>CM075863.1:49175491-49655491 GCA_038021265.1 Cyprinella venusta | reverse complement strand
GCTGGACCATAGTCTCAAAGAAAACCATTTATAACACACTACACTGTCAAGGATCCTGCAGCGCACGCAAGGTCCCCCTGCTCAAGCCAGCGCATGCAATAAAATGCAAATAAAAAAAAATTAAACAATGTGATTTTTCTGGATTTTGTTTTAGATTCCGTCACTCAAAGTGGGATAGTACCAATGATAAAAATGACAGACTTCTACATGCTTTGTGAGTGGGAAAACCTGCAAAATTGGTAGAGTATCTATTACTTTTTCTTGTTGACTACTATTAAGGAGCAAAAACATACACACCACACCAGGCACAAATCTGTTTAGGGTTCTGAAACAAACCGGCCGATACTGTGCAGAAAACCAGTATCTGAACACAACGTTGAAAACAGTTTGCCAAAGTTGTCAGGATGATGAGACTCTTTCTCCATGCATGCTTTCAATGCCAATGTTACCCTGAACATTCTTACTGGTGACGTGTCTCTCATGACGGGCCAGTTTCCTTCCGTCCTGCAGGCACTGAACGATTATGTGGTGGCTTACCATGATGCCGTGGTTCTCTTCGGTAAAATGATGAGAGACAATCTGCTGGCAATGAAGAAACAATCGTATGGTGAGAGCAGTGACATCATTCCCTTCAGGAACATGACGTTTGATGGTAAGAGCTGAAAAAAACAACACCACATTGGATCAACACTCATTGTTTTGTAAGTTGATATGATATGATATTGATGTGTGTGTGTTCAGGTGTGGGTGGACACTATGAATTAGACGCCAGTGGAGACAGAGACTTCAATCTGTCTGTGGTTTACACATCCAGCTCAAACAAGGTGAGTCTTCTGGAGTCATGAAAATAGAACAGTGTATTTTAAGGCTTTTTCATTTTTATTTCAATTCAATGACTCATTTTTACTGTTTGCCTACTGGTTCCGTCCAGCCTTGAATCTCCCTACCCGCTGGTTCTGCCCAGCCCAGTGTTTACTATTTACCTGCTGGTTCGTCCCAGCTTTGAATCTCCTGTGTCCCCGCTGGTTCTGCCCATTTTTCTAGAACTTCCTGTGTTTCCAAAATTCCCGCCAAGCCTCCTTCTCCCTCCTCCACTACCAAAACCATCCTGTTCACAAGCCTTTCCTCAGCTGATCCCCCTGTCAGTCCCCTGCAGTACAGTGGATTCACCTCAGGTCATACAGTCCCTGCTCCGCCTCCAGCCACAGAGCCCCAGACTCCACCACGGTCCTCCGACCCATCGGCTCCACCTTACCTCAATGCTCCATCTGCTCCACCGTGGCCCATCATCCCATCAGGCTCCTTCGTCCCCTCGTCTCCACCTTGGTCTGGTACCCCCCTGGTTCCAACACGGGACTCTTGGCTTCTGTGACTCTTCCTCTGGGGTCCCCCTTCCCTCCTGCTCCGCTGTTGTAGTCGGTCTTCCGGCTCCAACGTGATCTTCGGGGTTCCTGCCTCTGTCTCAGTACCAAGAGCTGTCAGTTCCGCCTTGGACCTCCAGACATGCAGTGTCACATTGGCTCCATGTCCAGGTCTCGCAGATTCCCTGCTTCCAGGCCTCCACCATGGCTCCTACCTCCTGCAACCCCACCTTGGATCATCTTACTGACTGTGGCATTGGTCCCTGTATGGCTGCTACTGCTCCTGGCTCACCATTACTCCTCCCTCCTTCCCTCTACTCCCCTGACTGATTTTGTCCCTTTCCTCTTCAATGTTTTCTTCCATAGCCCCCACTCTACCTCCTCAGTTTGACCTTGTATGGCCCACCTTTCCAGAGGGGGCGTACTGTCACGGTCATGTTCTGTTCTATGAGTTTTGAATCTGTAATTTGACCCAGTTTCCCAAAGTGTCTGATTAATGATTCCGTTCACCTGTTCTGTCTATTATCTCATTAGTTCCCCATATTATTTAAGCCCGGTGTTCCCTGTGTGTTCGGTGATGTCAAGGTTGCATTGCCCCCCCCCCTCCCCAAATCAACATTTTTAACAAAAAGCTGAGAAATTTATTTTCTACTACAACGTGCATAAACGATAAAAGCATTGCTTATGCACATTGTAGGTTCTTTTCGTTCTTCGTCTGTGTTTTGATCAGGAGATTCAGTACTCTGTTAGAAGATACGTAATAGCGCCCCCTACCATATAACAGTGAAAACACGGAAAGCCTGGAAATTCCGTTTCACGTTACAAAAGTAAAATGGATTTTGCGTTGTTCACCTCTTTGTCACAACTATCAGTGTTCACCTTTTTCTTTTTATATGCTTTCTCATTTATGAAAGAAATGTACAATTTGCACACATATATATATATATATATTTAAAATATTTCGTTTTATGATTTAATAATGATTGAGTTAACTATATAATTAATCAAAAATAAAATTCTATATACATAATTTTTCCATATGAGTTTGAGTTGATGTAAAACTTATAAATAAAATCATAAAAATGTATTTAAAACTAAACATTATTTCAAACAAATATTTTTTTGTAAACGCTTATACTAATAAATATATATCTGGTGTCTTCAGTATAGGACACTGTTTGTCTTCAACACGTCCCTGAACGTCACGTGGTTGAATCACTCGAATCCTGAACTGCATTGGGACGGATCACGGCTGCCCAGCGACAAACCCGCTCACGGTAACCGGCTTGCATTAGTTTATAAAGGGTCATGTGACAGATGACATCACGCTAGGATCTGTTTCTCAGGTATGGAGATTCAGAACATCATCATGATCGTCCTCGGGCTCAGTGTGGTGATCGCTACGGCCATCGCTTTCATATTGTACAGGTACAACGAATTTTGCGACTTTTTAATCTTACGATTCCGACTTTTTTTCTGAAACTATCTGCTGTTTTCTCTTTAAGATGTCAGTTTAGCATACATGCTAAATCATTACATCTTAAAGGGTTAGTTCACCCAAAAATGAAAATTAAGTCATTAATTACTCACCCCCATGCTGTACCAACCCCGTAAGACCTTCGTTCATCTTCGGAACACAAATAAAGATATTTTTGATTTAATTTGAGAGCTGGATCACTCCTCCATAGACTGCCTAAGGGACTGGCTCTTGACGGCCCATAAAGTCATTAAAGAAAATGTTTAAATATTCCATGTGCCTACGTGGCTCAAATATAAGTTTATCAACCGACGAGACCACTTTTTGTGCGAAAAAAACATAAATAACGACTTTATTCGACTATTCCATTACTTCCTTATTGGCGCATGCGCGAGAACTGAGATGACGACGTTCTTTTTCGACTGCTTCTTGTTACCGGCTGATTAGGAGTATTACCGCCACCTACCGTATAAAATGATGTGCTGATATAGCTGGAAGCGCAAAACTTTCTGTTTACAAGCAGAGGAAGATGCGCGCTGTACATACGCTTTTCAATTACCGTATTTTCCGCACTATAAGGTGCACTTAAAAGCCCTTAATCTTCTCAAAAAACGACAGTGTGCCTTATAATCTGGAGCACTTTATATATGGATCATCATCTTATACGGTAGGTGGCGGTAATACTCCTGCGGTGAGCAGCCGGTAACAAGAAGCAGTCGAAGAAGAACGTCCTCATCTCAGTTCTCGCGCATGCGCCCATAAGGAAGTAAGGGAATAGTCGAATAAAGTTATGTTTTTTTGCACAAAAAGTGATCTCGTCGCTTTATAAACTTATAATTGAGCCACTGTATGCACATGGAATATTGAAACATTTTCTTTAATGACTTTATGGGCCGTCAAGAGGCAGTCCCTTAGGCAGTCTATGGAGGAGTGATCCAGCTCTCAGATTAAATCAAAAATATCTTTATTTGTGTTCCGAAGATGAACGAAGGTCTTACAGGGTTGGAACAGCATGGGGGTGAGTAATTAACGACTTAATTTTCATTTTTGGGTGAACTAACCCTTTAAAGACATCTTCTAAACGTCTATTTGACATCTGACAGGAAACGTCCAATAGACGTATTGTGCACTCTAAATCCCAGATAGCACAAGTCTATTTGATGTGATCTAGAAAACGTATTTTTAACAGTGTTTCCTCATCTGCAATACGTCTATAGGACGTTTCCTGTCAAATGTCAAATAGACGTTTAGAAGATGTCTTTAAGATGTAATGATTTAGAATGCATGTTAAACTGACATCTTCTAAGCGTCTATTTGACATCTGACAGGAAACGTCCTATAGACGTATTGCAGATGAGCAAACACTCTTTAAAATATGTCTTCCAGATGTAAACATCACATCAAATAGACTTGTGCTATCTGGGATAATACGTCTTCCAGATGTAAACACACACATAAAATAGACGTCTCTGTGATGTACGTGTGCTATCAGGGCTAGACGTTCAGGCAGCATGTGACAGCTCTTTTGTTTATTTGTTTATTTATAGAGAAATGCGTGTCATATGTTTGTGTTTTCAGGCAGAACAGGCGAGTGAGAATCAATCAGAAGAAATGGTCTCACATTAACCCGTCGGTCATCACTCCGCTGGACAACAAAGAGCGAAACCACTTCAGTCTGAGAGTAAAACTTTCTGTCTGTCGTTATGCGTGTGAGGATCTGTATTCTTCTGAGTGTGTGACGCTGTCTGTGTGTGTGTGTGTGTGTTGTAGATCGATGAGGATAAGAAGGGTGACAACAGCGTCGAGATACAACACAAAGGTCGATACGACAAAAAGGTCTGTCACACGTCACCCGTGTGTGTGCGCGTGTGTGTATTGTGCGTGTTATGAAGGTTTACATGCGTGTCTGTGTGTTTCTGCAGCCCGTCATTCTGAAGGAGCTGAGAAACACCGACGGAAACTTCTCTGAGGATCAGCGAATCGAGCTCAACGCTGTAAAAACCTATTCATCTCCTGAAACCTGTCAAATTTTTCATTTTATTCATCCAAATTCTCAATACTGTAATGCAAAAAATAGATGTATCATTTATTTAGTATGTGTTTAGCATGACACAAATTGTTTGCATTGATTTAAATGTATGCTGATTTAAATAAAAATAAATGACTGTCACAATAATCTAGAATTAAGAAAAAAAAAAAAAAAAAAAAAACATCCTGAAAGTTTTGTAAAAAAGTTACAGGACAATGCAAACAAAATGTTAATTGTGTTAAAAACAAGCTTCATTTTATTCAGAATGTAATTTCTTTGCTTAATAAATAATTTAAAAAAAAGATCATTATTTATAAAAAATAAATGCTAGTTCATATAAAAATAAATTACTTCACTAGATTACTGTGTAATGATTAAAAAATGAGTAATGAGTAATCTTTTTTATTAATATATTGAATTAAATTATATTTAAAAATGTTCTAGTTTAAATGTTCTTGTCAATTTTATAAGTTTCTTTGGTAAGTAATGCTGTGTTTTGTCACATATGTTAATTACATAGTAATAACAGTAAATTATGCATAATTACATGCAACTAACCCTCAACCTAATCTTACCCTAACCCTATAGTAAGTAAATGGAGTTGCAATAAATAATTACACTGTAACAATGACTTCAATGAATTTATATATATATATATATATCTGTAAAATATATTTTCTTTATCTTTGAATGGGAAATGTGTCATGAATGTGAGATGACCTGTTATTGTGTGTGTTCTCTCCCTCTCGGTCAGCTGTTGCGCATTGACTACTATAACCTGACCAAGTTCTACGGGACGGTGAAGTTCGACTGTGGCGTGTTTGGGGTGTTTGAGTTCTGCGAGAGAGGATCACTGCGGGTAAAAGCGTCTCACACTCATAAATCACAGGACAAGCAATCCCATCATCATCATCATCATCATCATCATCATCACATGACTCTTGTGTGTGTGTGTTTGTTCCTTCAGTGTGTGCTCAACGATAAGATCTCGTATCCCGACGAGAGCTTTATGGATCTGGAGTTCAAGATCTCCGTCATGTACGATATCGCAAAGGTGAGTGTGTGTGTGTGTGTGAGAGAGAGTGTGTTTGATCATGTACACACACAGTAGACGCTGTTTTTTACTGCTCTGTCTATTAAAATGTACTTTATACTCGTTGATGGTTTTATGATGGATCACGGATGGAAACATAAACCTCCTTACGTCATGAATGAAACGAGTGCAGATCTCTGAACGTGTGTGTGTTTGTGTGTACTGTATATAAAACAAAAAAGTAAAAGACATTTTCATTACCTAAAATAAAATAAACATGAACTAAAATATATTAAAAAAAAAAATTCAACTTATTTAATTTGTTTCAATAGTTTAAGAACACACTCACATGTTCATGGCAGAGTTACTATCGTAAACTGACGAGAACATTTCTTATTTTTGTTTTATTATGATTTTTTTTAATATTAACTTTATATTAAAAAAAAATGTAAAGAATTATACATTTCTTTTTCATTAATTTATTTTTTTTTCTATTCTATTAATTTCGAGAAACAAAATGATCTCCCTTCCGTGTCTTCTTGAAAATTACGTTTGTCCACAATCATGTTTCGTTAGAATTAATAAAAATGTTGCCGGCCAACTTGCCAAGTGCAAGTGTTCATTTTAGACCCTGTATATATACAGTATATACATACACACACACTCATATATTCACTCACCTTAAGGATTATTAGGAACACCTGTTCAATTTCTCATTAATGCAGTCATCTAATCAACCAATCACATGGCAGTTGCTTCAATGCGTTAAGGGGTGTGGTCCTGGTCAAGGCAATCTCCTGAACTCCAAACTGAATGTCAGAATGGGAAAGAAAGATGATTTAAGCAATTTTGAGCGTGGCAAGGTTGTTGGTGTCTGAATATTTCACAATCTGCTCAGTTACTGGGATTTTCACGCACAACCATTTCTAGGGTTTACAAAGAATGGTGTGAAAAGGGAAAAACATCCAGTATGCGACAGTCCTGTGGGCGAAAATGCCTTGTTGATGCTAGAGGTCAGAGGAGAATGGGCCGACTGATTCAAGATGATAGAAGAGCAACTTTGACCGAAATAACCACTCGTTACAACCGGGGTATGCAGCAAAGCATTTGTGAAGCCACAACACACACAACCTTGAGGCGGATGGGCTACAACAGCAGAAGACCCCACCGGGTACCACTCATCTCCACTACAAAAAGGGAAAGAGGCTACAATTTACAAGAGCTCACCAAAATTGGACAGTTGACGACTGGGAAAATGTTGCCTGGTCTGATGAGTCTCGATTTCTGTTGAGACATTCAGATGGTCGAGTCAGAATTTGGCGTAAACAGAATGAGAACATGGACCCATCATGCCTTGTTACCACTGTGCAGGCTGGTGGTGGTGGTGTAATGGTGTGAGGGATGTTTTCTTGGCACACTTTAGGCCCCTTAGTGCCAATTTGGCATCGTTTAAATGCCACGGCCTACCTGAGCACTGTTTCTGACCATGTCCATCCCTTTATGGCCACCATGTGCCCATCCTCTGATGGCTAATTCCAGCAGGATAATGCACCACGTCACAAATCATTGTGCTTGAATCATTTCTAATTGGTTTTTTTGAACATGACAATGAGTTCACTGTCCTAAAATGGCCCCCACAGTCACCAGATCTCAACCCAATAGAGCATCTTTGGTGGAACGGGAGCTTCATGCCCTGGATGTGCATCCCACAAATCTCCATCAACTGCAAGATGCTATCCTATCAATATGGGCCAACATTTCAGCACCTTGTTGAATCAATGCCACATAGAATTACGGGAGTTTTGAAGGCGAAAGGGGGTCAAACACAGTATTAGTGTGGTGTTCCTAATAATCCTTTAGGTGAATGTATATATGTGTGCTATTTAGAGTACAAACAGTATGAGCGTCTCAAAGTTCTATAGGATGCATAATCTAAGTTTGGATGCCGTCATTATTTCTGTGCTTCTGTTTTGACCATTGCCCTGCTGACATCATCACGTGTGTGTGGTGTGTGGTGTCAGGGCATGTCGTACCTGCACTCCAGTAACGTCGGCGTTCACGGCCGTCTGAAATCCACCAACTGTGTGGTGGACAATCGCATGGTGGTGAAGATCACCGACTTCGGCTGCAACACCATCCTCACGCCCAGGAAAGGTCCGCCACATCACTTCCTGTTCCTCTACTGACATAATACACACGCATACAACAATAGACACCCACATTAGAGAGGACCTATTCTGCTTTTTTCACATGTTCATATTTCTTTAGTGAGTAATGTTGCTGTTAAAGCATGAAAAAGCTCTATATCAGTGTTTCTGAACTCCTGAAACGCCTCCATTGTAGTCTTGAGTTTCTTCCGGGAACAAACACGCCACAATATTCCTCATTATAATAATTCATATGCAGAATAAAGGGGCGGGGCCTGGTTGAGTTAGTTAGTGTGTTAAACTGGCGGTTATGGTAATTAGGGGCGGGACATTTCCCAAACACGCTTGAAGCGCTTGACCAATCACAACACACTGGTCCAGTATCGATTGGAACCGGGACTAACTTTTCGTTTTTCCCGGAATCGTTCAAAAGTTAAAATTTCGATTCCTAGTTTCGATATTCACAGTCCGCCGACCAGAAGAAGAAACCGCTGAACAACACCAACGAAGAAGCGTCTACCAGAAGTTTTGGCATAACCGCGCGAGTCGAACATGAGTAGCTTACGTTGGCGGTCCAAAGTGTGGCTTCAATTTTCTAAATATATCAAAATCTCGGCAAAATGCAGAGTATTTCCCTTTAGAAAGGAGTATTTCCTTCAGAAAGACCGTTGGTTTGCAAGGTTAGCTAAACTTTTTTTGACCCTGCCTCTTAAAAGAATCGGAATCGAGAATCGTTGGGAACCGGAATCGAAACAAGGAATCGGAATCAGAATCGTTCAAATTCAAACGATACACAACCCTAGTCAGAGCACAGTGTGCTTTTCAGAAGGAGGGGCTTCATAGAGACGGGAACTAAACAGCATCGTTAGCCAACTATGGTCACAAGTTACGTCTTTCCCAATAGAGTTCAATGGAAATTGCGACCAACTTGCGACCATAGTTGGCTAACGATGCTTTCGGGAAACGCACCCCAGAGCGTTACTGACAGATTGGGAAGAGAGGAGCCGCAACAATTGAGAATGAGGAAAATAATCAGGAAAACCTGTTCTAGTAGAGCTAAAAACATCATCACGACTTTGTAAAAGGGCAGAATATGGGCTCTTTAACATAAAGCTGCTGTTCAGACAGTTTGTGGAGTGTCAGTTTAACATTCAGAGTCTTGGAAACTTGTCAGAAAAATAACTAAAGTGCTTCTCTGTGACAGACCTGTGGACGGCGCCAGAGCACATGCGAGTTCAGGGAATCTCTCAGAAGGGCGACGTCTACAGTTTCGCAATCATCTCGCAGGAGATCATCCTGAGGAAGAGCCCGTTTTACACCAGCTGCTGCTGCGACATGGCAGGTACAAACACATAACAGAGACGGGTCGATTATCTGACACATGTGGAGAATATATATTGTGCAAAGCGTCTTATTTACGAAAGCGTTTTACGAAGTTTGTTCCTTGGGAATCGAACCCATGACCATCGCGTTGTACTAGGCAAGGCAAGGCAAGTTTATTTGTATAGCACATTTCATACACAGTGGCAATTCAAAGTGCTTTACATGGAAGAAATTTAAAATATTCAAAAGAAATCAGAATAATTAAAACAGTTTAGAATAAAAGAAAAATCATAAAAATAAAATACAGTAAATAATTAAAACAATTTAGAATCAAAAATAAAATGAAGTACATTTTCTCATTTGACAAAACACTGGTGTATCATATCTGGCAAACTTGCTCTGAGATTTCCCCATAGTTAAAAAAGCTTATAATAATAATTAAAATAAATAAAAATTTTGTTTATATACATATATACTTTATATACAAACATATATGATATAATATTTACATTTATATTAAGAAGAGTAAAGAGAATTAAGTATACTTATTTTTATTAACCTATTTTAAATAGTTCATATATAAAAAACTAATAAAATGTAAAATCATTTAATCTAATAAATTGTTTAACTTAAAATATTATATTTTAGGTGAAAGGGGTTCGGCTTGTAAAAACTTTTGGGAATCCCAAAATTCATAGAGAAACTTTTGATGAGCTCATCTGATCTATAAAACACTTTTTCACACTCTTTTTTTCTGTTTGTGCTGTTCGTCTTTTCTCTTCTAGAGAAAATCTATCGCGTTCAGTGTCCACGGGGCCCGAACGTCTTCCGACCGGATTTGAGTTTTGAGTCCGTTGGAGAAACTGAAGCTGAGGTACCGTTAACACAGACATACTAAGAATGGGAGAAACTGAAACACACAAATGTTGCAGCTCTAGCAAAGGAAGCCCCGCCTTCTAAATAAAACAGCCAATCATGTCACTGCGGCTGTTGTTCGAAGTTACCAGTTACCGGAAACAGTTTTTGTTCTTCCTTAGGGGAAAAAAGCAGTTTGAAAAATAGCCTGCCTGACGCCATCCACACTAGATAGCGATGTTTAGATGAATATTTAATAACACAAAATCTCATTAACAAAATTATTTAAATTAAATTTGAATTGTTTTGTATAGCGTCTTTCACAATACACATCGTTTCAAATTAGCTTTACAGAAAATGAGTCCACATTCAGAGTCTATATTCAGAGGAAACTGTCTAAGTTATGCATTTCAGAAATGTACATATGCAAAATCAGTTAGCTAAAAATGTATCAATTTTAACACAACAAAATGACAGCGGTGAGAAAACAGCAGTAAAGTAAGCTTCTCATCATAGTGATGTGATGAGATGCTTATGAAAAAATAAATAAATAAATAAAAAAAAAACCTTCAGTGTCGCTTTCGATTAGAATTACAAGCTCATTTTCTACTGTATAGCAGCACTCCGGTATGTTCATGTTTTTACTCATGTCTGACCTCGACGGACTGAACAGACGAAAATAACAGAAAAAGATTTACATCTCAACGAAGGCGGAGCCTCAGAGCCACACCCACCTATTACATAATCACCATGTACCACCATGGGAGTTTTGAAGGCGTTTACCAGCCGGAGCAAACTTTTCCGGAAAGTTCACACTGGAACTGTATCGAACTTCTTAAACGAACTGCAAAATAACTTTGTTTTGGCCTGATTTTGTTGGAAGTGAAGTCACATCAGTTTGTTATTCGATTTCGTTTGACGTATAACAGCGCTTTTGGGAGTGGGACTGCCCTCGTGCATTGGCTGGACAAAAAAAAAACTACATTTATAAAATAGTTAATGTAAAATTTTATTGCTGATTTGAAATGTTATTGAAATGGGAAATATACATGTATATATATATATATTTAAATGTAAACAGCTGTATATATTTGTAGCTGTTTGTGCTGATCAAGAGCTGCTGGGAGGAGGATCCAGAGAAGCGTCCGGAGTTTAAGCGGATCGAGGGCGCTCTAGGGAAGATCTTCAGGTGCGTGAGTGACGCCGCGCGCGTTTCATCCGAGTTGTGAGCACATGCTGATGTGCTGGTGTGTGTTTCTGCAGTAACTTTCATAACCAGGCCAACGCCAGCTACATGGACAACCTGATCCGCCGGCTGCAGATGTACTCCCGAAACCTAGAGCACCTGGTGGAGGAGAGAACGGCCCTGTACAAGGCAGAGAGAGACCGAGCCGATCAGCTCAACTTTATGCTGCTGCCGGGGTCAGACACACACACACAACACACACTTCATGTACAGCTAATTCCCACTGAGAACACCCAAGCAACTGCTTAGCAACACCCTTGCAACTGCCTAGCAATCACATAGCAATGCCCTAGCAAAACCAAAGTGATGCTCTGGTAACTGCCTAGCAACTCCCCAGCAACCACCCAGAACACCCTAGCAACTGCATAGCAACCACATAGCAATGCCCTAGCAAAGTCATAGTGATGCCTTAGTAACTGCTTAGCAACACCCCAGCAACCACCCAGAACACCCTAGCAACCACAGAGCAATGCATTAGCAACACTTTTGCAACAACCCAGATAATCCTAGCAACTGCCTAGCAACACATTGCCAATTGTCCAGGATATTCTAGCTACTGCCTAGCAATCACAAAGCAATTCCTTGGCAAATGCATAGCCAAGCCATATAAATTGACTAAACAAATATATCAATGTCCACTGCTCAGCAACCTCATAGCAATGAACTAGCAACACCCCAGCAACCACCCAGCACATCCTAGTAATTGCCAAACAAATATATAGCGAATGCCCTTGCAACTGCCTAGCAATACCATGGCGATCACCCAGACAATCCTAGCAACACCCTACTAGTAACAAAAATAGCAACAAACCTTAGAGTCATGTCGTCGCACTTGCCCAGCAACTGCTTAGCAACACCCTAGCAACCACCCATGACATGATGTCTTAAAATCTGCCCAGCAACCTCATGCCCTATCAACCGCATAGCGATGCCATAGTAACTGCCTATGAACGTGCTACAAAATCACAGTTAGCGAAATATATTTATTACTAATTTAAGGCAGAAACAATGAATACTTGTTTGTCAATAAGTGATTATGGCATTTAGAAAAATGTAGCACTGGTGCATGTTGATTCAGAGTTTGGGTCATTTTAAGTGATATAGTGATGCCGTAGTAACTGCCTAGCAACATGCTAGTCTAACATGCCCTAGCAACTGCCCAGCAACCGGCTAGCAACCACATTAGCCTCGTGAGAACATCCTGATCTCGCGAGCTTTCAAGGTTTCACTCGCAGATCAGTCTGGATACTTTCCGTTAAAGAAAATTTGGGAGCAGTTCACCAAACGAACGTCCAATCAGCGTTGGCTTTGAGGCGGGTTGAGGTGTGACGCAACGAGAAGCGCGACAGTTCAGTCTAAAGAACATGACGGCTTCAGCTGATGAAACTAGCATCAGCGTGGCTGATGGTTGGTTGATTTGGCCCGTCTATCACCAACATAGGCCAATCAGCTAACCAGTATTTTCGCCCTTTACCAAAACTACTTCAACGGAAGGTTTCCAGATGGATATGCGGAGCAAATCCATCTGGCGGAGTCAGGTTACAACCACATAGCAATGTCCTAGCAACTGCCTAGCAACCACATAGCAATGCCCTAGCAAAGTCATAGTGATGCCTTAGTAACTGCTTCGCAACACCCCAGCAACCACCCAGAACACCCTAGCAACCACATAGCAATGCATTAGCAACACTTTTGCAACAACCCAGATAATCCTAGCAACTGCCTAGCAACACATTGCCAATTGTCCAGGATATTCTAGCTACTGCCTAGCAATCACAAAGCAATTCCTTGGCAAATGCATAGCCAAGCCATATAAATTGACTAAACAAATATATCAATGTCCGGAAAACTGCTCAGCAACCTCATAGCGATGAACTAGCAACACCCCAGCAACCACCCAGCACATCCTAGCAATTGCCAAACAAATATATAGCGAATGCCCTTGCAACTACCTAGCAATACCATGGCGATCACCCAGACAATCCTAGCAACACCCTACTAGTAACAAAAATAGCAACAAACCTTAGAGTGATGTCGTCGCACTTGCCTAGCAACTGCTTAGCAACACCCTAGCAACCACCCAAGACATGATGTCTTAAAAACTGCCCAGCAACCTCATGCCCTATCAACCGCATAGCGATGCCATAGTAACTGCCTATGAACGTGCTACAAAATCACAGTTAGCGAAATATATTTATTACTAATTTAAGGCAGAAACAATGAATACTTGTTTGTCAATAAGTGATTATGACATTTAGAAAAATGTAGCACTGGTGCATGTTGATTCAGAGTTTGGGTCATTTTAAGTGATATAGTGATGCCGTAGTAACTGCCTAGCAACATGCTAGTCTAACATGCCCTAGCAACTGCCCAGCAACCGGCTAGCAACCACATTAGCCTCGTGAGAACATCCTGATCTCGCGAGCTTTCAAGGTTTCACTCGCAGATCAGTCTGGATACTTTCCGTTAAAGAAAATTTGGGAGCAGTTCACCAAACGAACGTCCAATCAGCGTTGGCTTTGAGGCGGGTTGAGGTGTGACGCAACGAGAAGCGCGACAGTTCAGTCTAAAGAACTTAGCGGCTTCAGCGGATGAAACTAGCATCAGCGTCGCTATCGAGCAAGTTTTAGCGGAATTACAGAGTATTTCTTCACTGAAAGAAGAGCAAAACACTGCTCTGGAGGCTTTTCTCAGAGGAAAAGATGTTTTTGCTCTTCTCCCGACTGGTTTCGGCAAGAGTTACGGTACGTCATATGCTTCGTTGATCTGATTGGTTGATTTGGCCCGTCTATCACCAACATAGGCCAATCAGCTAACCAGTATTTTCGCCCCTTACCAAAACTACTTCAACGGAAGGTTTCCAGATGGATATGCGGAGCAAATCCATCTGGCGGAGTCAGGTTACAACCACATAGCAATGTCCTAGCAACTGCCTAGCAACCACATTGCAATGCCCTAGCAGCTACTTAGGACTCTCAAGCTAACACATAGCAGCTGGGCGAGCAGCAGAAGTGACCCTGATGTGACGTAATAAAGCGATAAAGTGTGTGTTTTGAGCCTCAGCCCGTCTCTCACACAGGCCGGTGGTGCGCTCTCTGAAGGAAACGGGGCGCGTGGAGCCCGAGCTGTACGACGAGGTCACCATCTACTTCAGCGACATCGTGGGCTTCACCACCCTCTGCCACCACAGCACACCCATGGAGGTGGTGGACATGCTCAACGACATCTACAAGAACTTCGACAGCATCCTCGACCACCACGACGTCTACAAGGTGCTCCCAGAGAACCGTCACACACATTAAATGAATTATTATTTAAAGAAAATAAAAAACATGAAAGGCAGAATGGTATAAATATTGGTGTTCAGGTGGAGACCATTGGTGACGCGTACATGGTGGCGTCCGGTTTGCCGAAGCGCAACGGGAACAGACACGCGGTGGACATCTGTCTCATGGCTCTGGACATCCTGGAGTTCATGGGGACGTTCCAGCTCAGACACCTGCCGGGAATCCCTCTGTGGATCCGGATCGGGATCCACTCAGGTACAAACAAAGTGGAAAAAGGAAACTGAGATGATGTACTTAGTAGACATCATTCTTGTATTATCCTATGGTAGCGACACTTACTGGTCAAAATGCATAAATCAGCCAAAAATCATCAAGTTTTATCCATTTGGATGAGCCCAACCATTCAGCTTTCGGCTATTTTAAACCAATTTGCAAATCTTATCTTATACATTTTGGTAAATAGACATGATATTGCACGATTAGTGTAATAACTAACTTACTCTTACTAGTCGTGTGTGTGTGTAGGTCCATGTGCGGCAGGTGTGGTGGGCAATAAGATGCCACGTTACTGTCTGTTTGGAGATACGGTCAACACGGCGTCACGTATGGAGTCTACGGGCCTGCGTAAGACACAAACACACACTTTCACATATACTCACATACAAAAACACACTCTTCAGAGAAGCAGCTCTGATGTGTTTTCCAGCTCTGAGGATTCACGTGAGCGAGTCGACCATCCAGATCCTGCACCGGACCGACTGTCAGTTTGAGTGCGAGCGTCGCGGAGAAACACACCTGAAGGTGAGAGGAGAGATGTCAGCCAATCACAGGTTCTTATTTAAGCTTCTAGCCAATGGCAGGCTCTCATTTCAGCTTCTGTCTAATCTCTGGCCTTTATTTCAGATTCTGTCCAATCAAAGGCTCTTATTTTAGCTCCTGTCCAATCACAGGCTCTTATTTTAGCTCCTGTCCAATCACAGACTCTTCTTTCATCTCCTGTCCAATCACAGGCTCTTATTTCATCTCCTGTCCAATCACAGGCTCTTATTTCATCTTCTATCCAATCGTAGGCTCTTGTTTCAGCTTCTGTCCAATTGCAGGCTTATTTTAGCTTCCATCCAATCACAGGCTGTTATTTCAGTTTCCGTCCAATCGCAGGCTCTTATTTCAGCTTCCGTCCAATCGCAGGCTCTTTTCAGCTTCCGTCCAATCGCAGGGTCTTATTTCAGCTTCCGTCTAATCGCAGGTTCTTATTTCAGCTTCTGTCCAATCGCACGCTCTTATTTCAGCTTCCGTCCAATCGCAGGTTCTTATTTCAGCTTCCGTCCAATCGCACGCTCTTATTTCAGCTTCCGTCCAATCGTAGGCTTATTTCAGATTCCGTCGAATCGCATGCTCTTATTTCAGCTTCCGTCCAATCGCAGGCTCTTATTTCAGCTTCCGTCCAATCGTAGGCTTATTTCAGATTCCGTCGAATCGCAGGTTCTTATTTCAGCTTCTGTCCAATCGCACGCTCTTATTTCAGCTTCCGTCCAATCGTAGGCTTATTTCAGATTCCGTCGAATCGCATGCTCTTATTTCAGCTTCCGTCCAATCGCAGGCTCTTATTTCAGCTTCCGTCCAATCGCATGCTCTTATTTCAGCTTCCGTCCAATCGCAGGCTTTTATTTCAGTTTCCGTCCAATCGCAGGCTCTTTTTCAGCTTCCGTCCAATCGCAGGCTCTTATTTCAGTTTCCGTCCAATCGCACGCTCTTATTTCAGCTTCCGTCCAATCGCAGGCTTTTATTTCAGTTTCCGTCCAATCGCACGCTCTTATTTCAGCTTCCGTCCAATCGCAGGCTTTTATTTCAGTTTCCGTCCAATCGCAGGCTCTTTTTCAGCTTACGTCCAATCGCAGGCTCTTATTTCAGCTTCCGTCCAATCGCATGCTCTTATTTCAGCTTCCGTCCAATCGCATGCTCTTATTCCAGCTTCCGTCCAATCGCAGGCTCTTATTTCAGCTGCCGTCCAATCGCAGGCTCTTATTTCAGCTTCCGTCCAATCCCAGGCTCTTATTTCAGCTTCCGTCCAATCGCAGGCTCTTATTTCAGCTTCCGTCCAATCGCATGCTCTTATTTCAGCTTCCGTCCAATCGCAGGCTCTTATTCCAGCTTCCGTCCAATCGCAGGCTCTTATTCCAGCTTCCGTCCAATCGCAGGCTCTTATTTCAGCTGCCGTCCAATCGCAGGCTCTTATTTCAGCTTCCGTCCAATCGCAGGCTCTTATTTCAGCTGCCGTCCAATCGCAGGCTCTTATTTCAGCTTCCGTCCAATCGCAGGCTCTTATTTCAGCTTCCGTCCAATCCCAGGCTCTTATTTCAGCTTCCGTCCAATCCCAGGCTCTTATTTCAGCTTCCGTCCAATCGCAGGCTCTTATTTCAACTTCCGTCCAATCGCAGGTTCTTTTTCAGCTTCAGTCCAATCGCAGGCTCTTATTTCAGTTTCCGTCCAATCGCAGGCTCTTATTTCAGTTTCCGTCCAATCGCAGGCTCTTATTTCAGTTTCCGTCCAATCGCAGGCTCTTATTTCAGCTTCCGTCCAATCGCAGGCTCTTATTTCAGCTTCCGCCCAATCGCAGGCTCTTATTTCAGCTTCCGTCCAATTGTAGACTGTTGAAGAGGAGTTCACAGTCACAGCAGAGACTCACAACGTGTGTGTGTGTTTCAGGGTAAAGGGAAGGAGATGACTTACTGGTTGACTGGAGTTACTGGGCAGAAATACAACCTTCCGACACCACCAACAGCGTAAGACCACCAACACTTTTGTCCTGTAAAAATAAAATACTTGCACAATTTATCATCAAAACGACATATGGACAAATTTCACTGTGATGTTGCTTTTACACAACAGTTCAGTGAACAAAACATGGAGTTACTTGCATTTCACCACTGACTGACAGAGTGATCCACCAATCAGATTCCAGGACTGCTGTATAACAGGGTTCCCAAACGTGTTAATGCCAAAGACCCCCAAATATTTTGAACCCCTTGCAAGGAACCCCTTAATAAATGTAGACAATGAAATAATTGTCTTTTGTAGTTAAAATGTATATTAGAGTCTCTCTATTAGAGTCATGTTAGTATAAACTTGAAGAAAAAGTCAATTTATTTTTAAAGTGCCTTTCACAAAATATATATATATATATATATATATATATATATATATATATATATTACAGTATCTAATGTTTCATTTTATATTTTTTTGTATTGTTTGAAATACTTCATTATATAATTATAGTATATATTAATATATAGTAATAATAATAATAATAATAATAGAATTGTATAATTCTTTTGTTTTGTTTGAAAACCCCTGCTATTTAAGATCATCAACATCACTGAGGCTCTCTCTCACACACACACACACACATTGAATCTTTCTGTCTTTTGATCTGCAGAGAGAACTTCCAGCGTCTGCAACAGGATCTGGCCGAGAGGATCGTCTCCACGCTGGAAACACCCGGGAACGAGCTGCGGAAAACACTCTCTACACGCCAGCGGCGAACACACACACACGCTCACACTCACAGCAGCGACAGCCAGCCGGAATACCTGCACCTGACCGACCCCACAACACACCTGTAGAGAACACACACACTCACTCTCACACACACACAACGACCAACCCCAATACCTCCACCTGTCCGACCCCACAACATATGTGTAGATAACACACACACTCACTCTCACACAGAGCAGCGACGGCCAGCCCGAATACCTGCACCTGACCGACCCCTCAACACACCTGTAGAGAACACACACACACACACACCTGTCAATACATAATTTAACACCAATGAATACACAAATTAACTATGAAGTGTTGCTTATTATGTTTCAGTTTTCATAAAAACCCCTTTGATTTATTCAATCCTTTAATCATTCTGAAACGGCTGATTTTAAAATGAATGATGTATGTAATGTACAATATGACTTCATAATCGTTTCTTACTCATATAGACAATAAGAGAACAAACTGTGTTTTATTCAGATGATTTTATTAACCAAACTTGCTTATCAATAAACGAACAGAGGGGGAAAAACAAAAACATTCCTCTTATTTTATGCATTTAGCAGACAACAGAGGAACATAAGCAATTAGTCACAGAGCCAAATACATGTTTATGAACAAATATGACTCATCAGTGTGCTGGAAATCTCCCATGATATACACAAATTAAAATATTCATCTACGATAACGAACCGGTTTCCAGGTGAAGTTCTCTGAAGCCTGACAAGATCTAACAGCTGAGATCCAGGTTTGATTTAATGTGTTCTGCAGTTTGATGTGAATATGAATACAAACTGGATTAAATCAAGAGCTGGACTGGTGGGTTGGATGTTTTCACATTATTTACCATCGGAATGAGTTCTGTTGCTCAGACTTCAACAGGTTGTCCAGTTTTGGCCGTGACGAGGGCGGAGTCTCCCAGTTCTGTGGCAGGAAGCGGCAGCCCATGCTCCGCCCACCCGTTGCACAGACCTCGCCCACAGGACCCTGCGCTGACTGGCACTTCCAGTGTCTGGCCGTTGGGATGCAGCCAGTGGGCTTCCTCTTCCTGTTCTACGGTTGTCGGGGTGTGAGGTGTAGCGTCCTTTTCACCTGCTGGACAGAAAAACAACACTGACTAGTGACTAGCCACTAATGCTAACTAGATATCCCCAAGAAAAGTCCTGCTATTACAATACTTGAGTGTTATAGGTGGTTGCTAGGGTGTTGCTATGCAGTTCTAAAGTGTTCCAAGTGGTTTTCAGGGTGTGTTGTCATTAGGGGTGGGACGATACAGGTACCTCACGATTCAATTCTGTGGCGATATGTGGTCCACGATATAACAATATCACGATGTCTACGATATTCAAAATATATTGGAAGAAATTTCATCAATGATATATCACGATATATGTGACAGAAAAGAAAAAGAAGGGAAAAGGAAATAGGCTAAGGAAATTTTATGCATTTGTTAAGGCCAACATTTCCAACATTGTGCAAAGAAATATGCATTTGCCTTTCCGTCGACTGTCTCGTAAAACCCGAAGTGTCTTAGGGCCCTATGAAATCCGTTTTATTTTTTCTCAAATTCCGTAAATAGAGTGTGCTTTTTAAAGTTAATGATTAAAATGTATTAAAAAATACAAATAAATTAGGAATGACCTTCAATTTATTAAGGTAATATAGACATTTACTCAATATCCTTTTTGGGACAAATACTGCATGATGCAAAGTAACACTGCACTCTTCAAGACAAGTAACAACAAAATATGGTTATGAGCTTTAAAATGTCCAGTAATATAAATTATATTAGTTTATATAAGTTTAAATAAAGTCACACTCTGTCTCTCTCTCGCCCAGTTTCGCTCACGGAGACGCGTGACCTGAGAGAGAGAGAGAGGCAGAGCGGGTAAATACTGAAAGAACACGCATTCCGCGATTCAATCCGAGATTCCGTGATTCGCGGAAATCATAGGGCCCTAAGTGTCTCCACACTTTAGAGTGGAAACTAGCGGGTGGGTCTTTGATTAGTTTTTTATTGTTTTCCGCCATTCTTCTTGCTTCTCTTGTTGTTAGTTGTTAGTTAACTCGTGTTCTTCTTCACCGGCCGCTGATTGCGCCACTTTACCCCAATTTACTCGAACAGCGCCCCCCGCAAACAGAATGGTAGATATTGGGTAGTGACAGTGACACTGACAACGGGTAAATTAATTATTTCTTTTAAAATATCGATATTGGGCGTTAGTGTATCGATTATTTATTGCAACAGAGAGCACAACAATATATTGGAATATCGATTTTTTCCCACCCCTAGTTGTCATTCAGTTCTAAAGTGTTCCAAGTGGTTTTCGGGGTGTGTTGTCATGCAGTTGAGTGTTCCGAGTGTTTTTAATGTGTGTTGCTATGCAGTTGTTAAGGTGTTCTAGTGTTACAGGTTCCATCACTATCAGCACTAGTAGTAGCTTTGGGTGACTAAGTACTAAAAGTGGATATTTGTCATCTCTCAGTGTTATTTCTCAGAGGGATAAAGGTTTGCATAACACTCAGACAGGTTTGGCTTCACTGGTTTAAAACTGTTGTGTTCTTATGAATCATGGTGCATTATGATTCAGAAAACACAACAGATTTCACACCTGATCTCACTCATGACGATGTGCTCTGATCATACAGGCGTTTATTAAAAAGCCAGAAGCTGGGTTAAGGAATTGGCAAAAGACAAGGTTTTGAGGCCTAACTTTCTATAAATGCATCTCTCATATATTCCTATTCCTGTTTAAAAAAAAATGTACAAAGACATTATTTTGTGAGGTATGAAGAAGCACTGTAGTGAAAGTAGGAGTACTCCATTATTTATGTTGTTTTTCTTTGTTTGCTCTGTCATTTTTAGTTGTACTTTTTATTTTATTTTTTGTTTTATGTTTTGCTGCTTGTATATATCTGTATAGGTGTATGGATGTACAACATGATAATAATAATAATAATATAAAATTGTAAATGTATGACTGTGAGAATTTAAAGTATATAAGTTTTACTTCTTCCTACTCCTTTTCGCACATATAATAGAATTATGTCAACAGCAAAGAATTATATATTTTTGCGGCTCATTTGTTTTGATTATTCCTAAATTTTTTAAACATTGTTTTATTTTATATACTTTCTTTTTATGTTCGAAATAAAGATTTCAAATTCAAATTCTCATGCGCAAGAGGAGCGTGTTAAAACGGTTTCGAATGAACGCAGGAAAGGTTGGCCTTGACATGATGAAGCGACACATAACTGAGAATATGAATGATCTGACAGGAACTGCATCTGAGGAGAGGTCGAGACTAAGACGAAGGTTCTACAGTTGCGAGTCCCTCATATTCGCCATTATAATCACATATAAACACCGAACTCTCTGAGCTCCCGAGTCTAATAAAGGGTTAAATAGGCTCTATGCACAACTGCACTACTTCCTGAACTTCAGCCAGCTCCTTGTTTCCTGTATACCATTATTGGACAATTTGATTAATTCAGGTGTGCTTGACCTTAGTAGTCACGGCAACAATAATCAAACACACCTGAATTAATCAATGTGTCCAATAATGCCAGACAGGAAACAAGGAGCTGGCTGAAGTTCAGGAAGTAGTGGAGCTGTGCATAGAGCCTATTTAGCTCGCGAGTGCCGTTGGGTTCTTCCGCTGCGTTCTGCGTCCTGAGGTAACGGATGCAAGCGTGTGTGTGTGTATAAGAGATGAAGACGTGAGACGGGACAGTCCCCAAAGACCCCTCACCACCCTCCTGACCCCACGAGAGGAACAGAAACTCACTGGAGTGTGTGCGTGAGGTTTCGTTGGGTAGAAACTCCTTTATTGGAGCTCTTGGGCCGTTCACACAGAACACGATTTTGCATTTCATTCAAACGCGTTTTGCTTTTCCATTGTTTTATACATCTCTTTTTATTTGAACCTCTTTTAATCTGGCGCAAAACAAACCTTTGGTACCAAGACAACCGTTCTCTTACCCCTTTTCCACCGAAAAAAGAACTGGTTCGGAACTGGTGCTGGTTCAAAGTTGGTTCGGAGCTGGTTCAACTTGCGAACCCGTTCAGAATCTGTTTACTTTTCCACTGACTAGAGCGCCCAGGGAACGACGTCGTTACGTCACTGTTTACGTCGCTTGCAAGTACATTGCTTTGGGATTATCTAACTCGTGTACCGAGAAAACTTTACAAACAATTGAAATATGTAAGTCTTTTAATCTTTTCGTTTGATATGTAATCTTTTCTGATAAGTTATGTACCCCTGTCTTGTGTCTTTTTTTTCTTTCCATTTATTTGTTCTATATCGTGACTGTTTTCTTCTTTGCTTATGTTTCAATAAAAAAACTAAATAAATAAAACGCTTGCGTGTTTCTGCAGTTTCTCCTGGCTTTGTGATCAGAAAATATGTTTAAAAGAACCGAGAAGAACGCATCTAAACCCGCCCCGTAAACATGACGTGCTAAAAGAACGGTTCTTGGTGCCGCTTTGGAACCAGTTCTCGCGGCCGCGAACCGGTTCTTTGGCTGTCGAAACAAAAAGAACTGGTTCGCGCGCGGGCACCGGCTCTCAAAATGCTTTGGTGGAAAAGGGGCTTCTGAGATTTATTTGCATGCATGATAATCGAGTGTAAATAGTTCATAAACTGCTAGTGTACGCTAGTAGCCTGTATAGGGCAAAGAGTAATGAAAAATAAAAATCGCTAGTTAATACTACTAACAAGGCTCAAAGTAGCCCCACACTAACACAGTAACATAATGAGGGTCCCTACATGAAAACCGAAGCATTGAGAACTTTGTAAATTTACAGATAGTTTAATAAGTAGATACTTTATAAAGACAGTCCATTTTGTATACAGTCAGGAGCCATCTTTGGAAAACAGTCTTGACAAGTCGAACCACAAACTCAGTGCTAAGTGAAGTATGAAGTTAAGCGAACTTCTGAATTGTATAAATGGTGTTTGTGGTTTGATTAGTCGAGACTGGTACCTCGAGAAGGTTAAAGACGTCCATAGCGTGTTTACATAGAAAAACATCCAAAAAAAAGTAATGAAATGGAAAAAGCTAACTTGAAGTTGGCTCATAAGAATTTGACTGAATTCAAATGCAATTTTTACCAATTCAGAATATTCTTTTCAAATCGTAGTTAAATTGTATTAGATTTGAAAACAATACATTTAAAGGATGTTTTCCCAGACAGCAAACTGACACTGAATCAACGTGGAAACGACGTCTCTCATGACATCGAAACAACGTTGATCTGGCATTGGTTTGCTCATCGAATTAACGTTGAACCAACGTCAGACGCGGCGTTCTTCAAAGATAAATGAAAATCGAAAATTGCTTTGCTTTCCTAACGTTGAAACAACGTTGATTTCAAGTTGATTTTTCCGTTAGTTTTGAAGAATGACGCGTCTGTTGGTTCAACGTTAATTCGATGAGCAAAACAATGTCAGATCAACGTTGTTTCGATGTCATGTTTCCACGTTGATTCAATGTCAGTTTGCTATCTGGGTTATTACTTTCTCTAATTACTTGATTTCACCAAAAGTAATTTGAAAAAGCAACATTGAATATACAGTTGACTTCTCAAGTCGAAGAATCTGCAAAATATTAATAATTGTAAAAAAAGAAAGAAATTGTGTACATGTAATCTTCATGAAAAACAAGACGGCAAACTAATGATTGAATTTTTATGAAAAACCCTTTTAAAAGTTGATTCTTAATATTGTCATTATCTGGAGCTTCTTGAATTCTTGAAGCATCAATGAATGTTTGCACTTTAGGTATTAGTTTTGTACAGATCCGTGATATCATGGAAAAACAGTGTTTAACTATTACAACCATACTAACGCAACCATATTATCAACAGTCATTAATCATCCAGGTAACACACAGCATTAAGAATCAAGGGTAAAAAAATGGAGTGAAAATTTAATTATTTTTTGTCGTCTTGTCTAGATCTTTTTCAGGGCGGTACTAGGCTACATAAAAACAAGCATTTTATGACCACTCTTCTTGTTCATGAATTGGTATACACAAACAAAATATCACAAGCACATTTTTTATAATAATCTGATAGGTTTCATTTTTAAAAAGACACTCACAATTCAGTCTGCGCTCAAGCAAGATTTGCGAGTTTAAGCAGAAAATTATTAGATCATTGTCAGATCTGTGCTTTAAATGGATTATAACACTGATCAGCGTTATGGTGACTTCAAATGAAAAACAGAGTTAAACCTTTGTGAATTCTCAATAAAAAACTTTTGTAGACGTTGTGGAGTAACCCTCCTCTGCTGAGATCTTCAGATATTTTCATCTTCAGTTGATTTCATCTACGACTGTGTTCAATTCAGCTGTTATTTCTCTTTGAATTTGGATTCTGATTTGCTGTCAGTGTTTTTATCGTTCATCAGCTGCAGAAGTCAGATATAGTTGTTGTTGTTGTGAATGGGACTTTAGTACCTGTGTTCTGTGAGGTCTTGAGGTGACGTTTGTAGATGATGAACCAGAGCAGCAGCAGCAGGACCGAGCCACTGGCGAGCAGCCCGACACAGATCCACACGACGGGGCTGATGGCGAGCCACGACTGATGCTGACCTGGAACCGGACCTCTGGTGCTCAACACGGGCGGAGGAAGCGCTACACACACACACACACACACACACACACACACACACACACACACAAACACCCCTCAACATCTTTGAGCAGCCAAGAAGAATATACCGAAGCAGATTCACTCACCCGACGGCGTCAGTCCCAGGGATTCGTGAGAAATGCAGTGTCTGGTCAGAGAATCCCAGCGCAAACCAGAAGCACACAATCTCTTCTCCATCACCGCTGATATAAAACTGAGGAGAACAGAGAGATCATGAGAGGTGAAGGAGAGCAGCGACGTTTCACTTCTTCATTTTGAGACGTCGGAGAGAATGAATCACTGATCGAGTCTCTAGAGACAAACACACGAGCAGAAGAGAGACGGAGAGAAACGAGAGGAAACCCAACTTTATTTTTAACAGCATGTTGTTTTCTGCAGTTCTTCATAACATAGGCCCTATTAAACAAAAAATATTATAAAAACTGTGGCTCCAAAAAGTGTCAAAATCTGTTCACTTGCTAATGTCTGGATTTGATTAGTCAGGTCATTTTCAGGAGCCTCAAAATGACTGTAGGTCAGATTAAAAAAGTCTTAATTATCATGTGAAATGACAATCAAATAGTCCAAATATGAGATTAATAAATATATCTTTTAAAAATAGGAAGGAAATCAAGAAAATTGACCATTTAAATCTTTAAGAATCAATGAAATTAATATACCCTTTAAGAAGTCATGGAAATCAAAATCTTTAAAAATCAACGAAAATTTAAAGTCATGAAAGTTTCTAGAGTGAAAGTAGGCTAATTTTTTTCTCTGAAGTATTTTATCGGGTACAAATTGGCATTTTTTAATTATTAAAAAAAAAACTTAACCATGAATGACTGTTAAAGCTACAGAAATGTAAATAATTTTCAAATAAAACGTTTGAAAATGAGCAGCTTCATTATTACAGCAGAAATATCTTCCTTCGGCCTTCGGATATCATCTGGGACAGTCAGAAATGTGTAGAATTACTGTAATAATAAAACAGAAATGTAACCTCTACAAGCAGCAAAGACTGCAATGTGTGTCAACACTATCTCACGCCCAATTCGTACGAATTTGACGAATAATTAAAAAGTGACTAATTCGTACGACCTCACTCGTACGAATTTGTACGATTTGTCTAAACCCACGTGATGGTTAGGTTTAGGGGCGGGGTAAGGGGTAGGTACGAATTCATACAAATTGGCCAATTCGTAAAATATGTACGATTTAGCAAAATCGTACGAGTGTGGTCGTACGAATTGTTACGAATTAGCCACTTTTTAATCATTCGTCGAATTCGTACGACTTGGGTTGATGATCTGCCAAACCTTCACCGCTCTCTCATGGTTTGTTGCTTTCAAACTCTGATAACAAAAACACTCAACACTGAGAAATGAGGTTTGTGTTCATTCATTGGTTGAATCAAAGAGAAAAGCACAGGTCAGATTACAAACATCCAGATATGAGGAGATCATTCACACGGTAATACCAACAGACACGCCTTCCCTGAGAGAAATCGTCTTCACACCGGCGAACACGTCAACAAGACATTAGAATCGCTCACGCACACTTTGTTTTTCTGCTCGCGTTGTTCGTCAGGACTCAAAACAAACCTTCCTCACTATAAACGTCATTAAAGACACATTTCTGACATGAGAAAACAGTCATGCTTCACTAAAGTCATATTTACGACAAAAATAGTCAAAATTAACGTCAAAACTGACAAAAAAGTCAAATTTACGGCTTACTAAGTAACATTTATGACAAGTCAAAAGAAAAACAACCATGCTTCGGCAAATCTGACACAAATAGGCGAAATTATGATGCGTCATATTCATGAGATGAAGTCGAAATTATGACACTGTTGACTTACAAGCTAAATAATTTGTCATAATTATATTTACGCCATCCTTTTGACTCACAATTTTGACTTTTCATCTCATTAATATGTCAATTTATATTTTTAATGTCAATTAATTAATATTATTAAATATTACAATTAATATTTTTAAATATGAATAATGCAATTTTAAATATTACAATTAATATTTTTAAATATGAATAATGCAATTTTAAATAATACAATTAATATTTTTAAATATGATTTAGTGTCATAATTTCAATGTAATCCCTAATCATGTCTGTCATAATTTAGATTTTTCATCTCAAAAATATACTTTTTTTATCTCATAACTTTATCATAATGTTAACTTTTCATCTCATGAATTTTGACTTTTCATGTGATAGCTAATCTTCGGTAAATCATAATTATGACAAGTCGTTGTTGACTCACAAGCTCATTAATCGGTCATTAGTATGCCTATTTATGCGAATTAATATCATTTTGAATCATAAATATGACTTAGTATGTCAATTTTGACTTTTCATCTCATGAATATTACTCATAATTATGACTTTTTTGTGATAACTATGATTAACCAAAGCTTACGTGATTTCCTCCTTATTAGGCCGAAATGGGCTTCCATAGTCATAAACACACAGTGTGCACTAATCATCGCGATTAACTTCTTCAATCCATCAATCAAAAGAGGCGTAAAGTCCTGGACTGATTGTCAAAAGAGGGCGGAGGAGTTTAGCGTTCAGAATAACAGCTGATTGGACAAATTGGTGTTAGCAACAGTGAACTCCCATGATCCTCAGGGGCGGAAGAGCTGCGGCTGCATGCTGACGAAGCTGAAGTTGTAGCTGAGAGGAAGACCCTGGTGTGTCGTGCTGTTGAAGGTGTCCCAGGAGAAGACGGGGAGTCCTCCTTCAGTGGTGGGACCGTTCAGCGCCTCCGCCACGAACCCCCGAGCCATGAGAAGATCAGTCACCTGACCAGAGGACAACAGAGAGTCAGGGGCAGAGAACGCAGGAGGTGATTGGCTGAGAGAGTGGGTCAGCTGACCAAAGAAGCAGAGAACTCGATCTGATTGGCTGATAGAATGTGTAGGCTGACCAGAGAACTCAATCTGATTGGGTGATAGAGTGTGTCAGCTGACCAGAGAAGCAGAGAACTCAATCTGATTGGCTGACAGAGTGGGTCAGCTGATCAGAGAGGAAGAGAACGCATGAGCTGATTGGATGATAGAGTGGGTCAGCTGATCAGAGAACAAGAGAACTCAATCTGATTGGCTGATAGAATGTGATTGGGTGATAGAGTGTGTCAGCTGACCAGAGAACTCAATCTGATTGGCTGATAGAATGTGATTGGGTGATAGAGTGTGTCAGCTGACCAGAGAACTCAATCTGATTGGCTGATAGAATGTGATTGGGTGATAGAGTGTGTCAGCTGACCAGAGAACTCAATCTGATTGGCTGATGAGAGCGGGTCAGCTGACCTTGGTGTCGTAACATCCTCCAGGACTGGCATGATGCTCACGCAGGTCGTTGCGACAGCAGATGGACTTACACGGGTCACCCTGCGAGTACGGGTCATTCTTATAATCTGAGGACAAAATGACATCATCAGACAGTGATTGACAGGTACTGAGCTCATCATGCAAACAGGTGTTACATTATAATATATGCCTTTCAAAGAGTGTTATTTAAATGCTAAAAAATATATATATACTTTTTCTTTTTCAAATTATTATATTTTGGCATTTATATCGAAACTTAAACCAAACAAATTATATTTTAATTGTATTAAGAAT
This sequence comes from Cyprinella venusta, assembly GCA_038021265.1. Lineage (NCBI taxonomy): Eukaryota > Metazoa > Chordata > Actinopteri > Cypriniformes > Leuciscidae > Cyprinella > Cyprinella venusta. The sequence continues at coordinate 49,626,900 of CM075863.1, read as the reverse complement.
AAAATACTAAGATTAAAACATATTAGCTTATTTATTTTGATTTTTGTAGATATGACTAGGGTTATTATCAGTAAACAAACACAAAAACATTGCAAATTTTGAAATAAAATAAATGTTAAAATTAACAATAAATAAATATATATATATATATATATATATATATATATATATATATATATATATATATAACTTACAAGATCAATGCATTTTATTTCACTTGTTGCCAAGGCAATATTTGTAATTTTCATTTAGTTTTTAACTTGTAGCAAAATAACAAAAACTAAAATAAAAATTAATAAAACTATATAAACATATGTAAAACTACTAAAATGACAACTCACAATCTTAGCAAAATTAACAAAAAACTACAATGAAAATAGAGAATACAAAAAAGAAATTAAACATATTTAAAAAAATATTTTATTTGAGCTAGTTGCTAAAACATTTATATATAAATATATATATATATATATATATATATATATTATAAATAAATAAATAAATATATACAAGTGACATCAGGACTCAAAGTCAGCACTTGTTAGACTTCGTGTGGTGTAACCGATTGGTTGTTTGGTGGTTGCTATAGTTACCGTTGTATCTCATGATGTGTTTGAGGGTCATAAGGTCGCTCACTGAAGACTGGTCGCGGCGGAAAATCTTGGCGCGAGGGCAAAGGTCATAGGAAAAGTCCTCGCCATACTCCTTCCACATCTGTACGTACCCGCTCAGCTCATAGACCTTACGGTGGAACGGCACGTTGTAGGACGGCCAGTAACCTGCAGGACACACACACACGTTTAATGCAACATGTAAATAGTGTAATAAACAGAGAGCAATGAAACTGAAGCCTGTGTGAGTCTGACCTCTGCGCAGCGTCTGCGTCTGGTCCGAATACTCCACCAGTCCCGGGATCTGCTCGACCACAGTCAGCGCCCCGTCATCCAGACGGCTGCCCAGGATCACTTTACTGGTGTCCACAACCATGTACTGGTTATTATACGTGCCTGAAGGAGAGATGCAGCACTGGATCAGAGCGCTGATTCACATTACACCAGTTTGACAGAGTCCAGACTGAACACTGACCAGTAGCTTTATTAGGAATTGCAACATGACACTTGAGTTAGTGTTAAACAGTAAAAATGATAATCTGACTATCATTGGGCATGTGTAACAAGGCAGTAAAATAAGAAAATGTTTCTGACCGGAGTTGTATCTGGAGAAGGTCTGCGCCCACTGCTCTCCGGTCTGTGCCAGTACGTGTGCCAGTCGAACCCTCTGCCAGGAGAACAGACTGGCAGGAGTGATGTAGGAGTACAGCGAGGTGTTGAAGACGTTATTCGTTGTCTGGGTCATCATCAAACCGCTGCCCAGCAGATAGAAATCATCCAGAGACACCAGGAACCCTGAACACACAGACAACATTGTTCACAAACACCACACACTGCAACTACTTTATAAAAATGGCACATTATAAATAATAAAGAAAATATAAAAACTGGAAAGTATAAAACACTGGAAACTATACACATTGCCCACTCTACTTTTTTGCCTACTCTAACAAACAAAGTCGATAAATTGTTGAACCAATGAAAAAAATAGACCAAAGTGGACCAAAATGAACAAGTGGACCAAGTATGAACCAATGAACAATTGAACAAGTGGACCAATGAACAAGTGGACCAAAATGGACAAATGAACAAGTGGACCAAATGGACAAATGAACAAGTGGGCCAAATGGACAAATGAACAAGTGGACCAAATGGACCAATAAACAAATGAACAAGTGGACCAAAATGGACAAATGAACAAGTGGACCAAATGGACCAATGGACAAATGAACGAGTGGACCAAATGGACAAATGAACAAGTGGACCAAAGGACAAATGAACAAGTGGACCAAATGGACCAATAAACAAATAAACAAGTGGACCAAAAGGACCAATGAACAAGTGGACCAATTGGACAAATGAACAAGTGGACCAAATGGACAAATGAACAAGTGGACCAAAATGGACAAATGAACAAGTGGACCAAATGGACCAATAAACAAATGAACAAGTGGAACAAAATGGACAAATGAACAAGTGGACCAAATGGACAAATAAACAAGTGGGCCAAATGGACAAATGAACAAGTGGACCAAATGGACCAATAAACAAATGAACAAGTGGACCAATGAACAAATGAACAAGTGGACCAAAATGGACAAATGAACAAGTGGACCAAATGGACCAATGGACAAATGAACAAGTGGACCAAATGGACCAATAAACAAATAAACAAGTGGACCAAAGGACAAATGAACCAAATGGACCAATAAACAAATAAACAAGTGGACCAAAAGGACCAATGAACAAGTGGACAAATTGGACAAATGAACAAGTTGACCAATGAACAAATGAACAAGTGGACCAAAATGGACAAATGAACAAGTGGACCAAATGGACCAATGGACAAATGAACAAGTGGACCAAAATGGACCAAAGGACAAAAAGAACAAGTGGACCAAATGGACCAATGAACAAATGAACAAGCTGACCAAATGGACCAATGAACAAATGAACAAGCTGACCAAATGGACAAACGTAACCCTGAACCCACAAAACCAGTCACAAGGGTCAATTTTTTTAAATTGATATTTATACATCAGCTGAAAGCTAAAGGTAAATAAATAGCTTTCCATTGATGTATGGTTTGTTAGGATAGGACAATTTATTTGGCCAAGATACAACTATTTGAAAATCTGGAATCTGAGGGTAAAAAACATTTTTAAACATTGAGACAAATCGCCAATGGACCAATGAACCAATAAACTAATGATCGAGTCAATGATCACATGAGCGAATGATCAAATCAGCCAATGACCAAATGAGCCGGATGGACCAATAAACTAATGATCGAGTCAATGATCAACTGAGCCAAAGAACCAATGATCAAATGAGCCAATGATCAAATAAGCCAATGATCAGATGAGCCAATGATCAAATGAGCCAATGATCAGATGAGCCGAAGAACCGATGATCAGATGAGCAGTCCATACCAGGGTAGCTGCTGAAGGACAGTTTCCCAGTGGCTGTGTGTGGTTCGCTCAGCTTGAAGTCCCAGTGTTTGTAGATGCGCATGGTGGCGGCGTACGTGTACCAGCTGGAGTGAGCGAACAACAGGTTCTCGTAGCCGGGCAGCATCTGAAACACACACGGCCAGTGTGAAAATAACATCATATCAGCCAGCTTCTGATGTCCTTCATGACCTCCACTGACGTCACCTTTATGAGCGCGGAGCAGTGGCCCATCGGAGGAGCTTTATACTGACTCACGAGGGGCGCCTCGCCGGGCACCAGCGCTGGGATCAGGTCCAGCAGATCCCCCACCGCATTCAGGAACTGGATGGAGAACTGGGACAGAGGCTACAGAGAGAGACACACATGTAAACGTCTCTGATAGAAGAGAGAACGAGCAAAACATCAGAAACAAGCAATGACTAGCACTAATAAACCTTCAGATAAATATAACTCTTTTATTTATATTTAAAATCAAATGTTTTTTTTTTTTTAAGTAATAGAAAATATACAAGAAGCAGGCTTTAATAATACAAAATAAAACTATTTTTAAATGTTTGCAATTTTCTAAAGTAAGAAAAAGGAAAATAAAAGAAATGTAGCTAATAAAACAAATAAAAACATTAGGTGTTTGTGTCATTTTCTAAAGAAACAAGAAAAAAAACAACAAGAAATTGTTTTAAAAAACACAAACATCTAAAACGGTTTTATTTTTGAGTTTTAAGCTATTTCCTGTAGTTTTCTTATTTCTTTAGAAAATGACAAACATCTAAAAAGTTTTTGTTTTTAAAGGCAAGCAGGTAATAAATGGGGAAAATAGAGGAAATAGAGCTTAGAACACAAAATTAAAAATATTTTAAATGTTTGTCAATTGAAAATTGGGAAAAATACAGGAAAAAAATATATTTCTAGCACTGACAAGCACTAAAACCTTCAGTTAAATAAATCTGTTTTATTTTTATGTAAATTGAAATGTTTGCCATGTTTAAATAATAGAAAAAACAGGAAACAGAGCTTTAATAAAACAAAAACAAAAAGTATTTTTTAGATGGTTGTCATTTTCTGACGTAAGAAATCGGAAAAATACAGGAAATAGAGCTAAAACACAAAAATAAAAACTTTAGATGTTTGAAATATGCAAGTAAGAAATTAGAAAAAATACAAGAAATGGTACTTAAATGACAAACACTTAAAGTTTTGTTTTATTAAAACTCTTTCCTTTTTGCTTTCCTAAACTAACTTTATTTTTGTGTTTTGAGTCAGAAATGGGAAAAATACAAGTAATAGCTTCCAAAAAAAAACTCTCAAATGACAAAAAAAAAAAGTTATGATTTTGAGTTTCTGTATTTTTCCCCATTTTTTACTTGGAAAAATGCTAAACATCTAAAGTTTGTTGTTTTACTAAAACTCTTTCCTGTTTTTTTCCTTTTCTAATTTTAATTATTTTGTGTTTTAAGTTCTATTGCCTGTATTTTTTCAAATGTACTCCTATTCTTGCTTACTATATTATTTTTTACATCTCTTACTTACAAATAATAATACTAAAAAAGTAATTTTAAAGAGATGGAAAAAAGAGAGGAAACGAAACTAAAACTAAAAGCTGTTATCTTCCGAGTCCAGTATGAGAGGACCAGCTGGTCTCTCACCTTCCTGCCCTGTTGTTTGGCCCAGTCAGTCACTCCGGCCTGCAGCCCGTCCAGCTGTGCCAGAATCAGGCCCGTGTGGATCCACAGAGGATCGGTGGTGTTACGGGTCACCTGACGCCGAGTCCACTCGTCCTGCTTGCTGCAACACCACAGACAAGAGTCAACACACACCCCGTACGGAGCACACACAGGCAGAAACACACAGGGCAGAGCGGCACTCACGCCATGAAGCGCTTCACGGCCACCAGGGTTTTGGGATTCTCGATCAGCTGAGGGTACATGTTGGTGTAATGATCCAAGATCTGCCTAAAACACAACACAAATCATCATGTGTAATTCCCATTAATCCCACTTTTACACATCAAACTACAAGTACTATATTTTAGCTAAAATAAACGTACAACCCAAATCATAAATCGAAAAAATTATAATTCAATATTCATATTTTCAATTAATACTTATACTGTGAAAGAAGTCTTGTTGAGAACACTAGTATAATATATAGTAATAACATTAAAATGTCAATTTACTTATTTTTGAGTTAAAATTCTAGTCATTTTAGAAGTCTAGTGTGCTGTCATTTTTTTTTATTTTTCTAAAATGTCTATAGAGTTTGTATTCGTTTTATTTATTTATTTTTGTCAGGTTTTTTTGTTTTGGGTTTAATTATATTAAGCTTTATTTGTTTAGAAATTTGAGTGCTACCAGAAAAAAACAAGTACTTGTTTAAAAGTTTTCTGCAAATGTTCGATTGAGTTTATTATTATTATAATTTTGAATTAGCTTTATTTTATTTGAAAATGTTAATTTGAGTTTAATTATTAGTAATTTTGTTATGCATTTTAGTAATATATATATATATATGTATATAATTATTTTATTTGATTTTTTTAATAGACTTTTATTTTTATTCCAGTTTTGGTTCAGTTATTAGGCATGGCAACACTTTTGGCATGGCAACTAATTTTCCTTTAAAAGTTCTTCCCATTTCATATTTAGATTTTAGTTTAGCTGTATTTTAATGAACAAACATTTTTAGTTAATGATAATGGCTGAGAAACCTGTTAATGAACTATAGGTCAGTGCTGACGTACACATGAACCCAAATCTAACTCCTAAATACAATCATTTCCACTCATTTCAAAACAGTTTGCCATTCACCCGAGGGCTCATTTACATATAAAGTCACATATTTACACATACTGGCTTAATGTTATTGGAGCAGAAACTGTTTGTTTTGATAATAGTAGTCAGAGAGTGGGTGAAAATGATTATGAAAAAATTATGACGAAAGAAAGCTTGACTTACATTATAAGTGCACTTCAGAGAAACAGCCGCAACTAATGCGGTTTTTGTTTTTAAATTAGGAAGCGATTTGCTTCGACTCATCTAAACGAAGCAGGAAGTTTAAGGCGGGTTAGTCTAGCTGTGTTTAGTCATGTTCGTTATAGTTGCTGCTCCATGATTTATGGTGACCTTGAGTGATTTGAAACGCACCTTAAATAAAATGCATTATTATTATTATTATTGAAAAAGGCTTGAAGTGTTTCAGACACGTACGGCGCAGTGAGGAAACCCTCCAGGTATCCGGCTATGAACATCGTGACAGCGTCGGCCTCCGGCGTCTCCCCGTATCCGGCCCGGATCTCCAGCACACCCCATCCCGTCGACCCCAGCGTGTCGTTATAGTAGCCGTAAGCGTCGCCCTGTGGGTCCAGAATGCCTTGCTTCAGCACAACAGTCTTATGGGTCGAATCCCAGTACGCCGTGGCCTTCAGCAGCTCTGCATCACACACACACACAACAGTATAACATTAATATGAGTGAAATAACAACACAACATTTATATCCATCAAGAGGTGCATCAGTTTTTGGTTAAGATGTTGTATTGTGAATGCAAGAGTCCAGCACTCTGTAAAGTCTCCTCCAGCACATCCCAAAGACTTTCAGTGAGTTTAAGCTCTGGACTTCATGTGTGATTTTCTCACAACCATTCTTTCTCAAGAGACGGATAAATTGTGACTTTGTCATGCTGGAATATGGCCATGATGTGTCTTCCTACATGGTTGTGTAAGAAATGAAAGCTATCGATTATGGTTTCTGCCAAACAGAACATAACATAACAATGACTGCAATAATGATCCAATTATTGAGCCTTAAAGGAGTAGTTCACTTTAAAAAAAAATTTGCTGATAATTTACTCACCCCCATGTCATTCAAGATATCCACGTCTTTTTTCCTTCAGTCGAAAATAAATTAAGGTTTTTGATGAAAACATTCCAGGATTTTTCTCCATAAAAATGGATTTCAATGGGAACCAAATGGACAAATGACCAAATGAACCAAACTCATTCATTTCGTTCGTTGAATGAACCAAATGACATGAAAAAAAGATTTGTTAATTTTGATAAACAAGTTTGAATAGAGGAGTGACGAACGCGCATCACAGAACAGAACAAGGCGACCATTTGAGTTATAAAACTTAAACTTGTTATTTATTTTTTTAAATGAGCGATCGTTTCCTTGATAAGACCCTTATTCATCGTCTGGAATCCTTTAAAGCCCTTTGAAGCTGCACTGAAAGTGTCTTTTGGACCTTGAACCGTTTGGTTCCCATTGAAGTCCATTAAATGGAGAAAAATCCTGGAATGTTTTCATCAAAAACCTTCATTTCTTTTCGAATGAAGAAAGAAAGACATGGACATCTTGGATGACATGGGGGTGTGTAAATTATCAGCAAAAGTTTTTTTGTTTTTTTTTTAAAGTGAACTACTCCTTTAAGCTTTTGCCTATAAATCCAAGCAGCGACTTCCATCAATGAGATTCATCATGAGTGAGTGAGTGTGAGTGTATATGCCATCATACATATACTTATATACAAAGCAACAAAATACGGTTCTGATTCTTCATGATTCTCGGTCATGTGGGCGTCTGCTACTTCCTCAAAAACAGTTTATGCCGTTTTTAACCATAAGGAGGAACTTTATTTCAGGATATGAGATGAACAATTAGATGAGACACCCTATTAACTAAGAATATAAATGTATATTCAATGAGTGAATATAAAATAATAAAACACTCAGAAAATGTTTCAGTCTGACTTTATTAAGTTCCAATAATTAGGGATAAATTGCCTAAAAATTTTTATTTTTATTTTTTTTTATTCTGTAGATAGATGGGTATCAATCTTAAATATAAATTGTGCATTCTTCACCAGAATTTTTTTTTTTTAAAGTTATAAATTTAAAGACAGAAATGCATTTATTTATTTTGTTAGATATCTTTGGAAAGCTTATTTATATTGTTAGATAAATTTGATACACGCAAACATTTGCAATCTTAACCACTAAGTTAAGCTTTTGTTTCTCATATCCTCTCAAATCCAGGTTACAATGACACGTTGTAACCATGAAGTAACAGGAGAAATATATCTCAGATTTCAGATTGAGTTTTGTAAGATCATGTGACTCTCCAGTGTGTTCATGATCAGTGTAACAGACAAACCTGCAGTTTCAGCCAATTCCTCTTTAACTCACTTAAAACACACTTGACTTGAACTCTTGAGCGAAACAAAAGCACGTGTGTTTAACTAAACACAAATTTAAGAGACTTACTAAACGTTAGTCGTATAAACACATGGTCATATAACATATAAACACAATGTCGTGGAACACGAGCTTTATGAAAGTCAAGGTTAAATACGAGAGTTACTTACTGTCGCTTCTCGCTGTTGCTGCAAAACAAGCGAGAATTAAAACACAAATGCTGTTTGTGTCCATGTTCATTCAGTCGCAGCCCAGAAACTGAAAATAAAGTGGGAATTGCGTCAGTAAACAGCGTCCCTGTGACAAAACAACATTAATAAATCTAAACGCGATAGTCAGACGAGATAATATAAAAGTACGTTTAACTAAGAAGCGACTGACACACGCTGAAGGACGAAAAAAGAAAAAACAATGTTCACCCCAGATGGGACTCGAACCCACAATCCCTGGCTTAGGAGGCCAGTGCCTTATCCATTAGGCCACTGGGGCGGATGATACATAAATGGAGGCGGATATGGTTATAAGGCGTCCAATCGGACTCCAGCCAGGGGTCACGTGCCTGCTGCTGACGGTCAATGCGGAAGCGAAGTCGCTAGTTAAATCGTTAAGAATTAATAAAGCATATGGTGTTTAGAGGCCTTAATTTCTCGTTATAATAAATTACATTTTATTAAACTAACAATGAGATGTTAAAAATGAAGATAAGTGTTAAAAAAATAAACAGTTTGAAGAACACTTGGGAAGTTGAGATGACGCTAACCGTCTGTAAACATTTTGTTTGATAATGATTAAACTTTTAGTTATGGTTGTTTACAAGTAGAGGTAAAATGATAGTTATTAGAGATATAGAGGGTTAGATATATATACACTACCTGTTAAAAGAAGACCAAATCAGCCGAACTGCTGACCCAAAAACTGGGAATACATTGGAATTAAACTGGTTCAAAAAGGTCAAAGATGTGTTTCAATTATTAGCAGCTTTCTTTTATTGCAGTTTATATCTAAACTGTATTAAAGTACATTTACATCACAGATCAAAGACTTTAAATTTTATTCAGATAACGACTAAGTTAATTTTACAGTTTTAGGAAGGCCTGTTTAATAACTAATATTTTAAGCTTTAATTTAAGAGATTTAGTCCAGTTAGGGTTAGCTTTTGCCCGTCACACCAATGTGAATCATTCAGGGGAAAGGAGATGGAAAGCACCATGAACATTCAAGAAATTCAGGCGCTTAATGAGAAAGCCCATACGAGAAGTATGATGTGTGTTTTTACTCACACACAACAGGTTTGACAAGCATTTTATTCATCAAACTGGTTTAAATAATTGCTTTTCTTACCTTCAATAAATTTAAATATAGAACATACATAAACAACAGTTACAGAGTTGAATTTAACTAAATAAACCCTAAACACTCGAAGCAAACAAAAAAGACAAACAGAAAAAATGTTCATATCATTAGAGCTTTAAGACATTCATCCAAAGTGTTTCAGAGGCAAAATAGCAAGAGAAACTCACAAGCTGTGCAAAAAACACATCAGACAACTGAACATTAGGTCCCGTTCATGTGAAATGTTTCGAAATAAAAGAGTGCAAAGATAAAAAAAGAATGTTGTAAAGTTTAAATTCCGCCACCATAGTAACCAAACGTAACATTCTATTCTAAAAGTAAGTAACATGGCAACCAGGCGCTTCAGTGATTCCGTTTCTGTCCGAACAGTGTTTTGAATGAAAGTAGTTCATCATTATAGAAATGAAATAAATATGTAATATATAATGTTTTATTTATTCATCTTTCATTGAACACACAACACCTCACAGTGAGATCCTTCACTCATTCGTCGTCGACGAGTTTCTCGGCCCCGTTCTCCTTCTGCCGCTCGTCTTCCTCTCCTCCTCTGCTGGTGTCCTCCTCTTCCTCGTCCTCATCCTCGTAGGAGAGGCTCTGTCCGCCGTAGTTGATGGTGGTCCGGGACAGATCCACCTCGATGGGGAACACGTCAGCCTCTTTCAGCACGCCGTAGCAGTCGTCGTAGTAGCGGGACATGCCCGAGACGAAGCGCTGCAGCTGGAACACGATGTCCTGCACTGAAGGGGGACGTAAGGGTTAAACCGCAGCCAAACAGATCATGCGCTGTGTTCTGATGCGCATCGAGTAGGGCCGCACAATTAATCGCACAGCGATGCAGTTTGTCACACACACACATCTGAACAGCAGAGGGCGTGTGTCTCTCTCTCTATCACACACACAATTCCAGGAAACCCCTATCACTATATCTGAATAAACAGAAGATTAAAACGCTTTGATTGATTAAACATGACTAATAAACACACGGCTGCCTTATTCTGTGTGAGAAGCACATCATATCTCAGAAGGATGAGCTCAACTGTCCTTATAAAGTGAGTTTGGCGTAAAAGCATGTTGTCTTTTGTCGGACAAGAGGTTCATAAATGCTTCTCATGTTTGGAAAAGTGTTGCTTGTTCAAATGCATGTTACAAGCGACTCAAACTCAGTGCTTTCAGACATAGCTGGTCATCACTGACAAGTTGTGCATGACGAATAATCGCAGCCTTTGAAATTTCAAAATCGCGATAAGCCAAATTGGTTTATGTGCGATTACATTTACATTTGTAAATTGTGATTAATGGTGCAGCCCTGGTAGTGAGCTACTCAACGCACCGTGTTTCTGGTCCAGGAGTTCGATTTTCTCCAAGACATCCTTGCGCATCTTAGCGAAGCGTGCGCGAGCTTCCTGTCGACAGCGCAGGACCAAGCGGTACTCGTAGTTTCCGGTGCTGACGCGGTACAGCGGGTCGCCCAACGCCTGAAACACACAGAGGGTTCAATAAGAGACTTTGCAAACATTTATAGCTTAGCCACAATCTCTTTGGTTCAATTTTTTAAATATTTAATAGTAATAAGATAATATATACATATATATATATATACATATATATATATATATATATATATATATATATATATATATATTAACAGAAATAAAATGATTTATAATCGATCATACTTATTCAAAATTATCGGGCACACTGGCAAATCCAGCTTTATTTAACAACAATAATACAGAAAAAATGCCATATTACATAAAGCTAAAAACAATATTTAAAATAAGTGTGTATGCATATATGTATGGTAATGTTTTCATATAAAACATTTTTGTTACAATTTATTAGTAATAAAACAAAATGTGTGCATCACCTTTTAAATAATGCACTTTGGCATCAGTTAGATGTATAAAAATGATGATTAATGATGTATAATAAATCATACTTATTTAAAATAATCGGGCACACTTTCAATATTTAAAATAAGTGTGTATGGTTATATTTTTATATAAACATTTTTATTACAATTGTTTAAAATGTATCAGTAATAAAATAAAACGCATCATCTTTTTTAAATAATGCACTTTGGCATTAGTTAGCAATAGCACAGAAAAAAATATTTTTGAAATTTAAAAAAATTATATATATATACACACACACACACACATATATATATATATATATATATATATTAGGGCTGTCAAAACTATTAATCGATTAATCGCATCCAAAATAAAAGTTTGTGTTTACATAATATATGTGGGTGCACTGTGTATAATTATATATATATATAAATACACACACATGCTTGTATATATTTAAGAAATATTTTCATGTATACTCTGTATATAGATTTATATATAATTTATATTATATATAAATATAAATATTTTACATGTAAAAAATAATATTTTTTTCTTAAATATACATGTATATTGTATATATTTTTTTCTTAAATATACAAATATACATTATATATAATATAATTTATATTATATATAAATATTTTATATTTAAAAAATATTTTTTTCTTAAATATACATGCATGTGTGTTTTTTATATATATACAAAATAATTATACACAGTGCCCCCACATATATTATGTAAACACAAACTTTTATTTTGGATGCGATTAATCGCGATTAATCGTTTTGACAGCCCTTATATATATATATATATATCAGTAAAGAGGTTTTAACAGTAAATATTTACTAAGTGTTAGATAATCTCAGGATGGTTTCCCTCTTGTGATGTATAGACCATTTCACAAGATGTAAACAACACTGGTCCAGAAGCACTTCCTGTTTCAGTTTTTTAACACTATATAAAAGCTGGGATAAAATACAACCAACAGAACATTTAAAACTGAATCAAAAAGTTAAACAAACATCTTTAAGATTTTTTCTTTATATGTGACAAAGAAAACAGTTACAAACTGAAACAGGAAGTGTTTCTGGACCAGTGTTGTTTACATCTTGTAAAATGGTCAATAGAGTTTTGGTAAATAAAGAGAGTGAACGTACGATACAGCTGTACTCTTCATCATCCATCTCCTTCACCTTCAGACAGTACGACTGAAACACAAACACACGTCAATAATCACCATAAAACACAAAAAAAATCTCATCTCTCCATTAACAATGAGGAATGAATCCTCTGGCTGGTTTCATACCAAATACTCAAACTTGACGTCCAGGTATTTGCGGATGGTGAGTTTGGTGTCTGGGATGGCTTTGTGGAGATACGTGTTCAGATCATGCAGCATCTGACAGACGGACGGCATAATTAATGACATACATCCTATTTAATCATTTCTATTAAACATATACCGTATATTTTATTTATGTAAGTTACAGTTACGCTATATTCATCTGTATTACAGGCAAATATGAATTGGGTATCGTTTGAATTTTAACGACCATTTCTACTTGCCGATTCCTAATTTCGATTCTAACAGGTAAAAAAAACATATGTAAATATAATTAATATTTATTTTAAGTCTTATTGCAAAACATTTCACTGTAACTGAATATCATGAGCAAAAATCAACAGGCTGAAGAACACTTACACAAGGAACTTCGCCTAACTAATATAATTTCAAGCATTATTAAAGACAAGATAGTACAATAAATAAAAACAACCGAACAAAGATTTGATTGTAATAAACAGCATTCTGAAATTTTCAGGTACATACTAAATACAGTTACAGAAGTTATTCAGTCAAGAACAGCGAGTGAATTTTCTCTAGATTAGTGTTATTAAAGAGACGGCAGCAGGAATATTAGGCTACTGTCACTTTAAGAGCTGCACGATATACTGGTGTTCAGCGCAGAAAACTCGCGCTTCAATGGTTTAAAGTCATATTAAAATGCACAGAAAGGAATCGATAAGGGGAATAGAAATTTAAGTATCAGATTTCTAAATCGATTTTCGATTCCCAACCCTAAATATGTAGTCGTTTCATATCTGAGCTCTCACGGGTTTGATGGTCTTCAGCAGCTGGATGCCGAACTTCTCCATGTTTCGATGAGCTTCGGCGAACTTCACGAAGGCTTCGCTGGCGGCGGCCTGAGGCTCACGGACGCCGATGACGGAAAACACGTCGCCAAACGCTGAGGGAGACAAAACAAAACATTACAATCATGAATAGAGATGAGGATGGAGATTATGGGGCGTTTTTTGGTCATATTTGGTTATTACTGCCAGACAGACCTAAAGTTACTGGTGCGTTATGTTTCTAGAGACCATCTTTTGCATATCTGATCACAAATTTAATGCATTACCAGACTATTTTTACAGCAAACCAGTTTTCTTGTCTATAAAATGAACGTTCTGTTGGAGAAAGTGTTAAAGTGTAAAAATAAAATGCAACCTTATGGACAAAATTAACGTTGTGCAAGTAGAGACCATCTTTTGAACATTGCATTATTTGACGGGCGAACCACTTTTCTTGTCTATAAAATGAACGTTCTGCAGGAAAGTGTATATAAACAGCAACTGTGTATAGACCATTTCACAAGATGTAAACAACACTGGTCCAGAAGCACTCCCTGTTTCAGTTTTTTAACACTACATAAAAAGCTGGGATAAAATGCAACCAACAGAACATTTAAAACTGAATCAAGAAGTTAAACAAACATCTTTAAGATGTTTTCTTTACATGTGAAATAAAGAAAACAGTTACAAACTGAAACAGGAAGTGCCTCTGGACCAGTGTTGTTTACATCTTGTGAAATGGTCTATATACATCACATTATGAACAAGATTAATGACCATCAATTGCATGAATGGCAACATTTTCCATCATGCAAACCGAACGATCTTCATATCATCCGTCTCTTATCAGCTTGTGATACTGTTCAGTTGCATCAAGTTTCATTGTTTTTGCCTTTGACAATATCACTAAAGTCACTTAAAACACAGATTTTGATAGAATCTGGTTTCTCTGTCACTGTAAACTCCTGTGTGTGTGTGATAGTGTGTGATATCTGACCTCTGTGAGTGTGTGAGAGCTCATAGAAAGCTCTCAGGAGTCTCTTCGTGTGCTCCATCAACCCTAAACACACACACACACACACACACACACGCACTCAGGTTAGTCCTGTAGGAAACTCTCTCAGTCACTGGTTTAATGCAGGATGAGTGCGAATGAGGGACCTTTATAAAGTTCAGCTGTTTTCTCCAGCTCCTCCAGCCTCTTCACCAGACCGTCTGAAACACACACTTCACAGATTATTTCCACACACACGAACCTGACCACACTCTCAATGGAGTTCCCAAACAAATCATGGAGAAAAAAAAAAAAAAAAAACTACTGTAAATGTGAAATAATGGTTTATTATATAGATGGCAAAGTATGACTGCAGTATTTTAGTCGTTTTGTTTATGAATAAGAATATTTTTTATGGCCAGCACATTTCATCGAGAGAATAACCCACAGAAAACTTTGATGAAAAATAACAAATATCTTTAAAGAGGTGATAATGCACCCTTTCCAAAGACATTTTGTGTATAAAATATGCTTTATGAACAAATAGGACACGGAGGTAGACAGTGTGTGAGTGTGTGTAAGAGAGTTTGTCTGACCGTTGCACAGAATGGCTCTGCTGAGTCCCAGAGCGTCTGCAGTTCCTGAACTCATGTTCTCCACCAGACGATGTTTCACCTTCTTCAGCACTGACACACACATAGGGTGAGTCAAAACACACACAGAAACTCAAATATCTAAACTACAAACTGCCTGAAAGTTCATTTTAACATGAAACAATGACAGAAATTTATATTTTTTTCAACACTTTTAAACATGGTTAATGTCTTATGAATTCAATAGATTAGACATGCCTTTTAATGAGTGATATATTAAAATGGAATCAGAAAAATCTAAACGGAACACAGAATTCTGGGAAAAAATAGAATGGATTTCACAGACTCTATGAGAGAAACAACCATACGTCTCCCTTAGAGCCCGACCGATAAAGGATTTTGAAGGCCGATACCGATACAACTATTTTTTGGTTTTAAAATCCGATATTCCGATATATCGGCCGATATTTTTTTATTTCAGAAACGTGCAAACAAAACATTAACAGATTTCCCGAACATTAGTTATTTGTAGTTATTTATGAGTTTTAACTAAAATAATATGATAATGCATTTTAAAAGGACACTTGTTTCTTTTATTGTCACAACAGAACAGACTGATGATAGTGGCATTAGCTAGTCTATGAATGGATTATGTCGTACTGCAAATTGTAAAACATACATTTTCAATATAACAGGCCAAGAAGAGATGATACGTCTCATTGCTATAACTGTCACGCTCTATTATAGAAATACTTCAGTCACGTTGTCAAAAGTTAAAAGGACAGTCAGTCAACTACTCTGTAACAACGTAACGTAACTATTACTAGCTAATTCCGCTTCACTCTCGGCTTATTTAACTGCAGCAAAACTGGACATGACAGTCACAAATTTTGTCATGCTTATTTGAGTTACGAGAACTGATGGGGACGTTCTTTTAATTGTTATTCAAGCAATGCATGTATCGTGACCAACTCAACGAGTGTTGCCCTCTGGTGGACAAACTATACAACTCCAACACTCGTGACATGGTTGAAGCGTGTTTCGTCCGTTTTTATATTTGAAATATTAATTTATCGGCCATTATAACTGCCGATACCGATAGTTTGGAAAATGCCTAATATCGGCCGATAATATCGGCCTGACGATATATCAGTCTGGCTCTAGTCTCCCTCCATTCAAACACGATGTATATTTATTGCTGTGAGTGTTTACCGATGTCCAGAGATTTGCCCTGCTTGGGGTCGGCCTGCAGTTTATTATACTGGATCACGACTTCACCCTGCAGAACAAACACATTCACCAGGACAAAACACACACGATTTACTGACAGACACAGACGATCAGCACATCCGAGGATTTCATTTGATGATATTCGGGTCAATGTTATGTCAGGCTATGGATAATAACACTCGTGGTTCTTGTAATGCTCCGCAGTTTAATTTCAAGTCATATGACATGATTTCATAAAACAGCATAATTCATATAAAAAAATAGGGCTGTGCAAAAATTAATTGCGATTAATCGCATCCAAAATAAAAGTCTGTGTTTACATAATATATTTGTGTGTGCTGTATATAATTATTTTGTATATATAAATACCTATGAATACATGTATATATTTAAGAATTATTGTGTATAAATACATAATCTATATATAAATATAAATATTTTATATATGAATAACACATTTACTTAAATATATACATGCATTCATAGGTATTTATATGTACAAAATAATTATA
The DNA here is from genome assembly GCA_038021265.1 of Cyprinella venusta. Lineage (NCBI taxonomy): Eukaryota > Metazoa > Chordata > Actinopteri > Cypriniformes > Leuciscidae > Cyprinella > Cyprinella venusta. The sequence continues at coordinate 49,609,976 of CM075863.1, read as the reverse complement.
TACAGCACACACAAATATATTATGTTAACATGTATATATTTAAGAATTATTTGCACTTAAACTCTGTATATATATATATATATATATATATAAATTAATGCTGTCAAACGATTAATCGCGATTAATCGCATCCAAAATAAAAGTTTGTGTTTACATAATATATGTGAGTGCACTGTGTATAATTATTTTGTTTATATATAAATATACCTACATGCATGTATATTTAAGAAAAAATATTTATATATTATATATATAATATATATATTTATATATAATATAAATTATATATATCTATATACAGTATATATATGAAAATATTTCTTAAATATATACAAGCATGTGTGTGTATTATATATATAAAATAATTATACACAGTGCACTCACATATATTACGTAAACGTAAACTTTTATTTTGTATGCAATTAATCATTTGACAGCCCTAATATAAATACATAATCTATATATAAATATAAATATTTTATATATGAATAACACACTTACTTAAATATATACATGCATGTATGTGTATTAAATTTATACAAAATAATTATATACAGCACACACAAATATATTATGTAAACACAGACTTTTATTTTGGATGGCTGTGCAAAAGTTAATTGCGATTAATCCCCTAATATATATATATATATATATATATATATACAGAATTTGAGGGCAAATAATTCTTAAATATATACATGCATGCATAGGTATTTATATATACAAAATAATTATATACTACACACACACACAAATATATTATATAAACATAGACTTTTATTTTGGATGCGATTAATCGCAATTAATTTTTGCACAGCCCTAAAAAAAATCTACTATTAACACTGTAAAACATGACAGATTTTCACACATAAAGTATAAATGCGCTTCATTAACAAGCAATTTCTTAAGAAACAACAATTGAGCAGGAAGTCCAGTACTGAACACGTGTTAAACATTATACTTTATGAATCTTTCACTTTGGAAATGACATGTTTCGGTGAATCAAACACGTTATTTTAACCCGAAGAGATTTCCAAAGACTGGATGAGTGAACTGATCCCGTATGAATAACTCAAGATATCAATAATCATTTCAAATCATCAAATAAGAGACGTTCTGGTGTGAGTGCTGTAGATGATGGTTTATATCGCCTCCAAATGTTAACTATGCTATCGCCCAGCTCTAAACGGCTCAATGTGACTTTGAAACATTATGATAATCCATAAATCTGCTTTGATATTGTGAATAGAGTTGTTTGTAAACGCACCTGCACTGTCTGGATCATCTTGGCCACCTCCACTTTAGTCTTCCCTTTCACAGGCTTGCCGTTGACTCCGGTGATCTCGTCTCCCGCGGCCAGAGTCCCGTCCAGAGCGGCCGGGGTGTTATCAAACACCTACACGCATATCATAACTCATAAACCACACCTGCAAATTCATTAAAGGCGCAAAGGAGTGTGGCAATCCTCCCCAGAAATATTGATTTCTTGATTCTCATTTTGATGAACCGATATATTCTTTAATCTAAGAATCGATCTTTTAGTCTGTGGTGTTTTCAGCTGATGCGTAAATAAAACTATATTTGCACCTCCTGACATCCAATAATCACGATAAGGTTTGATATTTTGATCGAATTATGTCAGTTTAATCACAAAATGTGTTTCAGTTTCTCTTTAATGTGATTATTGATTATTGTAATGTGTTTAATTGATCCCTCAGCTCAAGCGGCACGTGAACCGATCATCTCTTCTACTTTACTAGTAACAGCACGGAAGAGATGCCGAAGGATACAGTGAATCCAGTCTCATGTACTTGCTCAATTTCAGCCGTGGAAAGACATCAGTATAACTGTCACACATTTACCTCAGGAAAGACATTCAATGAACATAAACTCAACAGTTATAGACAAATAACTACAGAGAGCAGCATTCTGATGTATTACATATTCATTATATTTAGTTTAGCTGTGTGTATATTTGAATAAATCCATCATAGTGTTCATGACAGCCACCGTTAAGTATTTGATTATGATTATATTAAGTTATTTGCAATTTAAATGTTTGTATATATCAGTTTTATATTATAGTAATTAGGGCTGTCAAAACGATTAATCGCGATTAATCGCATCCAAAATAAAAGTTTCTGTTTACATAACATATGTGGGGGCACTATGTATAATGATTTATATATATATATATATATATATATATATATATATTTCAGAAAAAAAAATATTATTTAAAATATTTATATTTATATATAATATAAATTATATATAAATCTATATACAGAATATACATGAAAATATTTCTTAAATATATACAAGCATTTGTGTGTATTTATATATATATATATATATATATATATAATTATACACAGTGCACCCACATATATTATGTACACACAAACTTTTATTTTGGATGTGATTAATCGCGATTAATCGTTTTGACAGCCCTAATAGTAATGTATAGAGTTGTCTCTGAAGTTTAAACCATTAGGTTGCGTCATATTATTTTCCTGTACCTGATATCCACTTGAATCAATTGAATCATATTAGGGCTGTCAAACGATTAATCGCGATTAATCGCATTCAAAATAAAAGTTTGTGTTTACGTAATATATGTGGGCGTAGTGTGTATAATTATTTTGTATATATAAATACACACAAATGCATGCATATATTTAAGAAAAATCTGAAAGTATATACTTCATATATATTTATACATAATTAATATTATGTATAAATATAAATATTTGATATATTTGGAACAAATTTTTCTTAAATATATACATGCATGTGTGTCTATTTATATATACAAAATAATTATACAAACTACGCCCACATATATTATGTAAACACAAACTTTTATTTTGGATGCGATTAATCTTTTGACAGCCCTAGATCATATCATTTGTGTCGATATCCAGCCCTACAATAAAGCTTTCCGTTGCACTTTGACACGAAAACAGATGTAAAGGGCATTATTTAGATGAGGACCTCGTGCGATTGATGGAGTATCTGACCTGTACGATGTAGAGACATGGGCAGAACTGAGCGCCGCCCCCGATACTGATCCCAATCAGGTTCTGTGAGTCTTTCTTCAGAGTCACTGTTCCAGGAACTGTAGGAATCCCACTGGACACAACAACACACACACATGTGTTAAATACTCCATCGACATTGTATACACTAGATCTGTTGATTAATCTTATTGTCAAATGCTTTGCTTGTAAGAGTTCTTCCTCTTTTTCTTTCAACTCCAATTACACTATTCGATAACATGCAATGCAATGACATTGCAATGATGTTCTTATAGAAACCTCACAGGATGTCACATCATATAACTAAATATTAATGTGCTCCAGGTTTTTAATGAATACTCACAGTTTGTCCTCTTCCAGCTCATAGTCCATGTCTGTGAACATTATCAGCTGTGATAGTCAGTGTTCAATGAAGATCTGATAATCAAACTCTCTTCATTCATTCAGACGCTGAACTTTTCAACTGAAATACAACAGTGTTGATAAAAAAAAACATCTGTAATACTGTAACATCAAAGATATATTCAATAAGATGCTTATTATTATTGTTGCTAATATTATTATTGTCGGTGTTATTATGAGCTGGCGACAGGTGTTTCCGCAAGTCAATAATTCAGGTGTCTCTCTTACCGCTCAGTCGATGAATAGTTTAAGTATAATGATGCTGTTGACATGTGAAAATATTGAAACAATATTTCAATGTCATTTATTGAAGATAATGCCATAAACATCCAGGTTTTTAATCGTACACCAGTCTGACTCTGCAGGATGTTTCTTCTTCTGCTGGTGTTTAATGGCGGCTGCTGGGAAGACCAATGTAAATGCGCATTTCCGCCTCCCACTGGACTGGAGTTTAGCGCAAAAAAGTCTAAAATAATTATATAATTCATTTTGATATTATGGAGTGAGTATATATTGATAATATAATACTTATTTATTTTTTTTACACGGAGTGTATAGTCAAATCGAAATAATCTTAAAGCACGAATTTCTCTTTTATGAGCAAAACACATCTCTCCCAAAGTTCATACAGTCAAATTATGTTGTTATGTTTCATATCCATCTATGTATCTGCATCATAGAGGAATATGCACTGTTATAGATATATTTAACATTCACCAGAATAGGAAATAGCCTATTTTTATTTTATTGGCAAAATATTTTATCCCCTTAACTGTCACCGTCCCGGTACCGGGACGCCTAACTTTACTTCAGTATATTTCTATTAAATCCTAATCTAATTATGACAAATTATATATCGTTGGAAAGGTCTAAGACTTCTAAATAGATATTCTACCCCTGTCTTGTGTTACAAATTATGTAGGAAGAGTAATTGATGAATTTATGACAAGAGTGCACCTCAAAAAATCTGCATCAAAACAGGAGTTTCTGACCTTTGTCAAAAAAAGTCGATGCACCCACTTTTAATCATTGAAACTTCTGTTTTTGTGCTAAAAGTTCACAATAAAGCATATAATCTAGTATTTTTTAATAAAAAATAAAAAATTATAGTGTAATATTATCCTCTAGAATGATAATATTTATATTTATCATCCTCTAAAATATAATATTATTTTTTATCGCCTTTTTTATTATATCACATATTTTAGTAGTTATCATAAATTAGGTATCATTTGAAAGCTTATAAACTCAAAATTCATCCTGTGAAAACTATTTTATAATTGAACGTTGCGTTCCCATAGAAACGGTACTTATTTTATCAGGCTCCTCCCCTTTTGGGCATCATTATATTTCATAATTTATGATCAAAACCTTTTCTAATCTTGACAAAACACATGTTGTCAGAAAGGTCTGAGTCTCAAGGTTCCAAATTTTGTGTCATAATTGATATTTGGACAGAAATGTATTAATTTGTGAAGGCAGAATATATACAACTAAATTCAATGGTACCCGGTGGCTATTTTTGGTACTACGCCTAAACAAAATCTCATGGGAACTTCAATTTTTGTGATATCAACTTCAAATTTGGAACATAACTTGATAAGATTTATGGCTTTGATTTTATAGAAATTTTAGAGTAAAAAATATTTTGTAAAATATATATTTTATATAAAATAAAAATATATAGTACAGTATATTCGATTTACTGTAAATTTAAACTTCCATAACTTTTTCATACTTTCATTTTTTGAAGTGTTTTCACTTCAGCAATATTTTGCTCAGTGTTTTTTTTAAAACAAGACCAAACTATATATTCCAAAGCATTGTTAAATTACGACCATTTAAGTTTGAATAGTGCATTTTAACTCCCATTCTCAAAAAGGGGGGTGACAGCTAAGGGGTTATTCAAAAATGCAAATATTCTTTAAGAGTATCCAAATTAGGCTTTAATCTGTGAATTTAATTATTTTATCAACACACTCAAAAGAATTAATAACAAAAAAGGTGCCAAATTTGTGAAAATGTATGATAATATGTTGAGCGATATGTAATTCAAGTTACTTCCTGTTTTTTTATCTTACTGTACTTATATTCCAATTTGATGCAATTGTCTCCTTTTTCTCATGCTGTCATCTGTTGTTACTTGAAGTTTGTCAATAATATATATATATATATATATATATATATATATATATTACTGGATTTTTTTTTTTGCATAACAAGAACAGTATTCAAACATTATTGTTATCTATACTCTAAAACAACGACAAAAAAAAAACCACAGAGACAAAAACATATTTCTCTTTTTCTCACATTCTTTCTTGTAGTTCCCTCTCACATTCCTCACAGAAAGACCGGATTAATCTTCTCAGGTGTGATTCACATCATTATTCATGGTCATTCAAATGTATTTGCACATGGCCTTACTAAACATAATAATTACAGACATGCTTTGTCTACCATTCACACTCAATTAAACACAATAGAAACTTAGATGGACAGACATTAAGCTGCACATTTGCAGGAATTTATTGGACAGAACTGAAAGTACTGTCAGGCATCATATTTGTATTTTTACAAGTTTGTGGCAGGTTTTAGAAAGAATGCACAAAGTAATTAGTAATATGAAATGAAAACAAACTCTGGAGACTAATATAAACCAAGCTCACCTTCATTCGTGATTCACCTTCATTGAACTTGAACATAGTTGAACCCGTAAATGATCTTAATTAAACAATGACCTTTGCCAGCTATTATATTTTTAATACAAATTAAAAATCAAAATATACTGAAATCATCTATAACTACAATACATAAATCAAATTGAACAATGAAAAGTAATGTAAACTACACGTAGATGTTCACATATATTCATTAAGCAGATGTTTTTATCCAAAATGACTTGAACTGTAAATAAGTAAAACAAGGATTCATCTTAGGGAGACAATTACATGAGAAGTGTTAATAATATAAACATTTAAACAATGTCTAGAATTGTACAGGCTAGAGCAAGGAGGGCATTAAGAAATAGTGAAAGCAAAGAAGAAGATACATTTTTTGAAGTCAGCTGGATGCTGTGAAGTGCTCAAAATAAATTGGAAAGGACAAATAAAGACTTTAACGATTATTTTGTCACCATTTAGGTATTTTGTTCCAACATCTATAAGTCTTAATTGATTGACAAGTTTACCAATACATAGTCTTTTGAAACAAAATGCTATTAAATCTTTAAACTCGTCAAAGATGTTTAGATGATTTCAGCTTCAATGAAGTGACTGTTCTGTAAATCAAAGAACTAAAAGAAACTTGTACTTGTTCAGTTAAATGTATTTATCCAAACTCTCTAAAGCATCCTGTTTTGAGTACATTTTCCATTCATCTGGTATCTTACCACTCCCCTCAAATGTTTTCATGTAGTATTTTCCCAGATTTTTCTGGAATCTGCACACAAACCACTTCCAGTAGGGCAGTTCAGAGAGATCAGATGTGATGCTCCAGTTTGCATAAACTCCTCCTGCTGTTCTGTAATCTCTCCAGAGAACTTTATCATCTGATCCAATCGGATAAAAATATAGATTGCTGTTTCCTACTGCTGATGTGCAGATATGAGTACACAAGTTGCATGTATTGTCGTAATGAATTCCGCTCAGTCCAATACTACGATGGAAAGCAACACTGTGATCTCCTTGATGGTTTTCAATGGTGTTAGTGCAGACTGTTTTACAGAACGGACACTGAACCCAACAGCACTGACAGAAGTGATCAATCAGAATCTCATCTGGTCTGAACTTATAGTCCAGCTTTACTAGAAATGCCTCCGTGTTGAATTTACAGTAGATATCAGACGTTATAGCAGGAAGTTCTTCTCTTATCACATCTTCTAGGAGGTTGCAATTATCAGCACCACTAATTTTGACTCCACTGAGGTCTTTTTCAGAGAAGATCAGCACGTCTGAGAGCTGCTGTGTGAAACTCTTCAACCATAAACCAACATCTCCTCTGTTCTCTTGAACATGTTCAGTAGATTCATGTGCTGCTTTTATGATCTTCTGCTGAAGGAGTTTAACATTCTCCTTCATCTTGTGTAAAACACTGCCTTTGAATTTATCAGTGATGTACTGACTGACTTTATTTCTGATGAAACTCTTGAAGTGATCTCTGGGATTGTAAATGTAGCTCATGTATTTGTCAAAATCCTCCTCTTCTGCCAGTGTCTTCAGGATGTGTTTTTCCAGTTTTGATCTGTTGCCATTCAGTGATGAACAGTTTTTCATTATTTCATCCGTCAGATCTCTGGCAGTCTTCTTGTAGACACTCTGCTCAATGGGCTCTTTCAGTTTCTGACAGATGATCTCTCCAAAAATAGCAGCTGATGTTGCTCCGTGACAGTATTTCTGGAAAATACTATAGTACTCCGCTCTCTTTTTCTCAACATATATTTCTGGATCATTGGCGTCTCTGAACATTTTGTGTTGGTCAGAGATCATCTGCTCTGCTCTCTTACAGATGGAATGTACTAAATATATGAAGAATTCATTCTTGAACTCATATTCCACAGATGTTTTCTGATGTTCTGTTACTCTCATCTTGATGTAATCTGTGATTTGTTGAATGTAGCTGATGTTGTAGCCCATCTTTGAAATGTTAAATGACTGAATCATTTTGTCTGTCTGCTGAGCAACATCTGTGATGAAATTTCTTATGTTATCTTCTGGAGACAATGTTTGAGTGTATCTCGATGAGTTGATATCTTTGAACTCCTTTTTGAAAAGAACGTATTGAGTATAACTTGGCACAGAAAAAATATCCGTGCTCTCCATCCAGTGACCTATAGGAGCACTTTCATAGATGTCACTGAGGAAGAGTTTCACATCTCTCATTATGTCATTGTCTTTTATTGGATGAGTGTCTCTGATGATCTTCTTCACACTGTGTTTCCAGAATGAATCAAATTCTTTCTTCAGTGTTTCTTCATCATTTGTTTTATCTTTGAGTTTTAAGGCAAGTTCTTTGCTCTTTTCAAAGAGAGTGTTTTCATGATGTGTCTTCTGATCATCAATCTTTTTCTTCATGTCTCGCTGCTGAAGAATCTCATTTAATTTCTTCTTGGTTTCTCTCACAATGTTTTCCTGAATCTCTTTGATTTTGATTTCAAATGATGATTTCCATTGGACCAGTATATCTGCATCTGTGTCTTTCTCAAAGAATTCTGACATTGATTTCTCCACTTCTTCACTTGTCTTCTTCAGTTCTTTTTGAAGATGGGTTTCCTCAACCTCATGAATTGCTTCATTTTCTATTTTGTTGTGTAGTTTGTTCTCAATTTCCATCATGGCACTGCGAAGACTCCAGGACCACTTGCTGTATTTTGTCTCCAGTTTCCTGTAGGCTGAAATCTCCAGAGAATTTCTGAAGCTGAAGACGAATCGTTCATTCAGTAAAGCCTCCCAGAGATCTTTAATACGATCTTTTAGGTCTATCAGCATCGTTCCATGTGACTTAGAAGCATGAGACATAATAGTTTTCTTTAGTTCTTGAATATTCTCACAGTAGTTTGGATTTGGTGGTGCCATCGGTGGGTTTCCCTCCCAAAGATGAGCAAAATACTTCACATCATTCTCTATATCAAATCTAATGACATCACTGAAACGTTCTGCATCACAGACTTCATCTTTTGCAGCAAGTTTTGTCATCTCATCCAGTGTCTGCAGCAGTCGTCTCCTTCCCTCCTCATTTTTCTCTCCAGCCGTGACGTCTGAGACGTTCTGATGCACAAACACACAGCTGGGATTCAGTTTGACCACCTTCATCCTCAGGAAGGCCTGAACAACAATTTGAAGAATGTCCTGCATCTCAGATGGGTTTTCTCCAAAGATGTTGATCAAGGTCAGATTTGCAAGACCAACAACAAATGTGGCCAGTTCATTGTCATGATGTCTTGTTGAACTTCCAGTCAGTTCTAGAGCACGAAGACCCTCAGTATCAACAACCAGAATATAGTCAAAGTTCATCTGTGTTTTCATCTCGTCTGAGACTTTGACCAGCTGCATGAAAGCTCCTCTGGTGCACCTGCCAGCACTGACGGCAAACTGGAGTCCAAACATGGCGTTCAGCATGGTGGATTTCCCAGAGCTCTGAATCCCTAAAACTGACAGCACAAAGACTCTCTGGTCTCCCAGTTTCTGGATGAGTTTATCTAGAACAGCAGAGATCCAGACCAGAGGAACATGAGCAGCATCTCCATCCATCAGCTCCAGTGGAAATCCAGAGATCATCATCTTTGCTGCAAGACTCGGGAGAGAAGAGAAGTCAAACTGCAGATCTTTCTTGTTCTTCTTCACAGATGAACATGATTCATAGATCTGTCCGATCTCCCTCATGATGTGCTCCAACCCAAAGGATGCAGCTTGAAGATCCTCAGATATTCTCTCAAGGCCAGTTTGTTCAGCCTTTAGTTGTTCAGATTTATTGTATTTGTAAGGAACAAAAATATTTTTTGAGGTTAGGAAGATTTCAAGCCATTTCAGAAAATACATCTTATTCTCAGCGTGACATTGGATTTGTTTAAAAAACAACTGTATAAAAGTTGTGATGTTAGAATCATGTTGCTGTTCACGGATGTTCTTCATCTCGGTTTTCTTTGTACCGATGTCCATTTCTGTCTCATATGCTCGAGGTCGATGTAGTTCTTTGTTCTTCTGACTCCACTGATGCCACAGTTTCCCCTGATGAGGCAGAAATGAGTCTTTGATTTCTGTCAGATCTTTCTTCTCCAGTAAACTCATCATCTTCTGTGCTGCTTCTCTTCCTCTCCTGCAGTCTTCATCATCTTCCTCATCTACTCTGATGTCTGAGTGTTTGGACAAATCTTCAAGTCTGAAAGTGGAAGATGATTCTGAGAGACAATAATTTATAGTTCTTCTGAGTTCTTCAGATACTTCTGAGTGACTTCTGTCTTTCAACCCAATCTTGTATTTTCCTTTTATCAGCTCGGTTACAGGAGATTCATCCTCAGTAAAAAGACAAATAAATGGCTTTATGTTCCTGTACAGGTTTTGGATTATTGTTGCACTTTTGTCATTGTTTTGAAGTTTAGGTAGAAGAACAACATTGACTGAGGCCATTTCAGTGAGGATCTTCAGCTGTTTTTCATGATCTCCTGCATCACCGTGTAGATTACAGAACGCAACACAGTCTGTGAATTTATCCGTGTTTTTCCCAGAGGGGCAGAACCAGGCGATCTCCACCACTCCATCCATCAGGACTCTGGTTCTGCTGCTGCCTGGACAGTTCCTGTGGAAGAACGTGTTGTGTTTCTCATTGATCAGACTGTTCATCAGCTGAGACTTGGATGAAGACACAGAGCCAAACCTGAAGAAAGACACCATTGGAGTTTGTGCCTTGTAGACCGGATGGGTTTGGCTGATGATCTCATTGTTGGTGTTCTTCACCTTCCAGCTCTTGTTGATTTGTCTGAATGTCCAGAGAGGAAACTCAATCTGTTGTGTGTCTGGATCAGGAACAAGCAAAGGCAGAGCGTACTGACACTGGGACAGTTTAGTGACCATCAGCTGCTTCAGGAAACCATCAGCACAACGAAACACAGCCATCTGAACATCCATCGGGTGAATGCGATCAGGTTGATTGATTCCTTCATTAGAAAAAGACATTGCTTTAAAGATATCATCCATATCTGCAAATGAGTCATTGTCTCTTTGTTTTTTGTGATGTTGTCCGTTGTTTTTCTCAACATGAATGTATCTTGCTCTGTAGTTCATCATCAGTAGTTTTTGCATGAAAGTCTGTATCAGCTCCTCTTCAGCACAAGATTCAGTGGATTTTAATGAATGTGCTGTTAATTGTAGAAAATCTGCAGTTGTCAGTTTATGATGCCCGCCTTTAAGATGAAGTCTGTTCAAGAGATGGTTTGTTTTTCCGTCAATTTCTTTTGCAGTGTCTTGTTCCAATCTTGTTTCATCTTCTAAAACCATTACCTGTGAAAGAAACAGCCATTTATTTGGTACTTTGTACTGAATTACATTGTTCACTGATTCACTTATGATCTTGACAATTAATCAGTTTTAATTAAGGTAAAAAGCCACATTTGATATTTTTTAATTTTTCTATGTTATACCACATATGGTCAAATTTAAGGCCATTGAAAGCAAATATGTCCAATGGCTTCAAAGTAAAAATAGCTCAACACTACATCTCTACAACATAGTATGAAATGCTCAAATCAATATTAATATAGAATATTAATACATATTGAAATTTAAAACGATATAATACAAATGTTATTATGAAAAGATCTTTGGCCATATTGTCAAGGCCTACTGCATATTGAACTGCACTGATATGCTGAAAATCCTGTTTAATAAGCACATGCTCAACAAGTTTGCGCAAAAGTAGTGCACTTCACTTTAATATATGCCGCCTATGCATCCTACGGTCATGTAAACACTGCAGTTAAATTAGGTGTTCAATAAAATAATGATTTTCAATAAAATAATGATGTTCAATACAATAATGATGTTCAATACAATATGCGCTTCTAAATAGAAGTTCTGGAAACTTATGTGTATATCTCCTGTATGTCCACTTTACAACTGTGATTAATTTTAAATCAGCAACATCACAACTAGGGTTGTGTATCGTTTGAATTTGAACGATTCTGATTTCGATTCCGATTCCTTGTTTCGATTCCGGTTCCCAACGATTCTTGATTCCGATTCTTTTAAGAGGCAGGGTCAAAAAAGTTTAGCTAACCTTGCTAACCAACGATCTTTCTGAAGGAAATACTCCTTTCTAAAGGGAAATACTCTGCATTTTGCCGAGATTTTGTTATTTTTAGAAAAGTGAAGCCACACTTTGGACCGCCGACGTAAGCTACTCATGTTCGACTCGAGTGGTTATGCTAACACTTCCGGTAGACGCTTCTTCATTGGTGTTGTTCAGCGGTTTCTTCTTCTGGTCGGCGGACTGTGAATATCGAAACTAGGAATAGGAATTTTAACTTTTGGACGATTCCGGGAAAAACGAAAAGTTAGTCCCGGTTTCAATCGATACTCGATTCTCGATACCCAACCCTAATCACAACGATTAATTGTTTAAGTAACTTAATTTTATGAAATGCATGGCACAATGCCATCTTTAAAGGAGAACTCCGGCGAACAATGAACCTTTGGTCTAATAAAACATCGGTACCTCGTCAATCGTTCTCTGAGGATTGTTTTCATGATAATCGAATGTAAAGAGTTTTATCTCTAAAAACTGTTTAGCGTATAATGCTAGTACTGGGGGCATTGACCAACTAAGATTAAATCTCTATTTTATACCATTAACAAGGCTCAAAATAGCCCCGCATTAACGCAGTAACATAACAAGGCTCCACACATGCAAAACGAAGCATTGACAACTTTGTAAGTGTACAAACCGTTTATTAAGAACATAAGTTATAAAGACCGCTTACTTCGTGTAGACATTCAGAAGCCATCTTAGGAAATAGTCTCGATAAGTCGATCCCCGAACGCCGTTCATACAGTTCAGAAGTTCGTTGAACTTCATACAGTTCAGCTCACTCATCACGACGTTCGGGGATCGACTTATCGAGACTATTTCCTAAGATGGGTTCTGAATGTATACACGAAGTAAACGGTCTTCATAACTTATGTTCTTATTAAACGGTCTGTACACTTACAAAGTTGTCAATGCTTCGTTTTGCATGTATGGAGCCTTGTTATGTTACTGCGTTAATGCGGGGCTATTTTGAGCCTTGTTAGTGGTATAAACTAGCGATTTCATTTTAGTTGGTCAATGCCCCCAGTACTAGCATTATACACTAAACAGTTTTTAGAGATAAAACTCTTTACATTCGATTATCATGAAAACAATCCTCAGGGAACGATTGACGAGGTACCGATGTTTTATTAGAACAAAGGTTTATTGTTCGCCGGAGTTCTCCTTTAATTTTGTACATTTATGATAAAACTTAACATAAATGTTTAATTGAAAAATAAATCTAAATCCGTTTAATATTGTATTTGAAGTATCTAAAACAAGTAAATCTGGGATATTTGTTGGCCTAAATGGGTCACTTTCCATACCTTACTTTCAGTAATACATTATTAGTTATTCTACAGTTTTGCATCCCAGATATTTGTTCTAAAACGGAAGATAAAATGTGACAAAGGAACATTTTCTAATCGCACCATTACTTCAGCTTGTAAGTTTCATTTTGACTAAGTGCTGATATTCTGTAGTTATATTTCAGCTAGCACATACCTTGTGTGTATCTTTCCCCATGGTTGTGGTGATCCGCTGCGTATTCTCTTTCGTGACTGTGATTCTATCTATTAAAACAAACAAAGGTGGAAAACTGAAATATTTGGTTCTCTGAAGTGGTAATTCCTGCTCTTAAATCACAACTCACTTTGGTACTACCATATTATATTCAAGCTATAACGTATGCAGAAAACAAAACCGATTTCTTACCACTTTCTTTTAAACTCTTTTCAAAGTTTCGCCTTATTTCAGTGTAGCGCTGCTGTTTATTCTCATTAAACAGAAGCTCAATCTTGTTCATCAGTTCTCTCATCTCCGATTGGTTGTTCATCATCTTGTTGCAGGTGTGAAATCTTCCTCCACATTTCTTCAGCAGTTGCTCCAGAACAGGGTCTTTTATAGTTTTAGATTTTTCTTCTGTCTCATAGGTGAAGAGAATCATCACATACTGAAGAACTTTCTCACCAAACACTCTCTGAAGCCAGTCCAGACTCTTCTTATCAGCATCTGTTAACTGGCCCAATCGCACAACAAAGATGAAGGCATGGATTTCATTTTCATTCACTAGTTGATCAATGAGATGATCCACACAGTCCTTGTTAAGTTCAGTCTCATTTCTGGCAGTCATGTTGATCACAAAGATGTTGTGTTCTGCTATTTCCCTTGGTAAAGGAATGATCCTGGATGTGTCTGTAGTTTTAAAACGGTACTCTTCTTCTCCAAGTAAAATGTTGTCATGTCGAAACTGGATTGATGCAGAGTTGCCAAATAGTGCAATGGTCAAAGGTGACTTTTTATGACCTGAAGTAAAAAGAAAACTACCTTTAATCTCTACAATAAAATGCACCACAGAAAAAGCTCAAGGATGACCATCTGAAATTCAGATTCATATCTGATTCATTTATTTTACTTATTTTTTAATCTACTTTTGTAATTTATGTCCATTTATTGCAACCCTGTATCACACGAAATACGTTCTGAGGAAACTATTTTGCAAATCGCAATTACGTTAAATGCCAACATATAAGCAGTGCTATTACGTTCGTCCTTAACCTAATATGTCTCATTGTTAATACGTAGATGCTAATACGTAATTTTCAAATATGTAAAACGTACATATTTTACGCTTTGATAGATGCTAAAAACGTATAATATGGACGTATTTGTAACATTTAAACGTAACATTATTACGTTTTTACAGCTATAAAACGTTAACTATTTACGTTTATTTCATATCATAGCGATATCTGTATTATTTCACTTTTAAAGATAAATGTAACAAGACCCCTTATCCTACTCACAAAACCTAAACATATTCATTTTATACAGAATATAAAAAGGATAAAACATAATGGACATAGATGAGTTTTAGCATTACAATATATTTTGAGCCACTAATCCTAATCCTACCCCTAAACATAACCATTCCTTAAAACTACGTAGGATAACACAATTATACAGAAAAAAAACATAACAGACAGACAAGTAACGTTATACGTTTCACAATAATTTATTTATTGGGAAAATGTCAAAACCGCTAACGTTAACATTACCAAAAGTCGTTCACATCGCAGTACTCTGGCAGTATTATAGTAGTTGTGTATGAGGTACAGTGCAGAATTAAAGGTATTAATATTAATCCATGGAAATTTTCATCTGATTTCGGTTCGCTCTCTGAAGGCGCGCGCTCCTCTCCATTTCAAATGTACTACACCGACTGGAACACGGCATGTCGCAATCTGTGACGAAGCAGGCGAGAGCCAATGAGCGTTTGATATGACTGCCATAAAACATGTCGTAACGCTTCTTGAAGGCGCATTTTTTGAATTTGAATTCATCACCATCGCGGATTTGACGTTTGCGCTTTGCGGTCGCTGCTGAGAAATGAAGGAGATCACTGGATAAAATACTGAATTTGGATCTGTTTCTTGCAACCAACGTATGGATTCTTGAATTTGGTTTACATCAAGTTAATAAAATGTATGTCTCTTGTGAATGTATCAGTATGTTGCGTTTTATTGGAGAAAATGCTTTTTGTGTAAATACACTACTACAAAATGGTTAAACAAGGTATTTTTAAGGTTAAAAGTGTATCAAAGTCAAAAATTTAATGCCACGATTATGCATAAATTGTAAAGAAACCTGCTTTGGATGTATTATGTTCAGGACAAACGTACTGTAATAGCACTGCAATAGACCATTTCACAAGATGTAAACAACACTGGTCCAGAAACACTTCCTGTTTCAGTTTGTAACTGTTTTCTTTATTTCACATGTAAAGAAAACATCTTAAAGATGCTTGTTTAACTTTTTGATTCATATTTATATGTTCTGTTGGTTGTATTTTATCCCAGCTTTTATGTAGTGTTAAAAAACTGAAATAGTGCTTCTGGACCAGTGTTGTTTACATTTTGTGAA
The DNA here is from genome assembly GCA_038021265.1 of Cyprinella venusta. Lineage (NCBI taxonomy): Eukaryota > Metazoa > Chordata > Actinopteri > Cypriniformes > Leuciscidae > Cyprinella > Cyprinella venusta. Next base: position 49,593,831 of record CM075863.1, on the reverse strand, counting down.
ATGTTGTCATGTAACGTAATTGCGATTTGCAAAATAGTTTCCTCAGAACGTATTTCATGTGATATATTAGGAATCAGTAAAATCACAATTTTATAAAATATTTTCAGACTCACCTCTTTCTCTGTCCTCCGTTGAATTCTCTGAACCTTCAAATTCATCACAAATCAGATAGTGTCCACTGTTCATTTGTGCAAATTTCTCTAAATTCTCTTTAAGGTCAGCAGAAGGGCGGTTCTTTGTAAGTTTGTAATGTCTGTTAAAACATTTTTTAATCATTTCCTTCATAACACCATTGACTTCGGCCGGCTCAACACCGTCTGACTCTTGTGTCGTGAGCACCATGGTGTATTCATAAACTTTGTTAGAGAAAGCGTTGAGCACCTTCTCCACATGCTCTTGATCTTTTGTTGAACATTGATCTGGTTGAAGGACCAGAACGATCACATGAGGTCCTGGATCAGACAGATACAGACACTTTCTCACTGTCTCTGTGATCTGATTGTCTGAGAGATGTGGCTGGAGAAGGTGAGGAGCGTTGATGACTGTCTTGTGCATTTTTCTTTCTGTCTGCACTTGATCTGATGGAGCTTTACTGTCAAACTTTTCATTCCCTAATATGAGTTTTCCTACGCGACTGTTTTCTGCCAAGCTCTTCCCCAGTAGAACAATCCTCAGATCACTCTCTGAAACACACACTGTGTTATGAAAAAGCAGTACAAATCTTACAAACAATTCAGAGTTTTATTTAAATACTTACTCATGGGACTCTGTGGTCTTGTGTGAGAAGTCTGAACAACAGCTACAGAGCAAAAAATAAACATTACAATTAAGATTTCAACAGAATGTAACTCGGTATATACTGTGCTGTATGTAAAAGTGCAGAATTTAGCAATGCTAAATGCATTATGTAGTCAAATTACAATTTACAATATCAAGTACATGCTTAAACTCAAGTTCATTAATGTGTTTTTCAAATTACAGGTATGGGTTATATTGATTACATTGCTTTTCAGCCCATAGCAGTAACTTATTTAATGATCATGCCTCTAAATTTTAAAATAGCCTGAAATGCCATCACAATCTCACATGCAATTCAAAATGTTTTTCCACCTAAATTCAGATCCAGTGTCTTTGGATAAGTTTCAGTATGCGGCAAATATTCATGCCCAAATATCACTGTGCCTTTGTCACATGCAAGACACTAAATTTGCAAACAGGTAAGTGAAATAACAGGTTTTTTGTATGTGTACTGTTTGGGATTGGGATGAGAATATATGAAGAGTTCAGATGCAAAAGCCTCTAAGTGCCATTTGAAATTTTCTTCTAAAATTATCATTTTTATCAAACTTGTATATTTAAGTTCAGTAATTTCACTTAAATGACAATTAATTGGTAATCTTCATTGTCATTTAAGTGAAATTACTGAACTTAAATATACAGGCTTGATAAAAATGATAATTTTAGAAGAAAATTTCAAATGGCACTTAGAGGCTTTTGCATCTGAACTCTTCATATATAATTGTATTAATATTCAGAGATTCAGAGACTCACTGTGCTATTCACATCACATGCATTCATTGAAAGTAAGTCCTTGACTTGTACAGCACGATGTGTACTACTGTGAATTATAGTTGGCCCTATAGTCGGCGGCAGCCCTAGGTTGAAAATCACAGTCTTAGCAACATGACATCATGACTTTTGTAAACATACACGCCACTTTCGAGTCAAGTGGCGTGTTCTCTTTACGAATTTTGAGTTATCCGCGTGTATCCGCTTGTAAGCGTGTTTGTCTACACCATTAACGTTCGCGTCATTCCGCGTATCCGTACACGCCGTCACATGTCCAGTCATAAATGCCATTAACCCCAGTGACGGCTAAGTTAAGGGATGGGGTTGAGGTAAGTCATATATTTATATAACGTTAAGTCAACGGCGTTCATAAACACGCTGAAAAGCGATTATGCGTCTTGATAGCACGCCAAAAATGGAAATACGAATTGGCGTGTCATACACACGCTACTTCATGAGATCAGTCTGGTCTTAGACCTCATAGGGTATTGAATGTCAATTATAAACATTATTGTAAAATGCAGTTCATTTTATTATTTTTCATGAGAATCTTACATCCTCACTAAAAAAAATTAAGTAGTCGCGTAAAGAAAAAAAAATTTAAAAGTTTAAAACGGGGGTCCGCAACGGTACTACAGGGGGCATGCAAAGTAAGGTTTGATCACAAATAATTTTTTGTTAATTTTTAAAATGGGTACAAAAATATCACGAAGTCAAATTTAAATATATGAACCCCTAAACCAAAGCATCCTTAGTCGATACTATAATAATATCATTGGTGAAACAGATTTGGCAAACGCTCCAGTGCCTATTTGTTGTTTGCGCTCTGGTGAATTTCAAATGTTCGTATTTACAACATATTTGTTGTATATTAAACGAATGTTGAATAATAATAGTTCATCAAAACTAAAAACGGGGGGCGCTATGGAGCAACATAGGAGGTAGACGTGTTTCTCAGCTCCTCTACAGTCAGGTCGATAAAACTGTAATTTAAATGTCTCTAATCTACTTTTAAATGGGCTAAAAGTCCATCTTGACAACCATAGCACTACAATTGAACCTTAAGCTCTGTCGATGCCGTCAAAAAAGCAGCCCCAGGGCATTAAACCCTCTCAGCCGCAGCAGGATGCTCCTGACAACGTGGCGACGGTTGACCAAACGGCAGGCCTCGCGCTGGAAGAAAAAGACATGTCACGGATGATGGAGAAGATCTCGGAAAAAATCATCAGTGCCTTTGATGAGAGATTCGATAAACTAGAAGCAACTCTTCAAACCATACAAACGACGCAACGAGAGTTGAGTGAGAGAGTCGATGTGGTGGAGGAGCAGGCCAGTGATCATGAAACTCGTATCCACTCTCTGGAAACGTCCCTGGATGCCTTAAGTAAGGAGAATAAGATGCTTAAGTTCAAGCTTAACGATCTCGAGGGCCGATCACGCCGTAATAACATCAGAATTATCGGTATCCCTGAAGGAGCCGAAAAAGGAAGGCCAACTGAGTTCGTGGCGGACCTGATTAAGCAGCTTTTCGAAGACTTTTCCGACCCCCCAATCATTGATCGTGCACACCGTGTACCGCAGCCAAAGCCCCCGGAAGGAGCAAAGTCGCGCGCAATAATCGCACGAATGCATTACTTTCAAGACAAAGAGCGTATTCTTCGCCTTCGTCAGGGACGTCAGCTTGAGTACCAGGGGCGTAAGGTGCTGTTTTTTCCGGACTACACTGCTGAGGTAATGGAACAACGCCGGAGTTTCAGTGAGGCGATGCAAAGTTTAAGAGAGCTTAATGTGCGTCATACTCTGCGCTTCCCCGCCAAGCTCTGCATCACCTATAACGGTAATACAGGAATGTTTACATCTCCCAAGGACGCAAAGCTATATATAGACAAAGAACTGAGGAAAGTCGCTGGTACGGATCAAGAATAAGTTTTGAGGTGTAGTACTATGGAGTTTGTATAGAGACATAAGTGCATATTATATTTTTCTTTAGATAAGACTTGATTGTGGAGTTGTATTTTTTTTCTGTTTTACATTTCTTCCTTTTTAATAGCTCGTCTTAGTTTAGCTGAGGGTTAGTGTAATTTATTACACGGCTTCAAGTATCGCGTGCTCTAGTCACTAGGGGGAGCCATAATGCTTCGTTTGGGGAAGTCATTTGAGGCATTGGGGTGGGGGGGAGTTAAAGTTCGAGGCTTAAATTGTTGTCTTTTTTTTTGTTTGTTTTGTTTTTTTTGGCAGGGGGAAAGTTATTGTGATTTTACTCTGTGTTACAAAAGTTAAATGAAAGGGAACGATAAAACCAATAGAGGAAATCCTACGTTAACTATAGCATCTTGGAATGTTAAAGGGCTTGGCCACCCCATTAAAAGAGGCAAAGTGTTTACCTATCTTAAATCTTTGAAAGCAGATATCTTATTTCTACAGGAAACACACATAGCTGTGGGACAAGAACATAAACTTAGGGCAAATTGGATATCTCAGATTTATCAGGCTCCTTTCAGCAGTAAAGCCAGGGGGGTAGCCATTTTAATTCGTAAGGGTATTTCATTTAAGCTCGATTCGATGACTACTGACCCTCATGGTAGATATGTCATGATTTCAGGCGAACTTTGTTCTTTGCACATCACAATGCTAAATATATATGGTCCCAATATTGATGACCCTCAATTTTTTAAAAAGGTTTTTGATTTAATACCGACTGGGTGTGTAAACGTCATTATCGGCGGTGACTTCAATTGTTACTTAGATCCGCTTTTAGACCGATCATCCTCAAAGCCACCTCCTAGTATAGCCTCAGTACAGACCCTCAATAGATTGATTGAGGAAAGGAACATGGTAGATATTTGGAGGCTGCAACACCCAACAGATAGGGAGTACTCATTCTACTCGCAGGTTCATAAATCTTACACTAGAATTGATCGTTTTTTGGTTACTTCTGAACTGATTCACAGCATCACTGATACACGGTACCATAACATGCTGATATCAGACCATAGCCCCGTCTCATTTCAGATTAATAAAATCCTGCCACAACAAAGTTATCATTGGCGATTCAACCCTTACCTACTTAAAGATCCAGCTTTTGAAAGCTACATTAGCGCTAAACTGGATGATTTTTTTATAAATAATGACAATGGCCAAGTCTCTGATTCAATTTTATGGGAGACTCTTAAGGCAGTCATAAGGGGTCATATTATTGCTTTTGAAACTGCTAACAAGAGAAATAGCAAAAGTAGGCTTTTGAGAATTGAAAATTTACTCACAACATTAGAACAGACATATAGAATTTCTGGATTACAGCAAGATTATAATAAGATACTGAATTTAAAATATGAATATAATTCGATCCTGGGCAAAAGAATTGAGAATCTCTTACTTAAACTGAAACAAAAACACTTTGAATTAGGTGATAAGCCAGAAACTTTATTAGCAAGGCAGTTAAGGGGTGTGCAAGCAAAGCAAACAATTCATCAAATTAAGTCAAACACAGCTGAGATTGTAACCAATCCAGAAGAAATTAATAAATCCTTTAGGGATTTTTACTCTGATCTTTATTCCTCAAAATGCAACGTCAGTCATGAAGATTATAAATCTTTTTTTGATAGTCTTAATCTTCCCCAGTTAGATAAAATTGCAAAAGAAGATCTAGAACGCGTTTTTTCTGAAGCAGACATCTTAGAGGCCATCAAGTCTTTCCCGTCGGGCAAAGCACCAGGTCCAGACGGCTTTGGATGTGAATTTTATAAAGCCTTCTCTTTAAAACTAGCCCCATACTTATTGAGAATGATCAATGACTCATATGAAAATGGCAGACTCCCCAATTCATTATATGAGGCCAATATTTGTGTTCTATTAAAAAAAGGAAAAGACGACACAGATCTGGCCAGCTATAGACCTATATCGCTTCTTAATTTTGATCAGAAGGTGATAACAAAAGTATTAGCAAACAGACTTGGAAAGCATATCTCAACAATAGTACACCCAGACCAAAGTGGGTTCATACCAGGTCGTTTCTCCTTTGGCAATGTTCGTCTCCTTCTTAATATTCTTTATAAGGAGCGTGGTAAGGAAGCCCCAGGAGCAATCATCTCACTAGATGCCCAAAAGGCGTTTGATCAAATAGAGTGGCCATTCATGCTAAAAGCACTTGAGCACTTTGGGGCTGGGAGTCGTTTTATCAAGTGGGTAAAAATTTTATATTTATGTCCTCGTTCATCCATTTTGACAAACTCTAACAAATCTAACCCTTTTGAGTTGCATCGAGGAGTTAGGCAAGGAGATCCTCTTTCCCCTCTTCTTTTTGATATTGCGCTGGAGCCGCTAGCAGTAGGGATTAGAAGTCACCCGCATATACATGGAATAAAGATGGGAAAGGATGAAGCCCTGGTTAGTCTATATGCTGATGATCTATTAATCTATCTTTCTGATCCAGCCAAATCAGTTCCGTATTTGCTTGATTATATTAATGCTTTCGGTAAAATCTCCGGGTACACTATTAACTGGTCCAAAAGTGAGTATATGTCACTTGCTAGACACACAAATCCCAGCCAGGCTGGTCCCTCACTTTTCAAAACAGTTGAAGACCACTTTACATATCTAGGCATTGTGGTACCAAAGAACCCCAAGGAAATATTTAAATTAAACTTTTTGGCTAAGATTGACAAATTAAAAGATAATATAGAGCGATGGCGGCTCCTTCCGCTATCTATGATTGGCAAAATCAATGCAATCAAAATGGTCATTTTACCACAGTTCCTTTACCTTTTTCAAAATGTCCCTACTTATATACCTTTATCTTTTTTTAAGCTTTTAGATTCAATTATCATGCCTTTTATTTGGGCCTACAAGACTCCACGAATAGCAAAAGCGCACTTACAGAAACCCACCCAGATGGGAGGCTTAGGGCTCCCAGTGTTTAAATATTACTATTGGGCAGCAAATGCTAGGGCATTATCTTATTGGCAGAGGGGTATTTCTAGCGAAACTTTCTCTGCGGCTGATCCCTTATGGCTTAAGATAGAGACATTTTCTCTTACAACATCTTGTCTCCCAGTCTTACTTTTCTCAAAAGTCTCTCCCTCATCAAAATTAATTGGTACTAATTTAATAGTTAAAAACTCAATACGAATATTAAATCAAATAAGGAAACATCTTAAATCACCTGACGTCTCTATCCTCACACCCATCGCTAACAATCACATGTTTAAACCCTCTCAGCTAGACCGAGGCTTTATTGAATGGAAAACTAAAGGTCTAATGTCTATTGGGGATCTTTATATAGATGACAAATTTGCATCTTTCAACCAACTGCAATCTGTATTTAATCTCCCGAGGTCCGATTTTTTTCGATATCTACAGGTGAGACATTATGTTCAAACGGTTATTCCACAATTTATGGACAAACCTGAGATTAATTCGTTTGAGAAAATTCTTTTGGTAAATCCAAGCTCTAGACATCTGGTCTCACGCTGTGTTAATTTTTTACAATTGCCTGTAAGCACCAATCATATAAAAGAAGCTTGGGCTAGGGATTTTGATGAAGATGTATCCGATGAGACCTGGAATGATAGTCTCAATAAGATCCAAGACTGCTCAATAAATGCGAGACACAGGTTGATTCAGTTTAAAGTGGTACATAGATTGTATTATTCGAAAACAAAATTGAGTAAAATATATAATTCTATTTCTCCAGTTTGCGACAGATGTAAAACAGAGGAGGGTTCTTTGTCACACATGTTTTGGTTTTGTCACAAACTGTTTAATTTTTGGACTGCTATATTTGATTTTTTTTCAAAAGTTTTTCAAAAGGAGGTGAAACCAGACCATGGTCTTGCAATTCTTGGATCCTCTGTGACATTGAATACTCTTCCAAGATCTCAGCAACGATCTCTATTGATGGGCTTGACTCTTGCGAAAAAATCAATACTTTTAAACTGGAAATCGTCAGACTCTCCATCGTTCAAAGCTTGGTTATGTGAACTGATTCATGTCATACAACTAGAGAGGATACGTTCCTTGGAGTCCAAATCTCATCGCCAATTTCAAACTGTATGGCAGCCCTTTTTGGATTTCCTCAAGTCTGAATAGTGTATAATTATTGTTGTTCTCGCTGTAATAATTCATCTAGGATTAGGTCTTGTTTGTGTTAGCCTACCCCTGCTGGGTTTCTTTTCTTTTTTTTTTTTTTTCTTTTCTTTCTTTCTGTTATGGTTGTTTTGTCTGATATTTTTTTTAAATGTATATACTATGTAAAAACTTGGAAAAAGATAATAAAAAAAAAAAAAAAAAAAAAAAAAAAAAAAAAAAACTAAAAACTATAATATACTTTTATTTTGCTGTTGAATCATTTAATTTACTTACTGTCTGGGAGATTCAAATCTGTATTAAGCACTTCGAAACCAGAATGACAACAATATTCTGTTGCTGAATGTGGCCAAGATCACATTAATTAGACATGAACTTTGTGCACTCACATCTGCCTTCCCCGTCGGCCATTCTGAAGTCCACTGATGTGGTCAGTGTCCTTATTCAGTGCTGTAGTTCATACCGCCATCTGAGCTTCCTTTTGCAGCCCTGTGGACAATTTTATTAATTTACATTCTTTTCAGCTTTGAAAAATCAGTTGCTTCTAATAAAAATACAAGTAAGAAGACGGAGAAACGCAGAAATAGTTGTTTTTGTAATACTTGTATATTAGTGTGACTTTGTCTTTTCGGGTAATGTTGTTCCAATGCTATATTTGCTAAATCATAATCATTTGTTTACAAGCAAGTATTCATTACTTCAATGAGCTCATTGTATCTGCATTAAATTATTACATTGTTTATAATTATAAAGTTTAAACTAAATGTGTACATTTCTGAAATACTCGGTTACCTCTGATAACAGATGCTTGCACTTCCTGCAAAGCTGCTTTGAAATTATATGATGTGAAAAGCGCTATACAAATAAACGTGAATTTTATTTTATTTTATGCTCTGATTAGCGGTTACATAGTGAATTGTAGGCCGTTGGCTGGAAAAAAATGCAGCAAAGAAGTGAATAAGACAAGTGACACTTGTCTTAAAATGGTTTTAAAGGTGGGGCATGTGAAGCAAGTGTAGACATGCAGACATTTGTGCTAACTACAACTGACATCCCGCCACAGCCTTTCACACTAAGTGTAAAACCAGTTTACAAACCAGTTAGACATTTCTTTCATACAATTTTCATGGACAACATTTCTTGTTGACAATAACAGAGGTTTATATGTTGATGTTTTATTGAAACAATAGTTTAGTTTGAAGTCACCATTAAGGTGATCAGTGTGTGCTTTAGTTGGACTCTTGGCATTTTTTAACATTAATTTCTTTCTGGATGCAGTAACTGGGTTTGTAAAGCACATTTGTTATGGCAAAGTTAATAAAGAGTTTTTGGCTATACTCTGATGATGCTGTAATCATCATGGATTTGTCTAATTCTGATGTTATGGGTCTTTTAATTCAATATTTGTTAGTTGTAGTATCTCTCTGATTCTACAGTATGAGATCCAGGTATGTTTTGGTAATCAGTTATTTTGAAAAAAACAAAATAACTAGTCTAATAAATCTAATGATAAAATTATAAAAAATAATCTAGTGCATAAAACATTTACCAAGAATCAGCATATGGATCTCAACAATGGTGACTATCTAAGGTTTTATGTTGTAAAATACTTGCTAGGTGACAGCATACTTAAAAAAACTCCCAGCATGCATGGTGGCATGAATAAATTATGTAGCTAAATTATCTTACTATTTTCATTATTCCTTAGCCAGGAGTTATCTGCAAGAGATTTAAATTAAAATTGTTTCAAGTTATGGTTATTTTTTCTGTGCGTTAAACTCAGTTACTTTTTACATTTTGTCATTTTATTTAGTGGTTTCAAATAAAAATAGAATGAGTTCACAGTAAAAATGGAAGTTAAATTAAATGGCAGTCTGCTAATTTAAGACAGCCGGTTTCTACAAATGAAATTAGCTAACTTGTGTTTTAATTAAGTACATTTTTTACAGTAAGGAGTACAGTAAAGATCTGTACAAATTAACTGTGAATTACTCGCAACGTTTTTGACACATGAGCTCTTTGACACATTTGCTTCACATGAATTACTTGTTAAAAATATTCAAATAGAAAAAAAATATACTAAATTGGAACATTTCATAAGATAACTGTTTTTACTGTTATTTTACTCCATTGAAGTTGACAAGTTGTAGTACTGTATTAATTACAATAGGATTTTGAAAGCAAGGCAATGTCTGAGATTGTCTTCATGTGGCCTCCAGGGGTCTGTTTGTTACATGATTCCCATTTATTTTCATTATAAATAACACAATTTCTAGTATTTGTAAAGGCTTTACATGTTTATTTCAATGTTGTATTTAGCAATTTTTTTATTTTACCTGTGAAGCATATTTGTTACGTGACAGCATTAAAGTTTCTTAAGGGTCAAGAACATTTTTCTAATGGCACAACAAAGTTATCTGCAACTCTCAAGCCACTCCCATTAAAGCTGTTCAAATTATTGCAATCTTAGACTTACTAAATACAAAAAATATGCAATTATAAATCTCAATGAGTATTTTTTTTTTCAAATTCATTTAGGTTGTTATCTTAAATGATTAGTCTCCCTTGTTCAATAAGGTACTCTTGTCAGAACGTAGCAGTGGTTGTGACAGACTTTAAGTATCACATCCACTTACAAAGATCCAATCTAATCCTGTTTAAATAAAATGCAAATTTGTGTTTATGGACATTTTGCTATGACAGCAACACGAAGAATCAAAACAATCCGAACAATAATCATTTAATAATTTGCTTTTGTGCTGCAGTTTGCACATTGATAAACACATGAGTGAAAACACAAACGATTCGGATCTCTGGCCTTAGTTATTGATTAATAAAGTAAAAAGCAGGAATTTCACCATCATTTGAATTATTGACATTATCAGAAACACCAAATCAACATATGAGAAGAGAGAATGCTCAGTAAATTCCTTTAACAGCATCAATTTACAGTCAAATATTGTGAATTTGGTGTAGCCTATAATTGCTACATCTAAAATCAACTTTCTGGGAAGAAAATGTAATGCAACACATTGTAGTAACATCCCTTAGATTTTTTATATTAAGTATATTTGTTTCGAAATGATTATGGTTCACAACATTAAATAGACAGTTTTCTTTTACAAGTAAACTACCATTAAAGATAGTAAGTGCATTAATAATTCTTACACTTTTCTATATATTTCCATAAAACAATCTATCAAATATATGCGTGTATATATATATATATATATATATATATATATATATATAAAGAAAGAAAGTTAAATACCTGTGTGTTGAAGTTTCTCTGTGTGTGGTAACAGGGTTTTCCTGGCTCAAAATGAGGTGAAGGTGGTAAAATCCTGATCATGTACACACAGGCAAGTGTACTGCGCCTTTAACTGCCAAGATTCTTAGAGATACCACCCAGAATTAGAATGATATGTATTAACAAAAGAAGACACAGCACAAGATTGGTGAGGCGGGAACACAGTCCAAACAAAAGGGCAGGGCACACAACAGGAGAACAGGCTGTTTGGGGATGAGTAAGCTTCAGATGCCAAGGCAAAAATGGTGTCAAGGCAGTGCCTTAAGGAACCAGATGCTTGACACTGGGAGATGTAAATGCAGAAACACCAGACTGGCTGCTAGATCAGGAGAGTTAGCGGGCAGGGTCAGGGAGGACATAGGAAGTAGGGAAGGGCAGAAACAAACATGAGACGCATACACACAAGGGTTGGGTACAGAATTACATTGTATTATCACAGGGGTGGGAAGCGTTGATCCTGGAGGGCCACTGTCCTGCAGAGTTTAGCTCTGGAAAATGCTAATGGAAATAATGAGCTGTCTTTAAAACAGTCGGTTTTACACAGTCGGTTTTACACAATTTTACACGGGTTTTAAAACAGAGGTCTACAGACACTCGATTTTTTTTTTCATTACATGAATTAATTAATGAAATAATTACATTTTAATTATGCATTGATATATACAGAAAGTTTAAACAAATTTGGAAAAAAAGTTTTTTATTACAATCCTACCTACAATACCTTTAACATTATTCTTAAAAATAATATGTTCAAAGGTATTGTCAGCAGTTTGTCTTATTCATTGTGTCTGTCTTTTCTATAATTCATGAACACATGCACAAAGCTGTAGAAATGTACAACCCATTTCCAGAAAAGTTTTTTTTTTAAATGCAATAAAATCAAGAATCCTGATTAGTAAATTGTCTTAAACTTTATTTCACTCACAAAGATACAAAGAAAATATTTCATATGATTTACCGACCACATTATTTGTATTTTTTTCAATTTAAACATTTTTGTTTTGTTTTGATGTATACAACACATTCCAAAAACTTTGGGACAGAGGTGAAAGGGGTGGATTGGAATCCACTGCTACTTCAATGAGGGATTATATTCAAGGTATTAATCAATATATTTTCATCTAAATATCAAATGAGTTGAATGACTTCTCTAGGCTTGTGAGATTTTACTTTGTTATAGAAGTTACCAGTGTGATTACTAGAGCCAGACCGATAAAGGATTTTGAAGGCCGATACAAATATATGTTGGTTTTAAAATCCGATATTCCGATATATCGGCCGATATTATTATTTATTTCAGAAACGTGCAACAAAATATTAACAGATTTCCCTAACATTAGTTATTTGTAGTTATTTATGAGTTTTAACTAAAATAATATGATAATTCATTTTAAAAATAAACTTGTTTCTATTGTCTCAACAGAACAGAGGAACATCAAAATATATTAAAGTTCTGATAAATAATATAATAATTAGTCCCTACACTGCCATAGAGTTATAAGCTACCTTATAATTACAATGTCCGCTTGCTTATCCCTTTACCTGCTCTTTTTGACAACACTCATGACATGGTTGAAGTGTGATTCGTCCGTTTTTATTTTATTTTTGAAATATTCATTTATCGGCCATTATAACTGCCGATACCGATATTTTAGAAAATGCCAAATATCGGCCGATAATATCGGCCTGCCGATATATCGGTCTGGCTCTAGTGATTACTGAAATGTTCTTTTCATGTATCTGTAATTTCTGTATTACATATCTGAGAGGTGACTGAAGGTTCTGGCCCATGTCAGGAATGCAGTAACAGTGCTTGCACATTTAGCCCGGCTTCCAGAAATTAAATATGGACTTGGTTTGTTTTTGAGAAAGGTCTTCAACATGTATCAATACATGCTTTTCTAGGGTACCCTAACAACTACTGTCACAGGGTTCATGACAGTAGTTTATAATTTAAGGGACCATTTCTTTGTTAAAGTCAAACTTTACTGTTAGATTAAAAGTGTCCTTTCCTTGAGAACTGTGTTACTGTCCTCTCCTTGAGAGAAAGAGAGTATTATCTTGATGTTTTGAGAAGCCTCTCCTGTTTATTGTTAGAGGCTGACCAAATCCAACCTTGAAGAAGCTGTGTGTGTGTGTTAGTATTATTCTTTACGGGAGACTGACTGATTTGGTTTCTGTTTTTCTGTGTGGATGCGCAGGGAGTTCTTGTCCGGAACAGAACTATACCGCCAATGTATGCTGTATGCTAATTGTCAATCGTATTTGATGATAGTGGTCCCGACAGAACTGAGGAATAAACGATTTCAGACTCACTGAAGTTAGGAACAAAGTAATTTCAAACTGTGTTCTGTAAATCAAAGCCACTTTTAGCGACTTGCAAATGAGGAACTAAATGTATTTATCCAAACTCTCTAAAGCATCCTGTTTAGAGTGTTTTTTCCATTCATCTGGGATCTTACCCTGTCCCTGAAATGTTTTACTATAGTGTTTTTCCAGATCCGTCTGGAATCTGCACACAAACCACTTCCAGTAGGGCAGTTCAGAGAGATCAGGGGTGATGCTCCACTTTGCATAATCTTCTCCTGCTGTTCTGTAATCTCTCCAGAGGACTTTTTGCGATTTGTTGGGATAAAAAGATAGATTGCTGTTTGCTACTGCTGATGTGCAGATATGGGCAGACAGGTTAGATGTATTAGAGTAAAATATTCCACTTAGTCCAATAACACGATGAAAGGAACGCTGTGATCTCCATCATGGTTTTCTATGGTGTTGGTGCAGACGGCTACACAGAACGGACACTGAACCCAACAGCACTGACAGAAGTGATCAATCAGAAGCTCATCTGATCTGTCTTTATGGTCCAGCTTTACTGGAAAAGTGTTTGTGTTGAATCCACTGATGATGTCTGAAATTATAACAGGAAGTTCTTCTCTTATCACATCTTCGAGGAGGTTGAAATTTATCAACATCATCATGTTTCACACCTCTGAGGTCTTTTTCAGAGAAGATCAGCAAATCTGAGAGCTGCTGTGTGAAACTCTTCAACCATAAACCAACATCTCCACTGTACTCTTGAACATGTTCAGTAGATTCATGTGCTGCTTTCATGATCTTCTGCTGCAGTAGTTTAATGTTCTTCTTCATCTTGGGTAAAACACTGACACTGAACTTATCAGTGATGTACTGACTGACTTCATCTCTGATGAACCTCTTGAAGTGATCTCTGGGAGCTTTAATGCAGTTCATGTATTTGTCAAAATCATCTTCTTCAGCCAGTGTCTTCAGGATGTGTTTCTCCAGATTTGATCTGTTTCCATTCAGTGATTCACAGTTTGTTTTCATTTCACCTGTCAGATCTCTGGCAGTCTTCTTGTAGACACTCTGCTCAATGGGCTCTTTCAGTTTCTGACAGATGATCTCACCAAAAATGGCAGCTGATGTTGCTCCGTGACAGTATTTCTGGAAAATACTATAGTACTCTGCTCTCTTTTTCTCAACATATATTTCTGGATCATTGGCTTCTTTAAACATTCTGTGTTGGTCAGTGATCATCTTGTTTGCTCTCTTACAGATACAAATGACTAAATCCATAAAGAATTCATTCTTGAACTTATAATTCACCGATTCATCCTGATGTTCTGTTACTCTCTTCTTGATGTAATCTGTGAGTTGTTGAATGTAGCTGATGTTGTAGCCCGTCTTTGAAATGTTCAATGACAGAATCTTTGTGTCTGTCTGATGAGCGACATCTGTGACTAATGATCTTATTTGGGCTTCATCCTCTGGAGACAAAGTTTGAGCAGATCCAGATGGTCCTTTAACTGTTCGGCAAGCATCATTTACAGCATCTCGAATCTCTTTTTTTGTGGACCTTTTGAAAATAATGTACTCGGAAAAATTCAACACATTCAAAATATTGAATTTACTGTCATATTTTATATGGTCTATTGGGAGACATCCCTGATGGATGTCATTGAGAAGACTTTTTACATTTGTCAGAATGTCAATGTCTTTGATTGAAGGAGTGTCTGTGATCATCCTCTTTACATAGTGTTTCCAAAACAAATCAAACTCTTTCTTCAGTGTTTCTTCATCATTTGCTTTGTCTTTGAGTTTTAAGGCAAGTTCTTTGCTCTTTTCATAGAGAGTGTTTTCAAGATGTATCTTCAGAGCATCAATTGTTTTTTTTCAGGTCTCGCTGCTGAAGAATGTCATTTAATCTCCTCTTTGTTTCTCTCACAATGTTTTCCTGAAGCTCTTTGATTTTGATTTCAAATGATGTTTTCCAGTGAATCAGTATATCTTTATCTTTGTCTTTGTCAAAGAATTCTGACATTGATTTCTCCACTTCTTCACTTGTCTCCATCATGTCTCTTTGAAGATCAGCTTCAGGGCCGGATTAACCATTAGGGCAACTGGGCTCTTGCCCAGGGGCCCACGACGTCTAAAGGGGGTCGCACACCGGACGCGCAGCGCCGCGCCGCGTCACGTCGCGTCTAGGACAACTCAAGGTATCACACACGGGACGCGCACTTTCTCATTAGTGTATGGCCAGCAATATTGTAATATTTAATGAAATGAAGATAATGTCTGTTCTATGTTATTATTGTACTGCACGATTAAATAAAATCGCTGCTGAGTCTGCAATCTGAAAACTTTACCTCAGAGCATCCGTTAACTGAATGAATTGAGAATCTCACCTGAAAAATCCAATAACATTCAGCAATTGTCATTCAAGCGGCTGATTTCTGTAAATGAATGCAAAACCAAATGTATATTGCAGCACAATACGAAGTCAGGATCCATCCGCAACGATTTGAGTCAAAAATAATTAAAATTTTATATAAACTATGTAAATGGCGCTCTGTGGCGCTGCAGGGTTTTGAACACGGTCCTGAGCCGTTGCTGGGCGCCGCGGACAGACGCCGAATGGCGCCGCCGGTGTGTGTACACTCATAGAGAATAATGTGTTCGAATTTTAAAGACGTGGCGCTGCGCGACGCGGCGCTGCGCGACGCGGCGCTGCGCGTCCGGTGTGCGACCCCCAAAGCGCAGCGCCACGTCTTTAAAATTCGAACACATTATTCTCTATGAGTGTACACACACCGGCGGCGCCATTCGGCGTCTGTCCGCGGCGCCCAGCAACGGCTCAGGACCGTGTTCAAAATCCTGCAGCGCCACAGAGCGCCATTTACATAGTTTATATAAAATTGTAATTATTTTTGACTCAAATCGTTCCGGATGGGTCCTGACTTCGCACTATGCTGCAATATACATTTGGTTTTGCATTCATTTACAGAAATCAGCCGCTTGAATGACAATTGCTGAATGTTATTGGATTTTTCAGGTGAGATTCTCAATTCATTCAGTTAACGGATGCTCTGAGGTAAAGTTTTCAGATTGCAGACTCAGCAGCGATTGTTTTTAATTGTGCAGTACAATAATAACATAGAACAGACATTATCTTCATTTCCTGTCATTAAACATTACAATATTGCTGGTCATACACTAATGAGAAAGTGCGCGTCCGGTGTGCGATACCTTGAGTTGTCCTAGACGCGACGTGACGCGGCGCGGCGCTGCGCGTCCGGTGTGCGACCCCCTTTAGTTTGGCTGCCATAATGGAGTTATAACTGACAGAAAAACAACTGGAAAAGCTGATCAGGTGGTATTGGTTATGTTTTGACATAATCATCATTTGACCTGAATCACTGAACCCATTTACAGAGCCAGGTTTACATTGATAATTACAGCAGCCTGTGATTCTACAGTATACCCTTTTCAGTTTATATAGTGTGTAATGTTGCTGATGGTGCATGAACAGTATCTGCAAAGTTGCAGCGCTGAAAGTTCAATGTAAGCAGAGATATCGTCTTTTAAAAACCAGGAAGTGTAAACGCCTACAAAAACGACTCGATTGGGACTACAACGGGTTATGGTATGTCACTCAACCACTCCCTTCGAAATATGCAGGAAAGGGCATGCGCATATTTCTGCAGCACGTCGAGTGAGTTGTGTTCACGCAGCTGTCAGGTCTTCTGTGTTTCAAGCTTCCCACGGATGCTATACTTCATCAACAATGGATACAATTTATGTTTGATTATGTTCCTGAAAGTGACGATCGTAATCTAGCTCTCTGTGCTGCGCATTTTACGGAAGACAGCTTCTAGAATCTCCACGAGATCAATGCAGCAAGAAACTGTTAATAAACAATGAAGCAGATCCAATTTTAAAACCAGAGGTAGCAGTTGTTGGACCACAACCTGTAAGTAGGCTAAGACTTAATCGTTTTAAATGTATTTGCATGTATAATTCCAGACGTAACGTTAGCCTGTGTTTTATTTATGTCTTATTTTTTTCAAAATGCCAGCGCTGGCTTTATAGCCACTAGGCTACTATTTATGCTAGTATTTTGTGTCTACGACAAACGCGTACAAACATTATGGACCTGAATTTTGTATAAGTACTAATGTTTTAAACATATTTTTCATGTATATATGCTTTATGACGTTATTTTCGATTTGATCAAGAACGTAAACTTGCCACCGCTGTTTGTGCTTAACATTAGTAGCCAGTCAGTTGCTATCGTTGCCAGTCAGATGCTATTGTGTAAAACAAACGTGTATATGGTTAAAAAATATGGCAAATTATCATTCAGAAACGTTTAGTAAGAGCCGTGTGTGGTGTGGTTCTGTTTTACTCGCTTCATCGCGGCTTTCTCGGTCTGATTCTGCCTCACTGATACTGCAGCTCGACACCATTATTTACATCTGGACCGGAGCTGGCATTTCCCCGTAAAGGTAATAGGCGTTAACCTTCCGGACATGAGCGACAGTTTAGCCAATCACAACACACCCGCCCAAACTAACCAATCTGAGCCCATGACATGTTTCTGAGGGAGTGTTTTCATAGAATCAGGAAGTAAACCGCTCGTTCGGGGGACAGAGGAGAGCGCAGCTTACAATAAAGGTGAAGTTTATGAAAAATAAGACTTAAAAAAAAAGAAAAAACACGAATACATGTTATATTGCACCCCATAAACACAATAATGCAAAGAAAAAGAGGAGTAAACCACCCCTTTAATACAAGAGATTTCTTAAAAGTTGTTCTGATCAAAAGACTTTGAAAAAATATTTTATTTGGACACACAAACATCAATAATCGGCCTGTGGTTCTCAACAATGGTGACAATAATGAATCATGTTGCAGTGCCTTCTGGGTGCCACCAATCAAAACTCTTTCATGGCTCCCATCATGCATTGCATTATGAATAAATTAAGATTTTTATTGTCTTAGTAATTTCCTTTTCCTAATTGGATATTCTTTTGTCACCATTGTTGAGATTCATACACTGAACCTTGATGTCTGTGTGTGCCTTAAACAAAGACTTTTTTATTAGAACAACTGTTAAGAAATTGATTATATTGAATAATATGGATCTTTTGCTGTAGAATCTCTTTTATTATGTAATGACCAGTATACAATTAGGTCAGAGATTAGGCTCTAAATGAGTTCAGTGATTCAGGTCAAATGATGATTATGTTAAAACATAACCAACACTGCCAAATAAACGTGTCCCTTTGTTCATCTAGCAATTATAATTCAAATATAGCAGCCAAACTGAATCTAACATAACATCTAACATAAATAATAAAAGGATCAAGAGCTCAACTAAAGCAAAAACCAATCACCATAATGGTGACTAAATTGTGATTTTTCTCCTTTGTTGATTCTACTTTTTAACATCAGGTGTCTTCAATAATGGTTTATCATAACTCAATCAATCCCTTAATCAGCTCATTAACTTTAACACACTTTCTACTTTCCTAAGTAGAAACAGCTTTGAGATTATAATTCATGCCTTTATCTCATCTCGACTCGACTACTGTAACTCGCTTTATCTAGGACTACCTGCGTCATCTATCCATCGACTACAACTGGTCCAAAACGCAGCCGCCCGCTTGCTCACAGGCACTCGCAAACGGGACCACATCACGCCCACACTACGTTTACTGCATTGGTTACCATTTCAGTATCGTATTGATTTTAAGGTTTTGTTGTTTGTTTATTAAGCACTAAATAATCTGGCTCCTCAATACCTCACGGAGCTGGTGACTGAACACAGACCAATTAGACTGCTCAGATCACAGTCTAATCAAATGTTACGAGTACCCAGGTCGAAGCTGAAATGTAGGGGTGACAGAGCCTTTGCGGTAGCTGGCCCCAGGCTATGGAACAAATTGCCCTTACATATTAAAACAGCACCCACAGTGTCTGTGTTCAGAAGTCTTTTAAAAACCTACTTGTACTCCTGTGCGTTCAATGTTTTGTGAAAGTTGTTTTTATGTTTTTGTTTTATGTTTTTGTTTTCTTATTTTATATGGATTTAAATAGATATATTTTGTACAGCACTTTGGTCAACCTAGGTTGTTTTAAATGTGCTTTATAAATACAATAAACTTGAAACTTAACACTATTAAGAGTTAATTTAACACTCATTGTAACACTTTAACACTTTTGAGTCTGGAGCCAAATTAACTCCTAGGAAAGTTCATTTAACACTGAAATTTTGCTGTGTGAGTTCATGGGTGGAATAAAAATATGGCAGGACTTTTACTTTCTGAACCCTGGACTTTAAACCTCTGCTTGATGGTAGGGACTAGTGATGGGAAGTCCGGTTCTTTTCTGCGAACTGGTTCTTTCGGACAGTTCGTTTTAATGAACCAGTTAAAAAAAAAACGGTTCACCAGTTCTTTTAAGTCATCACGTAATGACGTCAATTCTATCATCCCGGCGCATAAAAATACTTTAAATTAAAGGCATTTGTAATCAAAACTTAGTTAAAAAATAATACTAATCGTCATAATCATTTTGGATAAATTTCTTACATTTACATTTTGAAAATGAACCCTGCTGCAACCTAGGCGATGTGCTAACGCGGATGTTTTACATGTTTTAAATATATAAAATGCATAAATGGTCTTCATCATTTTATTTGTTATTAAATAAACTTACATTTCGCCAATTCGCCCTCTCATTTAAGTCCTGGGTTCAGCCGTACTGCGTGCTCATGTATCAGCACAGGACCAGCCGGGCGAAAGAAAGTTCTGTTCAGAGACGGTGCTACCACGCATGCGCTCCAGCTCATCGGTTCTCCGTATCGAACGTGTCTGTAAGAAACAGTTCTCGATTCTGTACTGGTGATTCAAGAACTGCAACAACCAGTTCTCGACTCGAGAATCATAGCATAGGCCTGTGTGTGCTGAGCTGAAACCTGAATATACAGTCGACAAAAAAATAAATAAATAAATAAAAAAATAATCAATGCATGTCTGTCTCCAATATAACCTACTGTAGCCTATACAGTATACATGTTTATAATGTGTTAACATAATGAATTAAACATATATGTTTAATTTGTTATGTTAACACATTATAAACATTTACTAAGCAGAGCACCATTAAAACCTTGGCAAGAGTTTACATCAAATATTTATATTGTTACTTAAAAATTAAATGAGCTGTTCCTGAAAATATTATTTTAGTATAATAATAAATGTTTAGTTTGACAGTTTTACAATCCAATCATTGTTTCCAAACTTTGAAATAATACAGTGATAATACAGTAATTATGGGGTAAACATGTTTCCAAAATGTTTTATTTTGTTACACTTACTGATGTTCAACTAAATACTTAGGAAACATACATTTCGTCCCTCAGAAAAAAATTGCACGCATGCTCAGCTCATCAACTCATCAGTTCTCAGCATGGTTCTCAGTATATCGAACGTGTCTGAAAGAAACAGTTCTCGGTTCTGTACTGGTGGTCTGAGAACCGCTGTACCTGTACGTTCGGTAGTAGATGCATGCGCAGTATCAGCTGCTCGTGCTCATCACTTCTCTCTAGCACCAACATATGTCTCCGTTCAGTGAACTTATTGAGTTACTGGAATAAAATGTACTTCTGGATATTGGTTTATTTCGATTCGGAGGGACTGTCAGGTCTGAAAGTGAGTAACTTTAGTAACTTGTGGTTTAGCGCTGACGCAAGACGCGAACTGTTACTAACGATTCAGTCCGATTTAGTGTACTGGTTCGACCGGTTCACTAAAAAGAACCAGTTCAAAAGAACGATTTGTTCACGAACTGGCCATCACTATCACAAGCGGCTTGCTCGGCAATGTGCATTGGCTAGTTCTGTTACCTCTCAAAGGTGATTGGGCTCTCAGATCCTAATTCATCAGTTCAGTTCTGATGTAACATCTAACATGACTGACTGATAGATAGGTGTTACAGTGGAGGCTCCCGCTCTGTCTCCTCTCCGCCACCAGAGGGAGCCTTCACCAGAATACTGATCATTGGCTTCAAACTCAAATTCCCATCATGCCGCTTACCTGGGACTGATTGCGTCACACACCTGCACGCCATTAACACACACACATAAAAGCCACGTCCACACACCACACCAGTGCGAAGTCTTGATTTGCCCCGGTGATCATTTCTGAGCGTTTGTATCCTGATTCTGGTTTTCTGGTTTTGGACTTTGGACTGTTTGACACTTCTACGATTGATATCTGCCTGGCCTGAACTCGGACTGTTATTGACTACGATTATTGCTGCCTGCCCTGATCTCTGCCTGTCTCCTGTTGATCCTGTTGTCTTGTCTGCATTGCCCTGTCTGCCTCGTATTGACCCTGCCTGTACGACCCTGTTTAATAAAAGCTGCAAATGGATTCCTCTGTGCATCGTGAATCATTACAGAAGACTTCGCCACTAAACAATCCAGCAGCCGTCATGGAACTCACCTCTGAACTCACCTCCCAAGCTTCTCGTCTGGATCTACATCATTATCAGCTCGGCCACCTGACCACGCTCACCGAACAGCTCGTACAGGGTATGCAGGAGTTACGCACCGCTGTTGGTACTGTACCAAGCGCATCTGCTACACCATCACCACCATCGAGTGTTCCCTCTGAAACCGTGAGTACAGCAGTAAATCCTCGACTCGCATTTCCTGACAAATTCGACGGAAATCCAACTAAATGCAAGGGATTTCTTTTGCAATGCACACTCTTTGTCGACCAGCAACCGACATTATATTCCACTCAAGCCAGTCGCATTGCGTTTGTTTGTTCCCTGCTCACCGGCAAGGCGTTGGAATGGGCTACGGCAGTCTGGAAACCAGAGGGGTCTTCATTCACCACATTCCAAGAATTCCTTCAACAGTTTCGTCAAGTCTTTGAGCATACTTCAGAAAGAGGAGACGCTGGAGAACAGCTTCTAAATCTCACCCAGGGAAGGTGTACCACCGCCGAATACGCCCTTACGTTTCGCACCCTCGCTGCACAGACGAACTGGGTCGAAGATACATTAAAAACGCTGTTCAGGAGAGGGCTCACTGCTGAACTTCAATCTGAATTAGCCTGTCGAGATGAGGGAAAAAACCTGAATGAGTATATAAGTCTGGCCATTCAAGTCGATAATCTCATGCGTTCCAGACGCATTACCCGGGCACACATCAGTCACTCACTCGAGGCAGCTAACGCTCACGAACCCATGCAGATCGGGTTCACGCACATCACTCCAGAGGAACGGGAACGCAGACTGCAACATCGTCTCTGCATGTACTGTGGTCAACCCGGCCATATGAAGCTCTCCTGTCCAGTCCGACCTCCAACTCGCACCCTTTCGGTGAGTTCTGTAAACCAATATCAAAGATCTCCATCCAGTTTCACTCTCCCCATTCGTCTAATTATACAAGACCAATGTATTGAATCTACAGCCCTCATAGACTCCGGAGCAGCTGGCAATTTCATTTCTCAAACTTTCGCCAGACAAATCAAACTCAAACTTCATCCATGTCATTCTTCCTTGTCAGTGGAGGCGTTAGATGGTCATCCCATCGGAGACGGTAAAATCCAGTGTGAAACGGAGAAGGTCCAAATGCAGATTGGTTCCCTTCATTCTGAACAGATTCAATTTTATGTCATTCACGCTCCACATCATTTCATCATTCTCGGCCACCCGTGGTTGCAAACTCACAATCCACACATTTCCTGGAAGGAGGGACAAATCATTCGTTGGAGTGAGACCTGTAACAACCAATGTCTGTCTAAAGTCAAACGAGTGACCAATTCCAAGCCAGAACCAGACACCTTAAATCATGAGCTAGCTGAGCTACCGGCAGTCTATTCTGATCTTACGGAAGCCTTCAGCAAGGAAAAAGCTTCCCAACTCCCTGAACATCGTTCAACAGATTGTGCCATTGACTTAATGCCCGGCGCTTCACCTCCTAAAGGTAGAATCTTTCCCCTGTCAAAACCTGAGTCTGAGGCCATGAAAAAATACATTGAGGAAGAGACAGCCAAAGGATTCATTCGACCTTCCACCTCACCTGCCGCTGCTGGTTTCTTCTTCGTCAAGAAGAAAGATGGGGGACTCAGGCCTTGCATTGACTATCGTGGGTTAAATGATATCACCATCAAATATCGTTACCCCTTACCTCTGGTGCCAGCCGCATTGGAACAGCTGAGACAGGCTCAATATTACACCAAGCTTGATCTACGCAATGCATATAACCTGATTCGCATACGTGAGGGGGATGAATGGAAAACAGCCTTTTCCACCACTAGTGGGCACTATGAATACTTGGTCATGCCTTTCGGCTTATCTAACAGTCCTTCCGTCTTTCAGGCGTTCATGAATGATGTGTTTCGTGACATGCTGGATAAATGGGTGATCGTGTACATCGATGATATCCTGATTTACTCAAACTCACTGGAGGAACACATTCAACATGTCAGAGCAGTGCTTCAACGTCTAATTCAGTTCCAGTTATATGCCAAGATAGAGAAGTGTGAGTTTCATCAAACAAGCGTCTCATTTCTGGGTTACATCATCAGTCAAGAGGGAGTGGCCATGGATGACAAGAAGGTGAGAGGAGTGCTGGATTGGCCATTACCTCAGACGGTCAAAGAATTACAGAGATTCTTGGGATTTGCTAACTTTTATCGACGATTTATTAGAAACTTCAGTCTCATTGCTGCTCCACTAACAGCTCTAACCAAACGTCACAGCTCTCGAATTTCTTGGAACCCCGAAGCACAGCGAGCTTTCCAGGAGTTGAAAACCCGGTTCACCACTGCACCCATTCTACGTCATCCCGATCCAGAGCGTCAATTCATTGTGGAGGTAGATGCTTCGAACACAGGAGTCGGGGCCATATTATCTCAACGACAGGGAGATCCAGCCAAGATGTACCCGTGTGCCTTCTTCTCCCGCAAACTTTCTCCAGCTGAGCGGAATTATGATGTTGGGAACCGCGAGCTTTTAGCCATGAAACTGGCTCTGGAAGAATGGCGACACTGGTTGGAGGGAGCAACAGAACCGTTCATCATTCTTACTGACCACAAGAATCTGGAGTATCTTCGATCCGCCAAACGCCTCAATCCTCGTCAAGCAAGATGGGCACTGTTTTTCACACGATTCAACTTCACTGTCACTTACCGCCCAGGCACCAAGAACGTCAAAGCCGATGCCCTCTCTCGCCAAACAGAAGAGACAGTCCACAAAGACAACCCCGAAAACATCATCCATGAGAATCTCTTAGTAGCTCCAGTCCAGTGGGACATTGTGACCGAGATCCAACAGGCCAATCTTCAGACTCCTGCCCCCATTGAGTGTCCAGCCAACCTCCTCTTTGTTCCAGAAATATTTCGACCCCGTCTCATTGATCAAGTCCATTCTAATCCCAGCTCAGGTCATCCCGGAATCAATGCCACAATCCATCTTCTCCAAAATTGTTTCTGGTGGCCCACGCTTACATCCGATACCACAAACCATGTTCAAAACTGCACCGCCTGTCAAACTTCCAAATCACCCCGAAAATTACCCGCTGGCCTGCTTTGTCCTCTCCCCACACCTCAACGACCATGGTCACACATAGCCATCGACTTTATCACAGATCTTCCCACTTCTCAAGGACACACCACAATCCTCACGATAGTGGATCGATTTTCCAAAGCCTGCCGTCTCATTCCCCTCACTAAACTTCCCACTGCCTTCGAAACTGCTGAACTCTTATGCAACCAAGTATTCAGATTTTACGGACTACCTGAGGACATACTATCTGACAGAGGACCTCAGTTTACTTCCAGAGTCTGGTCCGCATTCTTCAAACATTTAAACGTGAACATCAGCCTTACTTCTGGTTATCACCCCCAGTCCAATGGTCAGACCGAACGTCTAAATCAAGACATCATCCGCTTCCTGAGAACCTACTGCCAGCAACACCAACAGGACTGGAGCAGATATTTATTCTGGGCAGAATATGCTCAAAATTCATTGGTCAAACCTGCTACTGGTATCACCCCCTTCAAATGTATACTGGGTTTTCAGCCTCCTCTCTTTCCATGGTCCGGTGAACCCACTGAACTCCCATCTGTCACGGAATGGTTGCACAAGAGCGAAGAGGTCTGGGACC
Source organism: Cyprinella venusta (assembly GCA_038021265.1). Classification (NCBI taxonomy): domain Eukaryota; kingdom Metazoa; phylum Chordata; class Actinopteri; order Cypriniformes; family Leuciscidae; genus Cyprinella; species Cyprinella venusta. The sequence continues at coordinate 49,568,383 of CM075863.1, read as the reverse complement.
AAGCACACACCCATTTGAGGCATGCTGTCAGGCGTCAAGAACAACAAGCCAACCGTCATCGTCGTCCTGCCCCAGAATACCAGAGTGGTCAATGGGTATGGCTGTCAACCAGAGACTTACGCCTCAAACTTCCATGTCGCAAACTCAGTCCCAGGTATGTTGGTCCCTTCCAAATTATAAGACAAATATCACCTGTTTCATTCCGTTTAGACCTGCCCGCTAACTATCGTATCTCTCCCACTTTTCATGTTTCCCTGTTAAAACCCGCTGGTGGTCCGAGGGGAGAGACGGAGGAGGGGGCCGCCTCTCAGGGCCCTCCTGCCTTTCTGGTTGACGGCGAGGAGGCCTACAGAGTGCACAAGTTGCTGGATTCCAGACGTCGGGGTAACATGCTCCAATATCTGGTCGATTGGGAGGGGTACGGTCCGGAGGAACAGTCCTGGGTCAATTCAAGGGATATCCTGGACCCCACTCTCACTGAAGAGTTCCATAGGACATACCCGGAGAAACCGGCCCCTCGACCCCGTGGGAGACCCCGACGACAACCGCCTCCTCGCGTCAGGAGCCGCTCGCAGGGGGGGGGCTCTGTTACAGTGGAGGCTCCCGCTCTGTCTCCTCTCCGCCACCAGAGGGAGCCTTCACCAGAATACTGATCATTGGCTTCAAACTCAAATTCCCATCATGCCGCTTACCTGGGACTGATTGCGTCACACACCTGCACGCCATTAACACACACACATAAAAGCCACGTCCACACACCACACCAGTGCGAAGTCTTGATTTGCCCCGGTGATCATTTCTGAGCGTTTGTATCCTGATTCTGGTTTTCTGGTTTTGGACTTTGGACTGTTTGACACTTCTACGATTGATATCTGCCTGGCCTGAACTCGGACTGTTATTGACTACGATTATTGCTGCCTGCCCTGATCTCTGCCTGTCTCCTGTTGATCCTGTTGTCTTGTCTGCATTGCCCTGTCTGCCTCGTATTGACCCTGCCTGTACGACCCTGTTTAATAAAAGCTGCAAATGGATTCCTCTGTGCATCGTGAATCATTACAATAGGGAACTAATTATACTCTCAGTGTTATTGAGGTTTAACTCAAAGTATTTTCACCAGCCAGCGGGTGCTGTTTACACTAGCTGTGTTAATCCCTTGAAATTCAACATCAGGATATTAAGTTTTACTGTGTATTTGGGAATTATGCATATTTGTTACATTGTTACGTCGGAACGTAATGGAAGTGAGACTAGAATTATTGATGACTCATTTCATCAGTTCGGAATTGTTCCTTTCTTTTGGGAGACAATAACTTTATTTATCATGCACTTTGATCTTTAAAACTTTTTGTGGACATTTTACATTCACAAACAGCTACAGTATACACAACATGAACTACATGAAAGGTATACTGAATGAAGAAGCATAATGGTCCACTTTAAAATAAGTGTTGACAGAATGAGAGATGAAAAATAAAATTAATACTAAACACTCAACAAACACTCAAAATATAATTTAAGTCATCATGCTTGATTGCAGAACTTTTATCTTTTTCTCAAAAATTTGGTAATTTGTATCACCTTCTATTGTTTTAAAGTAAAGATAAATCCATTGATACTGGTACAGATACAATCTTTTTAAACAGCTCACTTGAGGAAGGCTCTCAAGCCGAAATGGTTATATTTTTTTGGCATATTTAAGTTCTTTCTGCAAATCTTGCTGGATTGATTATTTCCATGCATCTTGTGAGTGGTTAAATTTGTGCCTCTTATACCTTTACTGGAATTGTTACATTTACATCTTTGATGTATTCTGTGATTTGGCGATTTCAGAGTCACTGATGTGAGGAACAGAAATTCCTTTCATATTATGTCCTGTCCAATCAAAGAAACTTTCTTTACTTTGTTCAGTTAAATGCATTTATCCAAACTGTCCAAAGCTTCATTTTTTGAGTATTCTGTCCATTCATCTGGGATCTGACCACTCCCCTCAAATGTTTTATTGTAGTGCGTTTCTAGATCTTTTTGGAATCTGCACACAAACCACTTCCAGTAGGGCAGTTCAGAGAGATCAGGGGTGATGCTCCAGTTAGCATAAACTTCTCCTGCTGTTCTGTAATCTCTCCAGAGGACTTTATCATCTGATGAACTGGGATAAAAAGATCGATTGCTTGCTACTGCTGATGTGCAGATGCTAACAGACAAGTTTGTTGTATTCCTGTACGCAAACCCTTTTATTCCAGTAATACGGTGAAAAGGAACGCTGTGATCTCCATCATGGTTTTCTATGGTGTTGGTGCAGATGGCTTTACAGAACGGACACTGAACCCAACAGCACTGACAGAAGTGATCAATCAGAAGCTCATCTGGCCTGAACTTATAGTCCAGCTTTACTGGAAATGTCGTTCTGCTGAAGTTACTGCTGATGGCAGACATTATAACAGGAAGTTCTTTTCTCATCACATCTTCGAGGAGGTTGAAATCATCAACACTATCATGTTTGACTCCACTGAGGTCTTTTTCAGAGAAGATCAGCACGTCTGAGAGCAGCTGTGTGAAACTCTTCAACCACAAACCAACATCTCCTCTGTTCACTTGAACATGTTCAGTAGATTCATGTGCTGCTTTTATGATCTTCTGTTGCAGGAGTTTAACATTCTCCTTCATCTTGGGTAAAACACTGACACTGAACTTATCAGTGATGTACTGACTGACTTCATCTCTGATGAAACTCTTGAAGTGATCTCTGGGATTTTTAATGTAGTTCATGTATTTGTCAAAATCCTCCTCTTCTGCCAGTGTCTTCAGGATGTGTTTCTCTAGATTTGATCTGTTTCCATTCAGTGATGAACAGTTTGATCTCATTTCACCTGTCAGATCTCTGGCAGTCTTCTTGTAGACACTCTGCTCAATGGGCTCTTTTAGTTTCTGACAGATGATCTCTCCAAAAATGGCAGCTGATGTTGCTCCATGACAGTATTTCTGGAAAATACTATAGTACTCCGCTCTCTTTCTCTCAACATATATTTCTGGATCATTGGCTTCCCTGAACATTTTGTGTTGGTCGGTGATCATTTTGTTTGCTCTGTCACAGATGGAAAAAACCAAATCCATAAAGAAGTCATTTTTGAACACATATTTTACTGGTCCTTCCTGATAATCAATTACTCTTGCTTTGATGTAATCTATGAGCTGTTGAATGCAGCTGATGTTGTATCCCATCTTTGAAATGTTAAACGACTGAATCTTTGCGTCTGTCTGCAGAGCAACATCTGAGACTAATGATCTTATCTGGGCTTCATCAGTTGGAGACAGAGTTTGAGAAAATCCAAATGTTTCTATAACTGTTCTGCAAGCACCCTTTACAGCCCCTTTAAACCCACCTTTTGTGGACTTTTTGAAAATAACATATTCAGAATAACTTGATACAGTAAAAACATGGTTGTATTCGCTACCCTCTTTTCTGTGGTCTACAGGGGCACTTTCATAGACATCACTGAGGATCTCTCTCATATCTGTGAGTATGTCAATATCTCTGATTAGAGGAGTGTCTGTGATGATCTTCTTTACATAGTGTTTCCAAAACAAATCAAACTCTTTCTTCAGCGTTTCTTCATCATTTGCTTTGTCTTTGAGTTTTAAGGCAAGTTCCTTGCTCTTCTCAAAGAGAGTGTTTTCATGATGTGTCCTATTGTCATCAATCTTTTTCTTCAGGTCTCGCTGTTGGAGAATATCATTTAATTTTCTCTTCGTTTCTCTCACAATGTTTGCCTCGATATCTTTGATTTTGATTTCAAATGATGTTTTCCACTGAATGAGTATATTAGCATCTGTGTCTTTCTCAAAGAATTCTGACATTGATTTTTTCACCTCTTCACTTGTCTCTTTCAGTTCACTTTGAAGATAAGTTTCCTCAATCTCATTAATAGCCTCATTTTCTATTTTGTTTTGTAGTTTGTTCTCAGTTTCCATCATGGCACTGCGAAGACTCCAGGACCACTTGCTGTATTTTGTCTCCAGTTTCCTGTAGGCTGAAATCTCCAGAGAATTTCTGAAGCTGAAGACGAATCTTTCATTCAGTAAAGCCTCCCAGAGATCTTTAATACGATTTTTGAAGTCTTTCAGCATCATTCCATCTGATCTTGAAGCATGAGAAAGGATAGATTTTTTTAGTTCTTGAATATTCTCACAGTAGTTTGGGTTTGGTGGTGCCATCGGTGGGCTGCCTTCCCAGAGCTGAGCGAAATACTTCACATCATTACGTATATCAAATTCAATGACATCACTGAAACTTTCTGCATCACAGACTTCCTCTTCTGCAGCAAGTTTTGTCATCTCATCCAATTTCTCGAGCAGTCGTCTCCTTCCCTCCATGTTTTTCTCGTCAGCTGTGACGTCTGAGACGTTCTGATGCACAAACATACAGCTGGGATTCAGTCTGACCACCTTCATCCTCAGGAAGGCCTGAACAACAATCTGAATAATGTCCTGCATCTCAGATGGGTTTTCTCCAAAGATGTTGATCAAGGTCAGATTTCCTAGACCAACAACAAATGTGGCCAGTTCATTGTCATGATGTCTTGTTGATCTTCCAGCCAGTTCTAAAGCACGAAGACCCTCAGTATCAACAACCAGAATATAGTCAAAGTTCATCTGTGTCTTCATCTCGTCTGAGACTTTGACCAGCTGCATGAAAGCTCCTCTGGTGCACCTGCCAGCACTGACGGCAAACTGGAGTCCAAACATGGCGTTCAGCATGGTGGATTTCCCAGAGCTCTGAATCCCTAAAACTGACAGCACAAAGACTCTCTGGTCTCCCAGTTTCTGGATGAGTTTATCTAGAACAGCAGAGATCCAGATCACAGGAACATGAGCAGCATCTCCATCCATCAGCTCCAGTGGAAATCCAGAGATCATCATCTCTGCTGCGAGACTCGGGAGAGAAGAGAAGTCAAACTGTAGATCTTTCTTATTCTTCTTCACAGATGAACATGATTCATAGATCTGACCGATCTCCCTCATGATGTGCTCCAACCCAAATGTTGCTGCTTGAAGTTCCTCAGATATTCTCTCAAGTTCAGTTTGTTCATCTTTAAGTTTTTCAGAACTGTCATTGTTCTCTTTCAGTTTCAAGACATTTGACCATGTTTCATCATATTTGTGATGCAGATTAGAAAGGTCAGCTGATGTATATTCCTCAAGGAGGATTCTAAGCCATTTGAGAAAAAATTTGTTCTTATTTGTGGCATCTGAGTTCATTTCTTCAATAAAACACTTCATAAACTTGCTGATGTCATACGTATGCTGTTTTTGGCGAATTTGCTTCATTTCTGTCTGTTTTTCACTTATTTCCTTTTCAATCGCATCTGCTTTAGGTCTATGAAGTTCTTTGTTCTTCTGACTCCACTGATGCCACAGTTTCCCCTGATGAGGCAAAAATGAGTCTTTAATTTTTGTCAGATCTTTCTTCTCCAGTAAACTCATCATCTGCTGTGCTGCTTCTCTTCCTCTCCTGCAGTCTTCATCATCTTCCTCATCCACTCTGATGTCTGAGTGTTTGGACAAATCTTCAAGTCTGAAAGTGGAAGATGATTCTGAAGATGAGAGACAAATATTTATAGCTCTTCTGAGTTCTTCAGATACATCTGATTGATTTCTGTCTTTCAGACCAATCTTGTATTTTCCTTTCCGTGTCTCAATGAGAGTTGAAGCATCCTCAGTAAAAAGACAAATGAGTGGCTTTGAGTCCTTGTAGAGTTTTTGAACTTTTATTATGCTTCTGTCATCCCTCTGAAGTTGTGGTAGAATAACAACATTGACTGAGGCCATTTCAGTGAGGATCTTCAGCTGTTTCTCATGGTCTCCTGCATCACCGTGTAGATTACAGAACGCAACACAGTCTGTGAATTTATCCGTGTTTTTCCCAGAGGGGCAGAACCAGGCGATCTCCACCACTCCATCCATCAGGACTCTGGTTCTGCTGCTGCCTGGACAGTTCCTGTGGAAGAACGTGTTGTGTTTCTCATTGATCAGACTGTTCATCAGCTGAGACTTGGATGAAGACACAGAGCCAAACCTGAAGAAAGACACCATTGGAGTTTCTGCCTTGTAGACCGGATGGGTTTGACTGATGATCTCATTGTTGGTATTCTTCACCTTCCAGCTCTTGTTGATTTGTCTGAATGTCCAGAGAGGAAACTCAATCTGTTGTGTGTCTGGATCAGGAACAAGCAGAGGCAGAGCGTACTGACACTGGGACAGTTTAGTGACCATCAGCTGCTTCAGGAAACCATCAGCACAATGAAACACGGCCATCTGAACATCCATCGGGTGAATTCGCTCAGACTGATTTGATCCTTCATTAGACAAAAACATTTCTTCGAAAATGTCACACTCATATTTAGCTGAGTCATTATCTCTTTGTTGTATTTGTCCCCATTCATTGGCCTTATTAACATGAATATACCTTGCTCTGTAGTCCATCATCAGTAGTTTTTGTAGGAGAGTCTGAATCAGCTCCTCTTCAGCACAAGATTCATGGGACTTTAAGGAATGTTCTGTTAACTGGACAACATCTGCAGCTCTCAGTTCATGATCATTCCTGCCTTTAAGATTCAGTCTGTCAAAGAGTTTTTTTGAGCATGTAAGCTTTTCCTTTTCTTGTTGATCTGGTTTCTCGCTGTGTGTTCTAAGCTCCTCTGTAGTTCCCTGTGAGAAAAAAAAATACTATTATGTTACATTATTGTTTTTATTTTTTTATAAACTTTGTTACTTTTTTATTCCTCAATTAGAACAAGAGGAACAGTTTATTCATTTTGTGAACACTTAAACTTTTCATGCAGGACTGATTTGTAGCAAATTTTGAGATTGTTAGGTTGTATGGTTGTTGTTTTTTCCACTACTAAACATTTCTGTAAAAATAAAACATTTACATCTGCATGATCTTCTCAGTTCTCGCGCAAGCATCGAAAAACTATTCTATTCACAAAAACTATTCTCGTCACTTGACAAACTTAAGGTTGAGCCACTGTAGTCACTTGGACTTTTCTTTTAAAACAATGTCTTTACTAACTTTTCTGGGCCGTCAGAATGAAATTACGTAGATACAAGCCAATGAAGGAGTGAGACAGCTCTCACATTTAATAAAATATATCTTAATCTGTGTTCCGAAGATGATTGAAAGTCTTTTGGGGTTTGAGCCACATGAGGGTGAGTAATTACTGTCAGAATTTTCATTTTTGGGTGAACTATCCCTTTAACCTCCATGTCCACCATCGGAGCGCATATTCTCAAAGACAGGTTTTAAGGTCTTAATAATAAGATATTTCTCCAAGTGAACAAACTAGTGTTCCTTTCTCAAAATATGAGAAGAGATAGCCTAATTATGAGAAGAGAAGAATTACGAGAATATGAGAAGAGATAGCCTAATAGTCCATTTCAGTGTAATATTTCAGCTGGAATTATTTTTATTCATTTTTAGATAATCAGCAAAATCTCCAGTGTAAAATTAACACTTTAAAGTGTGTATTACATAAACTCTGAGCAGAGTGTTAAATGAACACTGAAGCAGTGTTGAAGTTAATGAGATAATTAAGTGAATATTTAAGGGATGATTGAGCATTATTGAAGACAGCTGATGTTAACAAGCAGAATCACTGAAGGAGAAAAACGGAATTTTTAAAGGGGAAATGAAACAGTTAATCAAGTTTACATGATTTACAAGATGGATTTCCAATATAATCAACAATTATATAAGAAACATTACAAATGTAAACATTTAGAAAAAAAAAAGAAAAAACTTTGTATCTTTCGCCACCAGGGCGCCGCCATTGTGCAGTTGACGTCACAGGGTTGGTTGGCTCAAGTTTAACAGGCTCTGGGAACTGAAATTGCGACATCAAACTGTGTTTACACCAGTTTGACCGCAAACGACTAATGTTAGCTACAGTCATTAGACAAAAAGACGACGTCTCATGTTATATGTTGACAAACTGCACATAGAAACATTGTTCGCGATGTCTGCCGTCAGATATTCCCTTCTTGTCAACAACATGTAAGTTACGTTGCTATGTAGAACAGCCAGTGTTGGTTTGGGGCGAAGAGCGGGTTTGCGACACTACCAGGTGTCAGTGTGGCTGTTTTATTGTGATGCCCACCGTGTCAGAGTCCATCTGCTGTCAAGAGGTTGATCTTGAGCATGTATTGCGTGGTCAATTCTGCATCACCGGCGCGCACGTTTACCATGCTGTGCCGGGAGTTAGACGTGTGGAAGCGGTGATGCTTTCTCTGAAGGATGTCAGAGCGGAGACACTTTTTCCTAGTATGTAGGCTGTAGCTACTAGCACTACAAGTGCGAAAATATGGACGTTTCATTTCCCCTTTAACAAATACATGCTAACTTACATGTTGTTGACGAGACGGGAATATCTGACGGCAGACATCGGGAACAATGTTTCTATGTGCAGTTTGTCAACATATAACATGAGACGTCGTCTTTTTGGCTAATGACTGTACCTAACATTAGTCGTTTATGGTCAAAACACTGGTGTAAACACAGTTTGATGTCGCGATTTTCAGTGCCCAGAGCCTGTTAAACTTGAGCCAACCAACCCCGTGACGTCAACTGCACAATGGCGGCGCCCTGGCGGCGAAAGATACAAAGTTTTTTCTTTTTTTCTTCTAAATGTTTACATTTGTAATGTTTCTTCTATAATTGTTGATTATATTGGAAATCCATCTTGTAAATCATGTAAACTTGATTCACTGTTTCATTTCCCCTTTAAGTCACCATTATGGTGATCAGTGTTTGCTTTAGTTGGGCTCTTGACCCTCAATTCATTAACTTTAGATTTTGTTTGGCTGCAGTACATGATTTATAACAGCCAGATGAATAAACAGAAAAGGTGATCTGATGGTGAACTTTTATAATGTATTCAAAATAATTTAATAATTAATTACAATAATTTCTTAAAAGACACAAACATCACTAATTAGCCTGTGAATCTCAACAATGGTGACACAAACCAGCTCTTACCTTGTGTGGGTCTCTTGTCTCTGTTGCGGTGTTCTCCCTTGTTTCTTTATTGATTGAAGGTTTATCTTATGAAATGAAGATAAATATAAATTACATGTTGTAGATTTTGTTCTTATCTAGCATTATATATTATTGCAGTTTTCCTGTCATACTTTCATTAGATCTGGATAGAGCACCCATCACTATACCACAGATTTATATAAGATCGTCCCATAGATCTGATAGAAGGTGGTTGGGATTTGTTTTGACTTTGTACACCATACTATCTTTATTTGTAACTACTGCTTCAATAAGTTGTAATAAAACAACCAAAATAAATGTAAATTACTATTACCTTTTTTAAATTACATTTTCACTCCTTGGTTGAGGGAGCACCTTTTTCCCCAAACAATTAACATTTCTTACTGATGTATCATGAAGCCCTATCTCCACCCACAAATGTCTATTGGACGTTTAGTTAAAATAGTTAAAAAAAACATTCTCACCACTTTCACATTCACTCTTTTTCAGCTCTTCTATCTGTCTTAATGCTGTATTGTTTATCTCTCTTGTGTAACACTGCTGTTGATTCTCATTAAACAGAAGCTCAATCTTGTTCATCAGTTCTCTCATCTCTGATTGGTTGTTCATCCTCTTGTTGCAGGTGTGATATCTTCCTCCACATTTCTCCAGCAGTTGCTCCAGAACAGGGTCTTTCTTCAGATCATCTTTTATGGTGTCACGCTCTTCTTCTCTCTCGTAGGTGAAGAGAATCATCACAAACTGAAGAACTTTGTCACCAAACACTCTCTGAAGCCATTCCAGAACCATCTGATCATCATTGGTTAACTGGCCCAGTCGCACAACAAAGATAAAGGCATGGATTTCATTTTCATTCACTAGCTGACCAATGAGAGTATCCACACAGTCCAGGTAAAGTTCAGTCTCATGTAAACCAGTTATGTTGAGCACAGAGATGTGATGTTCTGATATCTTCCTCTGCAAAGGAACAATTCTGGACATGTCTGCATTTTCTGTATTAGTCTGTTTTTCTCCCAGAAGAATGTTTTCATGTCCAAACTGGACTGATGAAGAATTCCCAAAGAACACAGCGGTCACATCTAACACTTGATCTAGAATAAACACACAAAGAAAACTCTTAAATTCATCAGAAATCCGATGTCATCTGATCATTATTGATTATTTTTGTGAATGATTGGATGCATTGAATATTGTGTTTTTCCTACCCATGATGTCACTGTGTGATGAGTCAATGGTTCAGGACACAGGTGATCGTTTCTCCATGGCCAGCAGATTTGTGTACACTTCTGCCGATTGTTCAATCCTATAATGTCAACATTCACTAATTAATCATTTACATTTAATCATTCAGCACTTACTCATATGCACGTAAACTCAAACTCATTTTCGTGTATAAATTACACGACAATACACAATGCGTGTTATAGAGACACATTTACATAAGAACAGGCTGACAGTATAGACCATTTCAAAAAATGTAAACAACACTGGTCCAGAAGCACTTCCTGTTTCAGTTTGTAACTGTTTTCTTTATTTCACATGTAAAGAAAACTTCTTAAAGATGTTTGTTTAACTTTTTGATTCAGTTTTAAATGTTCTGTTGGTTGTATTTTATCCCAGCTTTTATGTAGTGTTAAAAAACTGAAACAGGAAGTGCTTCTGGGCCAGTGTTGTTTACATCTTTTGAAATGGTCTATAGTTCTTTCCACTGATAAGATGGATTTAGCTCTCTGTACCACATGGTTATATTATAAAGGTTAGTAAGACTACTTGGCTGAATACCTAAAGTAATTATAAAATACCTAAATAATTTTAAAAAGAGCATTTTTACCTTGCCACTGATATTTTCATAACATTATGTTACTGAAAATGTTAATACACACTCAGTGTAGAATTTATCAGAGTATCAAAAGGTTTTTATCAACAGGAAAAACAATTGTTGTCCTTTTTCATAAACCATCTCTGCATCACAATTATATTTCCTCTTTTGTCAAACTGCCACGATTGATGAACTGCAATGATCATACTCTGAGGAACATGGAGTCAATGTGCATGTCCTGTTTTTACATTTAAGTGAAGAAAATCTGTGTAACGCCAATGTACAAAGTAATCTATGACAACACAATGATTAGTTTCAGCAGCGTGGAGGACACTGAAATAGCAGAGTCATCTGAAAACATTCAATATATCTGCTGTCATGCGGCTTTGGCAATCCTCATAATAAATAATTTAAAAAGTGTTTGATTGTTTGAGTGTTTGATCAAATAAAGCATTTTAAGTCAAACCTGAGTTCTGATGTCTCCCAGTGAATGTCTGTCCTCCTCTTTGGTTTCCAGATAGCAAGTGAAAGCTCTCTGCAGGCCTTTATATAGACGCAAGAACAACAATTCCTCGAAGTCACATGACATAACAGAAAGTAAAAGTAAAAGTGTTCCATCATGCTAAAAACCCTTTCCATACAGAACCTTTATGATATTTATTAAATATCAGATTTTCAAACAAATCTGTATTTTTACCCTGGATTGTTGCATTGATTAATCATAAAAAAATAACAATTAACTTTTAAAACAGTTTTACTTTTCACATTTTTTTTAAAGAACAGTCCTTCTCAGTACAGATTTTCTAAAAGCTAAATGGCATCATGTGTTTATTTCAAAAGATTAGACTGGAAATGCATTTGTGCCCTGCAGAGACACACAAAGCAAAAATCATTTCTTCTCAAGATAGGCCTGTTATTGTTACTGTGATAGAAATATTTTTTTGTATTGGGTATTTTCAACATTAAATACAGAGAAATACAGAACAAGGATGCTCAGGTCAACTGTGTAAAGTGCTTAACACAGGAGAACTAACATCATTACAAACCAATCGCCAGAACAAAACGCCATGAAGAAGACTTAAGTGACGACGATTTATTCGCAACTGAATGATATAAATGTATATGTATCTTTCTATTCTGGAGACTCACTTGGTTGTTGTGGCCTGTGACCTCCCGGCCGTGAATAAAACGTCATTTCTACAAAGAGCAACTTTGGTCGTGTCAGGTATATGCTGCGCAGCTGAGACACAGATTCTACACTCAAAAGACATCAATAAAACATCTATGTGTGATTGAGGAAGTGATAGAAGCTTCTTGACGGGATGTCGTCACCTTACTTCATGGAAGTATTGTAAGTGTTCAGGAAATTACCTTGAGATACTGTACTTATTATTTTAACAACTGAGAGTTATTTAAACCGTCCGTGGTGAAGAAGACAGATAAAGTAGACTGTAGACGTATTAAGAATGTCCACAACACTACCATGCAACGATTCCAATATCTTTTGTAACTTTCATCTGTATTTGGATTAATCTATCATTTATTTATAAAAAGAAAACCATGCAGTGTTATTTTAATTTTGATTTACATTTCTGTAGGCCCAACTGGATTTTTGTAGAGTTGTATTTATTTGTGCTATTGTTAATTTGTACTTTTTTGTTACAAAATGACTTAAATTCTTCTGAACAAGGTTTCAGCCAGTCCCAGTTTAGATCACCAGCTAAAATAATTTCAGAGAAGTCCAATCTGGATAAGAGTTGAAAAAGAGTCTGCAATGCAGTACTCAAGACAGAAGGAGGCCTATAACAGCGCAGTCTCATCCCAAGACGTCATATAACTGACGTCTTGGGACGACTTTTGACCATACGTCAACATCCGCCTTTTTAGGGTACCCTTAAACGTTGGTTAGATGAAGTTATCGGATCCTAACCCTACCCAAGACCTAAACCTACCCCTAACTGACGCTAAAGGTAAAGCGTCAGTTGTATGACGGCCCGGGATCATCATGTAACCGCCAAAAATCCCTGCGAAAAATTCCAGCTGCTTCCCGATTGATTCTGAATGGACTAGCTTCACATTGAATTTAGATACATAGCAACCCCACCACCCTTCCTTAATCTGTCAGCACGAAACATGTTATAATCACCCATTCCAATGTCCATATCAGTGATTGATTTTGTCAGCCAGGTTTCAGATCGCACAACAATATCAGCATCTGTTAAATTCACCCAAATTCTAAGCAGATCCATTTTGGGTAACAAACTGCGAACATTAAGGTGCATTACACTCAAACCAGACATGGATTTACCAGGGCCTGGATTTGGCTGCACATTGCTAGATAAAAGCAGAAATAAAAATATTAACCATCTCTGTTTACCATCAGTACATGAGTTTTAAAATGAGAGTCCCAGTAATGTTTGTCATCAAATACAAAATAGTCATTTACAATCAAAACATTTTTAAGCGGAAGAATATCTCTGGGTAGAGAGCAGGCTAAATTTAATTCCTCTGCCAACTCTTTTGACATTTAAGGGGAATGCACAAAGGCTGAGCAGTTGAATTCATAGGCTATGTCCAAAGAGCCACAAATGTTGTAAGATGTACTCACCCATAAATCACTTGATCTTAGCGTTTGCACAAACGATGAACAAAGCAGCATTAAAAGAAGAGCCATGTTAGCAGAAGATGCCGAAGGAGCTGACAGGGTCTCAGGATCCACGCAGAGCCTGGAGATGTTAGCTGGGCTGCTAGGGCCTAGAGAAGCTAGCAGAACCTCAGATCCAAATGAAGCTTGGAAGGGCTAGCAGGGCCACAGGATCCAATCAGTGCCTAAAGACAATAGCTGGCCTGCTAGGGCCTGAAGCCTAGAGATGGTAGCCGGGTTACAACTGGGCTAGAGAAGGAGGATGGTAGCTAGGCTGCTATGGCCTGGAGCCTAGAGATGGTAGCTGGGCCGCTAAGGCCTTGAGAGGCTACCAGGGTCTAAATATCCAAGCTGAGCCTGGAGATGGAAGCTGGGTTGCCAGTGCCTAGAGAGGCTAACATGGCCTCAGGATCCAAGTAGAGCTTGGAGATGGAAGCTTTTCTGCAGCAAAGTAGTCCATAATCCAATAAAAAACTATTTCATCTAAAAAACCAAAGAGCTCAATCAATCTGCTAAAATGGTTTACTCCATATATGAGTATAAAAGCAAACAAAACGAGTGTAAATGAGTATAGATAAAGGAGACAAACACACATCAGACCATACATGCCGCCATCTTGGATTCTTGGATTTTTTTTTTTTATAATCCTGCTGATGGTTTTTTTTTTTTTTTTTTTTTTAGTTTATTTTAGCTGCTGATATTTGTATATGGTGTTCAGCTGCAGACGGATGTTTTGCAAAAAAAGACAGAATAGGTTTGATATTTAAATGTTGGACTCATTTTCTACTTGTTAACTTAAGATTATCTACAATATTACGTGAATTACTTTTTAGGAATAATGTGTCATTATAAGAGATTGAAATAAATATGTGAATGTTTAATTTTTCATTATTAATTATTTAGATTTTTTGTCTTTTTTCCCTTTTTCATATGTAAAAGTGTCTAACTGTGTACTTATTGGTTGTTGTTCTAATGATGTGTTTTTTTTATGTGTTGGTGGGTATTATCACCAAAGGAAAAAGTAGAAGGAAAAATAGGGAATTGGGGGGAATATGTCTTTAAAGGAACTGTCCATATGTATAATTATGTTGAATGTTTTTGAATTGATAGACATACTAAAGTACATAAAATATATTGTGAGCTTAGAATTTTAAGGTTCTATTTCCGTTTAGGGTAGTTCTGAGATATTGAGCATCAAAGTTTTTACATCCCAGCTGGCAAAACTGTTATGTAGTATAATCTTCTATTATAGCTTTATCAATCTTTTTTTTTTTTTTTTTTTTTTTTAAAAATAATACCACACAGGCATTAATAAACACCTAATGGATCAGAATCAGATTATGTCAAAAACTCAATTTCAACCAAAAGTGGACATATATGCTAAAACATTTGTTTTTTGGACATTAGACGTGCCTTATTTAGAATTTTAAACCTACAGGAAATTCCTTGTGTTCGATCTCTAGTGTTGCTATTTGTTCTGCCATTCTGTGTTTTATGCACAAGGGTTTTTATAAATGCTCAAGAAGTGATTCTCAAATGTGTGCAACTATTTACAAATGCACAAAAAGCAGTTCTTAAATAAATGGCAGGCAGAATTCTGTTTATGACATAAAACACATTAGTAAATATTTGTATTTTATTTTCAAATCTCATTTTATTTATTTTTGATACTGTTTACACGAGTCTGTGGATCTTAATCTATTTATTTGTGAATTTGGTATATTTGTGTTTATCTCAATCTATTTATTTGGAATAATGCAACAATTCTAACCCCATATTTATGAGCTCGGCATGAGCTTTTGATGGGCAGAGGTAAGAGTGTGTTTCAGAGTTGGCAACCCTGTGATTAATTACCGCGGCTCCGCCCTAAAGACGTCCTGATTGCCTGAGAGTGTTAATTCAACCTGTTCTGAATTACTAAGAGCGTTTAAATAACGCTGGCATCAGTGCAGCTGATTTAGAGTTAAGCTGTAGAGCAGTGTGGGTCTCAACAGAAGTGGTGCAGGGTTTGAGAAAGAGACTCTTGATTTCTGTCTAGTCTTGGATGATTGCTCTTCATGGCTGTGAGGGAGATTTGTGTTTGGAGAGGGCTCATTTTAGCTCTTTTCCTCTTTGCTGTTGAAGGACAGAAAAGGCCGTAAGTCCATGGGCTTTGAAGAGAACAGAAGTGGCCTAGTGTTTATGCTTATGCAGTTTTAAATTTAGTAAAATGAGGCACCAGAGCTTTAACCATAGGTTTAAAGTTAATTAGTCATATTGTACTTTATTTAAATATTTTTTTCTTTTTTTTGACAATCAATCCCACATACTTCAATCTCTTAATGATTGCTCTAGGTTTTATGTTAGAGTACCAAATTGTTAACTCGATTCAAGAACGTCTTATCTTTAAATGAAATCTGTAATTTAAGAAGCTGGATTATTGAACCTTAGGCAATTTAAGTTCGTGTTGGTGCTGCTAGTGATGGGGTCGAGACCGCTAATGCCGAGTCCGAGTCGAGACCAAGTCTATGAGGAAGCAAGTCCAAGTCGTGGTTTTATCCTGACCTATCAGTTTTGATATTCATGATTTAATATTCCCCCAGTTAATAATCAACAGTTAGGTCTACAGACTAAGCTAGATTGGGAATTGTTTAGAGCAGTCGTTAGTGATGGGGACGAGACCGCCTATGCCGTGACCAAGTCTTTGAAGGAACAAGTCCGAGAAAGCAGACTTCGGTCTTGAGACCCCTGTGGCAGCCACTGTCTGTGAATGTTCAATCAACATGTAAATGTTCTGACCTGATTTCCTTTAGTCTCTGAACCTGAACTTCATGATGTTCACACAGGTTATTCATGGTGACGTTCCCTGCAGTGATTGAATCTGGATCTGACGCCAAATTGTGTGCAAGTCTTCTGAAACCCCAAGAGAGTCTCACAATGACCGTTTCCCTGCTGGATGATGAAAGCGGGATGACTCAACTTGTGCAGCAAGTTTCTTCAAAGCCGTTTCACAGCTGCTTTAGTTTCCAGGTCTGTCATTAGATGCAAGTTATCTCTTTTTTTGTGTCTGGTTTAACCAAGTTTCCCTACAGGCTCCTCAAGTGGATAAAGAGTCTGTTCAGATGCTGAAGGTAGAAGTTCAAGGAAAGGTCTTTAGAGCGACTGAGGAGAGGAAAGTCATGTTCAGACGTTACTTGCCTTTGACCTTCATCCAAACCGACAAACCCATCTACAACCCAGGACAAACAGGTGAGCTGTGAATGTTCCTTGGTTGAATGAGAGATGGAGAAATTTCATTATGCTACAAGTCCTTATCTTTAATTGCATAATGCACTTTGTAAGTTTTGCTGTTTTTGCAGTGAATTTCAGAGTTGTCACCATGGATGCCAAATTTTTGCCTCTTGATCAGATGGTAAGAGCTGACCATGAACAAAATGCAAATGTATTGCAGGTTATTTGTGCACAGTTTTGCTCTATTCTTCAAAGACTTAGCTGCATTAATGTTTGCTTTGTGTCTTGCAGTACAATCTGGTGGTGGTGGAGGTGAGAATTTGCTCCGGTGCAAGTTTTTGAATGGAGCCAACACAGCTTTTTGTATTTTCGCTGTGTTTTTGTAGTTTTTCCTTTGAGCTGTTAATTGTTTTTATAGGACAATCAGAACAACCGAATTGGTCAGTGGACAAACATTTCCTCAACGGACTGGATATTGCAGCTTTCTCATGAGTTAAACCCAGAGGCTCAGTTAGGGATGTACAAGCTTAAGGCTTTTATTGGCGACCAAATGATATCCCAGGTTTTTGAGGTGAAAAAATACGGTAAGTATTTGTGTACAATATGCAACAGTACAACATCAGATCTAAGGTCTTAATCTTAAAGCATTTTGTTCCTGATTTAGTTTTGCCCAAGTTTGACGTGAACATAAAAACACCACAGATGTACAGTGTTGGAGATGTGGGACTGAAAGTTGAGGCTTGTGCCAAGTGAGTGACCTTTACCTTTTTTTTTTTTCTTGCTGCCACATGTGTTGTGGTCTTGCTTATCTTGTTCCTTGTGATCTTTCCCCAGATACACATATGGCCAACCTGTACCTGGTCAAGCCTTGGTGGAAGTATGTCGTGAGCCTTTTTCATACATCATGGCTCCTGAGTTGACCCGTTGGTGTCTGAATCAAACCGCAGAGGTGTGTGTGACTCCTGCCTTACAGTGGATGGCTTTTCTTCTGCTTGTACTTGACTTTAATGTGACTTTGTTCTGCTACCAGATGAATGCCACTGGCTGTGCCTCCCTTACCGTCGATACATCAATGTTTTTCAACACCAAATATGAAAATAAAATGAAAGACACTCTTTTTGTAAATGTGACCGTCACTGAGGAGGGAACAGGTGAGCTATTGGCTGATCTAACTCAACAGCACATGTATGGAGGAAGTTGACTTAATTCGGTTTGTTGGTTTCCCCAGATATGATGATGTCAAAATCTGCTACAGTGTCCATTACATTTGAAATCGGCAAAGTCACGTTTGTGGACCTCCCAGATCATTTTGATCCTGGATCAACGATTAATGGAAAGGCAAGGTTTGCTTTTTTTCCCCAGTCAGCCTTCACATTTGTTCCCTTTCCTAAGCTTGGTCATTCCCAACAGATTTCTGTGTCTCGTTTCGATGGTACTCCAGTCACAAACAAAGTGGTCCATCTCCTAAATGGTAACAGCTGGCCCAACAAACTGCTGCAGAATCTGACCACAAACCAGGACGGTCTGGCTAAGTTCTCTCTCAACACTGCTAATCTTCCTAAAGCTGCTCTCAATCTGGTGGTATGAATGGTTCTTCCTTGTGAAATGTAGACGTCTCTCAATCTCTTTTGCATTAAACCCATTCTATTTGTTGCCAGGCGAGTGTCACTCCGGGGGTTGTTAATACTTACAAATCACCGTACTTCACTTCAGATTCAAGGGTTGTTCAGCTTCTCCAACCGGATTCTTCCAGTAACCCATCTAGTGAACTGACTATCGTGAAGCTTGAGCAGCCACTTAAATGTGGTGCTGTGGTTCCAGTGACCGTGAAGTATTTATTTGTTGGAGAGGCTGGTGACTACAGCACTGACATCGTCTATATGGTGAGATATTCAGAGGTTTTGTCTATTTTAAATGAACCTTGTTGGTTTTATGCACCTGTTTGTGTTGTCAGGTTTTGTCCAGAGGATTGATCGTCCACCATGGATTTGCGACCGTCAAAGCAAAGGCTTGTGATTCGGTAACAAGCGGCTCGGTATCGTTCCAGCTGTCTGTCGGTGTCGACATATCTCCAGTAGTGCAGATTCTGGTCTTCTGCGTTCTGCCCAGTGAGAATGTAGTGGTTGGTAGTGCGTTGTTTGACACCGAAACATGTCTCCAAAACCAGGTATAATTTTATATAGGTATAAAACCATATTTTGACTTAAAGTGGGGAATAGTAACGTGTCCTAAAGACTGTTTCTTGTTCCAGGTGTCTCTACAGTTCTCTCCTGCTACGGCCGTTCCTGCTGAAGAAAATGTTCTGACGGTCTCTGCTGAAGCAGGATCTCTGTGTGGCATCAGTGCTGTAGATCAGAGCATCCGGATCATGGAGCCAGGGAGACGCCTGAGTGCAAAAATGGTATCCTTGTGCAGTTTATTTTAAATTCTTGTTGGTCTGCATTCAGTACAAAACTCAAAATTAGAATCTTGTGCAAAAGTAATAATTATCACCAGCTTATGAACCCCAAATTAAAAATCTCAGGAAAGTGTGTATACATGAAATCAATTAAACTAATTTTAAATGCAGAGATGTTGGACCTCAAAGTATAATTTTTTTGTTTAATCTTTTAATTAGAATTACTGGAATTCATTTTGCACAATAGTCTAATTTTTCACCTATATAAACTGACCATAACATGCCAAACATTAATGCATTTAAACCATTTTCCAGAAACGTGACAACACTGTTTTATGGTCATAGGTGTTTGACTTGCTCCCGGTGCGATCGCTAGCAGGTTACCCAAACAGTGTTCAGGATGAACCAGAGTGTCTAGGCTTTCGACCCCGTCCATCAATTCGGATAAATCCTCCCCCCATTGGTCCTACAAATCAAGCCTACACAACCTTCAAGGTAGAAAATCATTCATGACCACATAGTCACCGAATAATATGGAGTCCAATACTTTAAATCGGTTTTGGCTTGTTGCTGTGACAGAGTATGGGAATGAAGATTGCAACAAATCTACCTGTACGAGCCCCTCCGTGCCCAGTGTTTCCCAGATTCCCAGAAAGTAAGTCTATGTGGATTGGAAATTCTGCATGAGATGCCTTGAATTATGCGTTATTCCATGTTTGTGGATCAGCAAAATGTTGTATTTTTTATAAATTAAGCATATGGACCCTGGTTATTCTGCAGAGACTAAGAAAGTGCAGGGCAAGTGTTTGTAAAGTTGCTTGTCTCTCCAGTGATGAGGTTACCTGGTGCTCCTGTGCCCATGGCTGCGGAAGCAAGGCCAATGGCAATGGCTTCTCTTGAAATGGCTTCTCCAGAAGACGAAGTTCCCCCTCCAGCAGTTTCTGCTCCTGTAGTGACTGTCAGGAGTTACTTTCCACAAACATGGCTCTGGCAGCTTGCTCAAGTGGGGTTAGTGAAGCATCTTTTTCCTTCTAAAGCTACCTGCCAACATATTTTACTTATCGCGTTCCCCTTATTTCTCTCGTGCGACTCTTCAGAGACACTGGATCCACACAAATTCCCCTCACTGTTCCTGACACAATCACCACATGGGAGACTGAGGCGTTCTGCCTGTCCTCTAAAGGTTTTGGTCTGGCTCCTCCTGCTATGCTGACGGTCTTCCAGCCCTTCTTCCTGGAGCTCTCCCTGCCATATTCCATCGTCCGTGGAGAGTCTTTTGAGCTGAAGGCCACTGTCTTCAGCTATCTGTCCAAGTGCATCATGGTCTGTCATGGTTTATTTATATAATGGCTCTGTATAGAGAAGGTCCTGTATCTTTGCTCCATGTGCTCTGTTTCATTGACAGGTTAAAGTAACACCAGATTCATCCACGGCCTTCACTCTTAAACCATCTACTGAACCATATTCATCTTGTCTTTGTGCTAATGGGAGAAAAACCTTCAAATGGGTTCTCTCAGCTTCAGTTCTTGGTAAGTTTTGGATCATCTCTAAATTGGTGTATATAAGATGTTGCTCACTTCCTTTCTGTCACTGCAGGAGCCATCAATGTAACTGTCAGTGCTTCAGCTGAATCATCTCGGACCCGATGTGGCACTGAAGTTGTGACTGTACCAACGAGAGGACGCATTGACGTAGTCACTCGAAGTCTACTTGTCCTGGTAAGTGTTAACAGCCTTCTGGGGTATGATCGTGGATCTCAAGCTGCTTTACTGATGTGTTCTTGGGTTTCATAGCCTGAAGGAGTTGAACGGACGAACACCCAGAGTTGGCTACTGTGTCCAAAGGGTTTGTTTGCACTCAATGATTCCCAAACACATTCTCCCTGTACAGTCAAACATTAGCCTAGCATTTAATGCTGGTCCGTTCTGTCTGCAGGAAAAGTTCTTTCTGAAGACGTGACTCTGACGTTTCCACAAAATGTGGTTCAAGGATCAGCCAGATGTTCAGTTTCAGTCCTTGGTAAAGCATTTCATTCATTGAGTAGCAATTTGCATGTGAAACTTGGTTAAAAATCACTGTTTGTGATGTGGCTTATGTCTTGTAGGTGACATAATGGGTCGTGCGCTAAAGAATCTGGATAGGTTAATACAGATGCCGTATGGCTGTGGAGAACAGAACATGATTGTTCTTGCTCCCAATATTTACATCCTGTTGTATCTGGAAGTCACGGATCAGCTCACCGCAGCCATCCGAGAGACCGCCACTGGCTTCCTTAAAAGTGGTATGGAAAATCCACTTTATATGTGGAAGTCTAAATTCCAAGAAAGTTTAGTCCTTCTCTTCCATTTGGAGTGCCAGACTGTCTAACTTCCTGACCAATTTACATGTGCATTTTTGACTTACTAGGGTACCAAAGACAACTGAACTACAGACACAACGATGGTTCATTCAGCACCTTTGGTAATGATGAATCAAATACATGGTGAGTTTCACACTGCGCTTTTGTGTATAATCTGTGGCACCAATTTTTTCCTAAGTTCAGTTTGTGACTTATTCTCCATGGACAGGTTGACTGCCTTTGTCATGAGGACTTTTGGTCTAGCGAGGCAGTTTATCTTCATTGATCCACATGTCCTGCAGAGTGCAAAGGATTGGTTGATCAGCAAACAGGGTTCAGAAGGTTGTTTCGTTCAGCAGGGAACTCTGCATCACCTTGACATGAAGGTGCATTACATGGTTCTTAAACTATGCTCCAACCAATGACTTGGTGTGAGATGGTTCTTCTAAATCAGTCTATGGGGTGTTTTAGGGTGGAGTTGGTGATGAGGTGACCATGACCGCCTACATTGTTGCATCGCTGCTTGAACTAGGTGTCCCTACCACGGTAAACTTCTCCAGTATTTGTTTGAGCTCCTTGAAGATGACCTTTTTCTAGCTGTTTTCTGATCTTTGCTTTCAGGATCATGTCATTACCAACGCTCTATCATGCTTGAGGCCTGTGCTTGGGAACCTGGGAAACACTTATGCCACAGCTCTTCTGGCCTACACCTTCAGTCTGGCTGGAGAGATCACCACTCGAGCACAGCTTTTAGCTAGCTTGGAAAACAATGCAATTTCTGATGGTGAGAGATACCAGTCTCTTGATGGTTCATCAGGTTCTTTGGCATTAACTTTATCTCCATCTTTATCTAAGGCACTAAGCTCCATTGGTCTCAGACAACATCTGGTGATACTCTGGCGGTGGAGATAAGCTCTTACGTGCTGCTAGCGGTTCTCGCTGTTCAACCTCTCACAACGACTGATCTGGGCTATGCTAACCGCATTGTCAACTGGCTTGTAACGCAGCAGAATCCCTATGGAGGCTTCTCATCCACCCAGGTGCCTATGACTACCAAACATAAGTGCAATAAATTGAGGAGATTTTTAATCTGGTGCTTGTTTTTAGGACACAGTGGTGGCTCTTCATGCCCTGTCTGTGTACGCTGCTCAAGTGTTCAGCTTGGACGGCTCCAGCTCTGTTACCGTACAGTCCTCTGTGGGAGAAGACTCTTACAGCTTCAAAGTGAAACGGGACAACAGGCTGCTCTATCAGGAGAAGCGGCTGAAGAACGTTCCCGGCAAATATACTGTTAAAGTGTCAGGATCATCTTGTGTGTCTGTGCAGGTCTGTGTTTTAACCCCCTCTTTCGGTTTCTTTGGTAAACATCCTTATCCTACTGTCCTCTTGTTTGCTCTGCACTCATGGTAGGTTGCATGTTTCTACAACATCCCGACACCTGCCAAAGACTCCAAAAAACTTAGTGTTGCTGCAAAGGTGACTGGAGACTGCCAACTGCTTGATGTCAGTCTTATGTTGGAGTTCACGGTGAAGTAAGAAACTTTCATTTTGTGGCCTGAAACCAGGTAATTTTTGAGATCCTGTTGACTAAACCTCTGTATTCTCCAATCACCCTCATTCAGGTACAATGGTGTAAAAGCAAGCACAAATATGGTTATTGTGGACATTAAGCTCCTGTCAGGCTTCAAGGCAGATACCTCACTGGTTCGTATGTTTAAGATGACCTAGAAAGTCTCAAGATGTTTGATTCTCTTTCAGTGTGTAAATGGTCTTTTCCTCTCAGCTCGGTTCTTCACCCCAATCGTTTGCCCCGCTAGTGGAGCGGGTTGATTCTGAAGATGATCATATCTTGGTGTATCTGAAAGAGGTTGGACTCACCCTCAGCATATTACTTAATGCCATCTCATGTTCTGTACACGGTATGTGCTGCTTTTCATTCTTACGGTCTTGCAGGTTCCCAAAGGCGTTCCCATGAGTTACACTCTGCAGCTGAAACAGGTTCTCAAAGTCAACAATCTCAAGCCAGCAGTCATCAATGTTTATGACTACTATCAGACAAGTAAGCTTTCATCCTAATCATGCTTTGACCTGGCTGAATTCCTAATTAACTTTCATATTCCTCTCAGGTGATTCGTTTGAGACCACCTACACGTCCCCCTGTCCATGATTGTTTCAGTATTGGTTGTTGGACACGTGACTTAAATAAAACTACTTTTATACAATCATTTCTCTTTGCCTCCTTTTGTTGCTAATCTGTGACATTGTTTGTAGCAGGAAGTTGGTGTTCATGATTTATTAGTCCTGTGACTTACAATATGAATTAAGTGTAGTTCAACAAACGATCTTGGGGGTTTTTTCATTAGAATGATGAACATCTATAATTAGGGTTGCCCCTAATAGTCGACCAACACTTAGTTGGTGAGGTTTAGTTGACCAATTTTACTCGTAGAAAACTCAAAAGCGCTGAAATCGCAGGTTTTAACGGGCAGATTGTTAACGGCAAGAAATGCAAACAACTCACCCATCAACATGTTATGGTTTATCAAAAGGCGCAACCAGAGTAAAAGCAATTATCCTTCCCTCTGATGAGCCTTCACTTCCTTTCCTCTCCCCCTGTGCACTTCTTCCTCCATAGGCGCTCAACATTGGGCCTTAGTCATTGAGTTGACCAAGTTGTTCTCACACACACACACACACACTCATAAGATTAATTCACAAATGACACTTCTTTACTAATTTTATCTTCATCCTTAGACCAACTACTGAAATTAAATATTGTCATTTAAATATAAAATGCCCTTTAGAAAAGTTTCTTCCCTACAAAATAATATTCACTCACCTGCTGAAAGTGAAGAATGTACTTACACATTGTAAGAGATTCTTCAAATACACTTGATTCCAAGTTTAATTGCATGACAAACATTTACATCTGAATGTTGGTTCATCACAATAGCGCTCGTACTTAGGGAAATACTCTCCATTCATGAACTGACTGTATAGCATGTCTCTTTCAGGTCCTTTAACATGTGAGACTGGATCCTTGGTTCCCAATTTTAAATTTGGGATGGATTTAAGCATTTTAAGATCAGATCGTTTTATTAAAAACTAATTGTCTTTGAAATCCAACTGGTTTTAAATATCTTAACTGTGCATTAGCTGATGTTCATACTTTGATTTCTTCATCCGCCTCAGTGAAGCTGTACGGTGTCTTTGTGTGTCTGAAAGATGAAGCTCTCTGTGGCTCCTCTTCAGATCTTCCTCCTCCAAAGTGACGTGTTAGCATGCTAGCAGCCTGCTGGAACTTCTTGGGCTCAATCCCGGCGTCTGCTGCGATCGGACGCCTGATTAAAGTGTTAGTCTCCGGCCTATTATGATCTATCTCAAACACGGAGCTCGGCGGATCCTCTTCCTCCTGACGGCTCGTAATGAGGAAGCAAGAGCTGTCAATCAACTCCAGAACCTCACTCATGAGGGAGGGGCCGAGGTCCACCGTGAAGGAGGAGAGCGAATCAGATCGTGTCATGGAGACGTCACTGTTCTCCGGTAGGGAACTCTGTCGACTGTCTTCACTGAGCAGTTCAGACGTTTCAGCAAAGCTTTGGTCCAGTCGTGATGAACGAGGCAGCGTGATGAAACCCGAACGATGACCTGCAGGGGAGGAGAGGAAAAACAACGTGTCACCAGATCTTTCACATTAGTTAAGCGTGACGAGATGCACTAAGATAATCAAGTATTCAGCAAAGCAATTCTGACTTTATATCACACAATTCTGACTTTATAACACGCAATTTGCGACTTTATATCACAAAATTCTGACTTTATATTATGCAGTTCTGACTATCTCGCAATTCTGACTTTATATCACAATATTCTGAGTTTATATCACGCAATTTTGACTTTTTATCTCACAATTCTGACTTTTTATCTCGCAATTCTTACTTTATATCACACAATTCTGACTTTATATCTTGCAATTCTAACTTTATATCTCGCAATTCTGACTTTTTATCTCGCAATTCTTACGTTATATCTCGCAATTCTTACTTTATATCACACAATTCTGACTTTTTATCTCGCAATTCTTACTTTATATCACGCAATTCTGACATATCACGCAATTCTGACTTTATATCACGCAATTTTGACTTTTTTATCTCACAATTCTGACTTTATAATTCGCATATTTCATCCTCCATATTTTGCCTCAAGAACATTTTGCCTCAAAGAAGCGTATTTTATAAAATATTGTTTTTTTGCTTTGTGTTTATTTGTCATTACATAATGCCTTATGTAAACCTCATTCTGTATTCTAGTGCTCAAAACTAGTATGCATATATATAGGGGGTTCAACAAAGGGTCTTTTTAAAATAATTTGTTTATTCATTCATTGCACATATTCTTAACATAAAAGAGTGAAAAGTTGTAATGAAAAGACAAACATAAACTTGAGAATAAACATAATTTTAAATGTATATCTTGAACGCAGTTTAAGTCACTTTGGGTAAAAGTGCCTGCAAAATGCATAAATGTAAAAATTTCGTATGAGCATCACTGGAGCTAAATAAACCAAACCTGATGAAAATTTGACCAGCTGTACAATGAGTCACATGATCCATGACACGATTAATTACGTCTACAATAAATGTAAGTAACAACTCTTGTAATATTGTCGCAATATGTGATATGTCCAGAGGGTGGCAGTATGAGATCTTTGTGTTGTGTGTGCGTGTTATATTTAGTTGTCAGTCTTTGAGGATTTTGGATTTCCCAGAATGGGGGAAATTCCAGAATTCCTGAGCCATGAAACACACTCCATTGAAAACAGCACTGCAATTTTCTTCAGTCCCACTCTCTCTGTGTGGGTGTGTGTGTGCGTTCGTGCATGCCTGTACTGTATGTGTGAGAAGGTGTGTACTCAAACTACAATCACTCCTGGTAAAGGTCATTCACTCTTTCCCTTTCTTTGGTAATTACAGATCGTATCGCTGTTGTCTCAGCATCTCATGTTTTCAGCCGACATCCTTTGAGAAAAACGCGTCATGTTAAAAACATCTTAACTGTAGACATGCAGTGCAGAAGATTGACCTCACTTTCAAGACTGTACAGGATTCAATGCAGTTATAAATGACGTTTTTGTTCATTTCCACTGCAGCGTTCAGTGCAGACTCGTTTACAAAAGGACCAAAACTATGACTAAAACTTTGAGGCAATCTTTTATTGGCTTCCATTTTTTTTGCCACCATGTTTGTCTGCCCACAAAACACATTGTCGATGATTGCAAACACCCAAATGGTCTATAGGTGTGCCTGAAATCGAGTAGCTAATGACAAGGAACACACAAAAAAGGATGTTCTATATAGTACGAATGTAAACCGGATGAACATCTGCCATAATATTGTAGGACAAGTCCCGTCTGAATCCCTTCCCTGACAATTGAGCTACAAAAGTAGTTGGATATCTAAAAGTTGCATCAGTTGTTGGTCAGCTTTTGTGTAAATGTATTTTGATGTAATTTCTAGGTATTGCAGAAGGCTGATTAAATGCACTGGGATGGTTAGCTGAGTGTGAATAGGCTGGGATGAGAATCGGCACCTCCAAATCCAAGGCCATGGTTCTCAGTCGGAAAAGGGTGGCTTGCCCACTTCAGGTTAGTGGTGAGTTCCTGCCTCAAGTAGGGGAGATTAAGTATCTTGGGGTCTTGTTCACGAGTGAGGGAAGGATGGAATTGATTGACAGATGAATCGGTGCAGCTTCTGCAGTGATCCGGTCGATGTACCGGTCTGCAGTGGTGAAGAATGAGCTGTAAGGCGAAGCTCTCGATTTACCGGTCAATCTAAGTTCCTTCCTCTCACCTATGGTCATGAGCTTTGGGTCATGACCGAAAGGACAAGATCCCGGATGCAGGTGGCCGAAATGAGCTTTCTCCGCAGGGTGGCTGGGCAATCCCTTAGAGATAAGCTGAGAAGCTCGGTCACTCTGCAGGAGCTCAGAGTACAGCCGCTGCTCCTCCACATCAAGAGGGGTCAGCTGAGGTGGCTTTGGCATTTGTTCCGGATGCCTACTCGACACCTTCCTGGGAAGGTGTTCTGGGTGGGTCCCACTGGGAGGATAGCCCAAGGAAGACCTTGGACCATAGACAGTAAAAAAATGGACACAGCGACCCCATAGACTTCAACAGAGAAAAGTGAAGTCAATTAGAAGCACTCACTTCCTGAGGGCTGAGCGACTGTGTAGGCTCAAACTGAGTTTGAGGACGTAGATGTGACGTGAGCAACCAGTCTGACAGTTGTACGTATTCTGGTAGCTGTGCCGAGATAAATCTGAATCATTCCCTTCCGAATATTGCGGAGACGGACAGCGTGAGTAGGAGCTGGCCAAGTGAACGCAGCAGGAGCAACTTTATGGCTCTCTATGGGCTTCTCCCTTGACTTTATCGGACTTTATGCCTCCACGTCCCCCCGACTGCCCACAAGCTTCTCCTCCTGTCTATATGGTAATTTCTCCACCGTGAAGAGAGTTATGATGCAATCGTTAGGCTATTTTTACAAAAACGGCTTCTACATAACGTAAGATGGTAAAGGAGCCTTTTATACAGTGTCGTGTTTCTAATAAATACAATAAAACAAATGGATTCTTTAAACGGCTCAGGTGTAAAAGTTATTTGCTGTCAAACCCCAAAATGAACGGGAGTCAGAGTTCTAACAGCAGGTGAGGGCTTGCTAACCAATAACTGCCTCAATGGGAGGTCCACTTTCCGGGTGCTGGATTACCCCCTTGCCTAGGACACGCTGAAGGGGTTATATCTCCCAGCTGGCCTGGGAACGCATGGTATTCCCCCCCAGAAGAACTGGAGGAAGTGTGGGCGTCTTTGACTGCTGCCCCTGCGACCCTGCTCCAGATAAGTGGAAGATGATGGATGCATGGCTAATTAAATATTTGCTTAGTTATCACTAAAGCTCTCTTTACGTTGCTGTAGATCATTAAACCGTTACGCAGCCTTTCGCAGTTTCGTGAGGTACCTTAGTGGGCAAGTGCTACCTGCAAAATCATTGCCTGATAAGACTTTGTCTCTTTCAGACGCAGCTACTGCATTCTGGCCCCATGGCCTCATGGGATAGTTTTCATCAGATGCACTTTTCAGATTCTTGGTGAAAGTACACTAAAAATGCTAGGTTTTTCCAACCCAAATGTGGGTCAAATATGGAGAAACCCAACCATTGGGTTAAAAATGTAACCTAGTGGGTGGATTTCCCCATATTTTAACCAAATTTGGGTTGCAAAAACCTATCATTTTTTTCAACCTGATGTGGGTTTAAAAATGTAACCCAATGGTGGGGTTTGTTCATATTTGACCCAAATTTGGGTTGAAACAACAAGACACTTTAGAAGTGGTACCTTTCGTCTATTGTTTTATGAATACTACGAATTCAGACACTCATTCCACATTGGTTTTATAGCCTAGTAGAGAAGAAGGCATATTCTGACCAAGCGGAACAACCTGCCTGCCTATCTCTTGAAACCAACACGGAAGTGTGACTTAAACTGCAATTCAACGACTGGCTGCTAGAGACAGGCTGCAGAAGAGAGTCAATCCCATAGACCCCCATGTTAAATTGGCCAACATTACAGCAGAAAAAAAAACTGTGTTTACAGCCTGTTGCATAAATTGGTTTTGTTCTATAAAGCTACTTTTGCCCTTCATGACAACTTAAATTATATTAAGCCTTAAAGTTCTGCATAATTAAGGGCGTGGCCAATTGAATGATAGGTCGATTACTGCTGAAGTCATTACTAGCCGTTTGTCTACTGTCTGTTAGCGTCACCTCTCCTCAGCTAATCCACCTCTTTGACTGTTTTCGGTTATCCGAGAGTGACGCTGCCAAGATGGCGACGGCCGGCTCGGCCCACTTTGGGCTTTAAAAATACTCTCCATAAACCTACAGGTGACGCAACAGACCTTACGTCTATATTTTCTTACAGTCTATAATTCGGATGCATCACTAGACAAAACTACAGTGGTGTTTGATATGTTTGGTGCCTGTGTTCGTACCGTATGAGCAGAGCGGCGCATCAGACGAGCTGGTGGAGGTGGGCAGCAGCGACCTCATCAGGCCGTCGTTGGTCATGTTCAGCTGAGGCAGCGAGATGGCGCTTTTAATGATGGGCGAGATGGGCGGCGGGGGGGACGAGAAGTCACGTGACCCTCCCCTGATCCGGGGCATGGGGGGTTTTCTTACGTGCTGTAGAGTTCGAGACAAAAAACCTGTCGTTCCGGAGCCAGAGGGGGAATCTGGGTAACCATCGTTGTTAGCCGATCCGCCGTAGTTGCTCAGGAACGAAGTGTCACCGAAGACGTCTCCGCCGCGGCCCACGTGCATCGTGTGGCGGAAGTCGCCGAGCGGCGGGCTGATCATGTCCACCGACAGGTCGCTTTTAAACCGCCGTTTGGCATGAGATGTGGACACCAGGCCTTTGATCGCCGGCAGCTTTCCCAGACTCATGACGAGAAATATTGGATTTATATGATCCTTAAAGAAGATCCAAAATGGCTGTCAAAAATATAGCAAGCTGTTGATGATGATGTGCAGTAAGTCCAACAGACGTTAGACTTACTGTAAATGTAGCATAAGTAGTAAATTAATTCCCCAAAAGGTAGTGGAAAGATAGGTGTCTAAAAAAATGTCCAAACATTTACAGATAAATGGATCATAATAGAGGCTAAACTAATGTCAAATAATCCCCAAAATGGATCCGGAGAGATTGTTTTATGAAGCTATAAAACACCCAGATAAAAACGATAAATGATTCAAAAAATGCCAAATTAATGTTGAATAATCCTTAAAACAGATCAAGACAGAGAAAATGGTGGAAGAGCATATAAAATATATATATAAATAATGCTTAACACTAGTTTGATGAAGCAATAAAATACCCTGATAAACGAAGCTCAATAAATGCTAAAATAATGTTGATTATTTTTTTAAAAAAAGTTCCAGAGAGAAAAAAATATCCGAAAAATACTACAAAAAATGCCTAATTCTAGTTCTAACACCCAGATAAATGCAACTGAAACAATGCTAAATTAATTTCAAGTAATCCCTAGACAGATTAAAAAAGAGAGAAAAAATATTTAAAAAAAACCCTGAATAATTCCAGATTTAAAAAACACTAAATTAATGTGAAATAATTATTAATGAGGACCAAAAATGCTCAAATAAATTTCCTAATGCTGTAAGCTTAAATGCATTAATTAAACAAATCAGCATAGGTTAATTAAAAGTTTTTTTTTCAGATTAAACTTCTAGATGTGCAAAAAACCACAACTCTGATTATAATACTCTGCAAAAAAAGTCAGTTTTGACAAACTCTCGTCTGTTTATATACGAGTACCATCGAGATCGTGATGACAGCACATCTACATATTCATCAAGAGTTCATATAGAGACACGCATTCATCCTGTACTGTACGAGCGCCATCAGTCCGCGAGCCGCTGCCCATCCCGACCCAGAGTTTAAAAATAACCCGGTAAAGAAGCCTAATAGGATTTACCAAGAGTTTAAACACCTTCCAGTGAGCACAAAAACCCTGCACTCTCTCTGATAGTGGAAAAAATGGCTTTCTTGCAAAAAAATGTCTTTAAAAAACAGCACACTGCTTTTAGAGACTTCTTCCAAACATCCGTCTCGCTCCTTCATCACCTCTTATGTCTCTTTTTGAACATGCACACATGCACTGTTTCTCCAAAGATTTGGCTTTCCGTTAGATTTGTGACTTGCAGCGTTGTGCTTTTTCTTCAGTCCCGGCACACCTGTCTTCCACTGTCGCCCTGATCCGACGTGTTAGTGTTTATGAATCCCACCGCAGGCCGTTCGGCGTCCCAGAATCCCCCAAAACACCCGGTCTAAAGCGCATCAGGCGTGCGTGTGATCCGCTGTGTTTTGTCTGTGAGTCGTCTGAGTTTGAGCGGCTGGGATTGGCCTGGATTAGCGGGATTATTAGCCCTCACTCTCTCTCTCTCCCTCTCTCTCACTTCTCTTATTCTTTCTCTCGCCAGACTGTCTCAATCCATTTAGCCGTCCGTCAGTCAGTATTTTATGTTCACACCATGACACGCGTCCTGAGAAAGAGAAAGAGAGTAAAAAAACAGACGACGTCACTAGAGTGATATCGTGTCTTTTGTTAAATAATCTTTATTCAGTTAGGCAATAATTATCATCATTTATGCAGCAGTTTCATAGGCTAACTCAATACTGTAAGACAATAAAATTAACAAATAGCTAATAGTAAACAAAACATGTAGAGAAAAGAGCTTAATCATTATGAAAACATTGGTCACAATGATTCTCAAATGATTTATCGTTTCCTAAATGCAGAACTTGATTGTCTTCATAAATAGTTGTTTTTTATCTTCATGATTTTCCATTTTTGTCAAATAAAATCACTAGATGAAGTGAGGATTGATCAGTATTTTATATTAAGCAAACACTTCCAATAAAAGTTATTTTAAATGGAAAAGCACTCCTGTGACATTAGAGTTAAATGAAGTGACTCGACTCCCAAACTTTGTTGTCAGCAAGATATTTCCTGTCGCCCTTTTAATTTACACATTTAATGTAGAGAAACAGCAGCATCTGGCTCTATTTTGTCCTCGCAGAAATGCTTGTTAACATACTTTAACATACACACACAAACACTTGTCTCCATCCGTCCAGACTGTTGTTGTGTTTAATTACACCTGAGTCTCTCTCTACACAAACACACACACACCCACGTTCAGCCCATCAGACAGACTGAGGAAGCGAGTGGGAATTAAAGGAAACAATCTGTGTGTGTTTGTCTGTTTCTTTCAAACATGCATTAATCTTTATCTACAGTATATTATGCTTTCTGTGATTGTCTCAGTTTTCTTGTGATGAAGTGTGCTGTTTTGTACTATTTTAGTCTTGATCTCAATGTAACAGATCCTCACTGTATAGTGATGTTTGACAAATGACAATTCAACTGTTTCCACCCCAAAATCAAAAAGAAATACAAAATTATATTTGGCATAGCTATAGAAAATTAAGTACCAAAACTAGGCTATGCTGACATTATTTTAATGACAATAAAGTTCATTTACACCAAAATATCCTTACTGCAAATGCAAAATAATCTCATTCTCATTGCTGTAAGGGGAAAAGCTGTGTTTTGACGACATTTATGAAATATTCGACAACTATTGTCTGTCTTTTGTAGGAAAAAAAGCAGTTCACAAACACGATATGAACCATGAATCAATGATGTTCTGCATTCTCGGTAACACAAACAAATAACATTTCGCTTGTTTACTTACAATAATTAAACGAGGTATAGCGAATTCACCTTTGTTAAAGACTTTTAAAATGCAATTCACGCGAGCATATTTTATTTTTTTGAAGTAATAAACATCTAACTTACCAAAAACACAGAATAAAGTCAAAGTTTCAGAGCGTTGATGAATAATCTCCAGAGACAACTCAGCGCGCACCCGTTACTGGTCGGCCGCGAGCATGGCCGAGGAGGATGACGCGCATGCGCAGTGGGACGGACACGCGCCTGCAGAAGCATGCTCACTTTTGACAAACAAATATTAGTTTGATTAATTTTATCTACCAAATGTTATACAGGAAACATACAAAGGCAAATGACTTTAACAGTATTTTTACATTTTTTTGTTTACAAAAGAAAAAAAGAAGAAAAATATCAGGCTATTTATGTTACAACAGTTGTAGGCTAACAAGGGCTAGATACATTCTCACTCGCTCTACAACATGTTTCCTCCCAGTCAAGAACAAAAACAAGAAGAATAATAGGCTATTATCCTGTTCTGTTGTTTTTCATCTTTTCCTTCTGATTCTCATTCCAGTCATCTCCAAGAAAAACAGTCTCCGGCTGCCCGGCTGAAGAAATATTCATATGAAGAGAAAATGTTTTTTAGACTTGGACAGACTCTGTCACAGTGAGGACAAACTTACACTTTCACCTTCACTTCTGCACTACTTCCTTTCACTCTCACACACACATTTACTGTATATCACATATTAATTTAATTCAACACATCTCTCTCTCTCTCTCTCTCTCTCTCTCTCTCTCTCTCTCTCTCTCTCTCTTGTTTCTCTTCTCATGCCAGTGACCACAGACAGACACACCCTGAGCCTCCAGCCAAACGCTCTCGCTGCCCACACTGGCTTCCCACAACACTTTACAACCTTCTCACAGCATCCATACAACCTTTACTAGCGTCTGCGGGGTTCGTGAAGCCTCAGACTCTCCAGACGTCACACGAGGATCCATCACGGCCCGGGTTATGCTTAGAAATGGTTTTGCTGGTGTCTTCTGGTGTGGGTTGATGGTTTTCATGATCCCATGTTCCCAGGCAACATGCAGACTGATCAAACATAAATCACAAAGTCACTATGGAGGACATCTGCCATCAGTTTTGAACTGACTGCTGAAAAATCACATCAATTTCCATTTCCCCCCATCGGATTTATGCTTTCAACGTTTATTATTATTACACAGTATGAGTGTATTTGAGGTGTTTCATTCATCAGGGTGCAGGACACTCATCCATCCGTGAACACGTCGTCACGCTGACACAGAGTTTGATGATGTGGTTTGGGTTTTTTCATTTTCACTTTATCTTTCTCATGGGAAACAAACAGATAGGCTACTCTCTCCTCATTTGGATGAGGTCACTCACTACTTTGGATATAAATGAGTAATATATCATGATAGTATGACATTGAGATAATATTCCAACATCTCTATGGCTGATGTGGTTTTCAATTTAAAGTGGATTATGATTATTAGTTTGTCCAATCAAAGCAGTAGGCTAAATCTCTGATAAATGTTGGTGTCTCCCGGTAACGCGATTAAAGATCATTTGGTGTCGGGACAACCGGAGCGCTCGGTAAAGCAGCTCGGGACAGAAGCGCGGGGATTCTCGCATGTTTCTGAGGAATTAATCACAGCTGAAGGAAGTTAACGGTCTGAGGAGATTTCAATGCAAATGAACCAAGTTTAAGAGCAGGATTCCTCAGCTTCCTGAACGCCGTCTCCCTGGTTTCGTTTTCCCAACCGTCCAGAAGAGAGTCCACACACAGCAAACACTTACAGTGTAAAGCTGCACATTCCTGCAGAGATATCAGTGTTTTATGGGCCCCGCTAACAGGAAACGTTTCATAACTTTGGCTAACGTTCTGGCATGGTTTTCTCGAAGTTATGAACAAACAGTCTTCCAGTAACGTTACAGTTATTTTCTACTGCCTTGCCTCTTTTCTCTTTTTCTTCAAAACTTTACACTAAATGCAAACTGCCTCACATCTCGTGAAAAATGAAGCCCTGCATTCAAAATATCACAAAAAAGCATACATTTGTCTAAACACCTTTGCCAACATATTATATTTGTGGATATATCATTTACATGGTTATTCAAAACCTAAAGCTCTTCTTTCATGAGCTCATATATGTACATTTCTGTACAAGATTGAAAGCAATTGGTAGGTTGATGTTGAAAATTTCATGGTAAACACGAAAGCAAGATTAAAAACCAAACTATGTTTTTACTGTAAGCTTTAGTGGTTGTGAATGCAGAATTACTCAGACCAAAAAAACTATAACTTTGGTCTATTTATAGGCCTGATTGTTTGGTGTTCAGTAAAGCGACGAGTGTTTGCACATGTGAGGAGTGTGTGTCAGGCTCTGATGATTTACTGTAGCATGTAGAGTTTGAAAAATGAAATCAAGATACTTCGTGCTAGATATTTGTCTGTTACATAAAGAATTGACTTCCTAAACTTACTACACAATCCTGAATAGTTGGTGTGACCTGAAACATACTTAGCTTTATTATTCTGGATACTATTGTGTGCAATTATATCTGTGGCTATGTTTTTAAAAAAAATTAAACTTAAGACACAAAAAGACTTGAGGCTGTTTGTGTTTCAGAGGATTGGTCCTTTCAATCTACTTTTTAAAATAAGCAATCATTTGATTTAGGTACCAATAAAACACCCATATATGTTAATTCATTTTATTCTGCGTAGTAAAGAATCTATGACTTTCACCTGTGACAGATTGATTGAGAGAATTGGCACGTGCAGAGAAAAATTAAGCTCATCACGAGTGAGGTGGAGCCATTCTGATTTACATTTGCATAAATGTGGATGGGAGCACCCTAAGGAGTCATTGAAACAAGCATAGGAATAATGGGGTTTTGGCAGGTTGGATTTGGAGTGGTGTTTATCCTTGCACTTGGCTTTTCTGAAGCACAATGGAGAGCAAGAGCAGCACATAATCAGAGTCCAAGTGTGTTTAGGCCTAGAACATTAGCTCAAGCTCCTCAACAGGCTGATTCCAGGATATCTTTGGTTCCCAGTAACATTGCATTTGCACCACAAACATTTCCTGTCCAGACACAAGTCAGAAGTGACTCTGGAAAGTCTTCTCAAGATCTTATGGGTGTTCAATTAAAGGAGCTGTTGCAGGGTCCAATGGCGAAACTGACGTGGAGCTTTCCAAGTCTACCCGAGGAACCACGGCAGCCAGACGTTCCTTTTGAGTTGCCTAATCCTGTCCCTGCCAACAGTGTAGCTGCTCAGTGTGGAGAAAACTCTGTATATGTGGAAGTGAAGAAGGACTTCTTTGGGACTGGACACCCACTGTTGTCCTCTGGTTTCACACTGGGAGGCTGTGCTGCAACTGGAGAGGATTCTTCTGCTCAAGTGCTGATCTTTGAGTCTGAACTGCATGGATGCAGCAGCACATCAATGGTAAGGTTCTGTTGTGACAATCATAGGTATTCTGAAGCGTCCATGTGACTGTTCTGTTAACCTTTCTGTTTAGGTGACTGAGGATGAGCTTGTCTATAGTTTCAACATTATCTACACCCCACAAGAGGCTTCATTTGGTGTTCCTATTGTCAGGAGTAGTAGTGCAGTGGTTGGTATCGAGTGTCATTATCCAAGGTGAGGATTCAATGAGTTCATTTTCACTAGATGCTCTAATCCTGCTGTTTATGGGCAAGAGATGATCGCTTGTTTGACTCCCACAGAACACATAATATGAGCAGCAATGCCTTAATGCCCACTTGGATCCCATATGCCTCAACTAAGGTTGCTGAGGATGTGTTCGTCTTCTTCCTCAAGCTCATGACTGGTTGGTGTAGCCCATACAGATTTGCACAATGCTTTTGAAACATCTTGGTTAAGACTTTTGTTTTCTTTGCAGATGACTGGAGATTTGAGAGACCTTCTAACCAGTACTTCCTGGGTGACATGATAAATCTTGAAGCGTCTGTGCTTTTGTACAACCATGTTCCCATCCGTGTGTTTGTGGACAGCTGCGTGGCTACTGCAGTCCCTGATGTTGCTTCTGTCCCCAGATACTCCTTTATTGAGAATAATGGGTAAGAGATGCTACCTCATGTCTCTCAGCTTCCAGAAAGGTTGTGTGAGTTCTAACTGGGTTCTGTTCACAGGTGCCTGGTTGATGCCAAGCTCACAGGCTCCACATCTCGCTTTATGCCCAGGACTCAAGGTGATAAGCTAAGGTTTCAGCTAGAGGCCTTCAGGTTCCTGCAAGCAGACAGTGGGCTGGTATGCATGTCCTGAAGCTGTGCAACTCTTTATATATGATATCCATGGTTTACAAACAATTGTCTCTGCAGGTCTACATCACATGCGTTTTGAAAGTGACTGCAGCAACTTCAAGCCCTGAACAGAAAGCTTGTTCATTCTCTTCTAATGGGTATGTTTCCTGCTAGATAAGTTTTCACGTGAATTAGTTGCATTCCCTAAATTGAGGGTTTGTTTTGTCAGGTGGGTGTCTGCAGATGATTCTGACCAGGTTTGTGGCTGCTGTGACACAACGTGTAGCATCAGAAGTGGAAGTGATCAACTGCTTACAGGTATGGACTAATGCTGATAACGTATTGTCATTCATGGCTTTTGTTCTCACTAATCATTTTTTTCCACAGATCTAGGCTGGGAAAGAGCATCTGTCGGCCCAATCAACGTTAAAGAATATGGCCAACAGTAACTAGAAATGTTATGAGACTTCTGGTGGTTTAATAAATGTTGTGAATATATTTGTTAGTTGTCTTTTACTTGCACAAATACTACATTTATCCAGTTTACATGGTTTCTGTTCAAATATGTACCATTAAAAAGCCTGTCTATTGAGATGTCCCCCCACATAGACCAGGCCATTTATTAGACTTGGCCTATTCCAACACAAAAGGGCATTCCAGTAGCTTTGTTTACCAGATGATTAACTTTTGTGGTTTAAGTGTGTATACTGGAACCATATTGTACTTAATAGAATTTACCAAGGAAGGACATGACTCTTTGAGTCGTGCGAATATACCCACCCTGTTTATGGGGGCTTTTGCACCAGAACCTTTTCATAGTTCCAACTATTGGCGGTAGTACCTTGATTTTGTTGTGTGTACTCAAAAAGCACTAGGAACGGCTATGTAAGCACATGTTTTAACCTATATATTTACTTTAGGAATGTAAAAACAGTGATAGATGGACCTCAACCTTTATGCTGAGTAGAGAATCCATTGCAACTGAGGGGCCCAAGTGAAACCAGTGTTTTTGCAAAGCTAGCAACACTGTACATCAACCACATGATATATGCTTATAACATTGCATTACTGTCTACTTTATGTATAAAAGGTCCATCTAATAACATGAGACCGGACTATTTGACAAACCGTAAGCTTAAGAGCACTGTGTGGTCAAAATAAGTCATAACAAGTAGGGTTTACGTCACTTCTAGTTCCTACTGGCAGTGTGAATGCAACCAGGAAAACATTCCCAGGGGAACAATTGGTTTGAAGGGGTGCTATCCTGGTGGCTAGTTCCTAGAACTACCTGGTGCGAAAGCCCCTTATGTCACCAAGGCTCATTGCAATCGACCTGATGTTGGTGCTACAGTGATCAAAAGTACATAGTGGGTAATAAATCTTAAACCGTAACGTGAAAGTTGTAATGGGAAAGAAACATATCAGTGAATCTATAATCAAATAATGATTTGATCCTTTGGTTCTGATCTAAAGTTCTTCATTTTAGATGCATGTTAAGATTGCTGTTGATGTGAAGGAAGAAAGTTGGTTATAATCTAAACCAGAAACAGTGTGCAATTATGTCTGTGGCTATGTTTCTGAATTGATAAAAAATGGAAGACACAAAAAGACTTGAGGTTGTTTGTGTTTCAGAGAATTGATCCTTTTTTTTAAAATAAGCAATCATTTGATTAATAGCTACCAATAAAACACCCATATATGTTAATTCATTTTATTCTGCGTAGTAAAGAATCTATGACTTTCACCTGTGACAGATTGATTGAGTTAATTGGCAGGTGCAGAGAAAAATTAAGCTCATCACGAAAGAGGTGGAGCCATTGTGATTTACACCTGCATAAATGTGGATGGGAGCACCCTAAGGAGTCATTGAAACAAGCATAGGAATAATGGGGTTTTGGCAGGTTGGATTTGGATTGGTGTTTATCCTTGCACTTGGCTTTTCTGAAGCACAATGGAGAGCAAGAGCAGCACATAATCAGAGTCCAAGTGTGTTTAG
Organism: Cyprinella venusta; assembly: GCA_038021265.1. Classification (NCBI taxonomy): domain Eukaryota; kingdom Metazoa; phylum Chordata; class Actinopteri; order Cypriniformes; family Leuciscidae; genus Cyprinella; species Cyprinella venusta. The sequence goes on along the minus strand of CM075863.1, from coordinate 49,529,315 downwards.
GCCTAGAACATTAGCTCAAGCTCCTCAACAGGCTGATTCCAGGATGTCTTTGGTTCCCAATAACATTGCATTTGCACCACAAACGTTTCCTGTCCAGACACAAGTCAGGACTGACTCTGGAAAGTTTTCTCAAGATCTCATGGGTGTTCAATTAAAGGAGCTGTTGCAGGGTCCAATGGGGAAACTGACATGGAGCTTTCCAAGTCTACCTGAGGAACCACGACAGCCAGATGTTCCTTTTGAGTTGCCTAATCCTGTCCCTGCCAACAGTGTAGCTGCTCAGTGTGGAGAAAACTCTGTATATGTGGAAGTGAAGAAGGACTTCTTTGGGACTGGACACCCACTGTTGTCCTCTGGTTTCACACTGGGAGGCTGTGCTGCAACTGGAGAGGATTCTTCTGCTCAAGTGCTGATCTTTGAGTCTGAACTGCATGGATGTAGCAGCACATCAATGGTAAAGTTCTGTTGTGACAATCATAGGTATTCTGAAGCGTCCATGTGACTGTTCTGTTAACCTTTCTGTTTAGGTGACTGAGGATGAGCTTGTCTATAGTTTCAACATTATCTACACCCCACAAGAGGCTTCATTTGGTGTTCCTATTGTCAGGAGTAGTAGTGCAGTGGTTGGTATCGAGTGTCACTATCCAAGGTGAGGATTCAATGAATTCATGTTCACTGGATGTTTTAATCCTGCAGTTTATGGGCAAGAGATGATCGCTTGTTTGACTCCCACAGAACACATAATATGAGCAGCAATGCCTTAATGCCCACTTGGATCCCATATGCCTCAACTAAGGTTGCTGAGGATGTGTTCGTCTTCTTCCTCAAGCTCATGACTGGTTGGTGTAGCCCATACAGATTTGCACAATGCTTTTGAAACATCTTGGTTAAGACTTTTGTTTTCTTTGCAGATGACTGGAGATTTGAGAGACCTTCTAACCAGTACTTCCTGGGTGACATGATAAATCTTGAAGCGTCTGTGCTTTTGTACAACCATGTTCCCATCCGTGTGTTTGTGGACAGCTGCGTGGCTACTGCAGTCCCTGATGTTGCTTCTGTCCCCAGATACTCCTTTATTGAGAATAATGGGTAAGAGATGCTACCTCATGTCTCTCAGCTTCCAGAAAGGTTGTGTGAGTTCTAACTGGGTTCTGTTCACAGGTGCCTGGTTGATGCCAAGCTCACAGGCTCCACATCTCGCTTTATGCCCAGGACTCAAGGTGATAAGCTAAGGTTTCAGCTAGAGGCCTTCAGGTTCCTGCAAGCAGACAGTGGGCTGGTATGCATGTCCTGAAGCTGTGCAACTCTTTATATATGATATCCATGGTTTACAAACAATTGTCTCTGCAGGTCTACATCACATGCGTTTTGAAAGTGACTGCAGCAACTTCAAGCCCTGAACAGAAAGCTTGTTCATTCTCTTCTAATGGGTATGTTTCCTGCTAGATAAGTTTTCACGTGAATTAGTTGCATTCCCTAAATTGAGGGTTTGTTTTGTCAGGTGGGTGTCTGCAGATGATTCTGACCAGGTTTGTGGCTGCTGTGACACAACGTGTAGCATCAGAAGTGGAAGTGATCAACTGCTTACAGGTATGGACTAATGCTGATAACGTATTGTCATTCATGGCTTTTGTTCTCACTAATCATTTTTTTCCACAGATCTACGCTGGGAAAGAGCATCTGTCGGCCCAATCAACGTTAAAGAATATGGCCAACAGTAACTAGAAATGTCATGAGACTTCTGGTGGTTTAATAAATGTTGTGAATATATTTGTTAGTTGTCTTTTACTTGCACAAATACTACATTTATCCAGTTTACATGGTTTCTGTTCAAATATGTACCATTAAAAAGCCTGTCTATTGAGATGTCCCCCCACATAGACCAGGCCATTTATTAGACTTGGCCTATTCCAACACAAAAGGGCATTCCAGTAGCTTTGTTTACCAGATGATTAACTTTTGTGGTTTAAGTGTGTATACTGGAACCATATTGTACTTAATAGAATTTACCAAGGAAGGACATGACTCTTTGAGTCGTGCTAATATACCCACCCTGTTTATGGGGGCTTTTGCACCAGAACCTTTTCATAGTTCCAACTATTGGCGGTAGTACCTTGATTTTGTTGTGTTGACTCAAAAAGCACTAGGAACGGCTATGTAAGCACATGTTTTAACCTATATATTTACTTTAGGAATGTAAAAACAGTGATAGATGGACCTCAACCTTTATGCTGAGTAGAGAATCCATTGCAACTGAGGGGCCCAAGTGAAACCAGTGTTTTTGCAAAGCTAGCAACACTGTACATCAACCACATGATATATGCTTATAACATTGCATTACTGTCTACTTTATGTATAAAAGGTCCATCTAATAACATGAGACCGGACTATTTGACAAACCGTAAGCTTAAGAGCACTGTGTGGTCAAAATAAGTCATAACAAGTAGGGTTTACGTCACTTCTAGTTCCTACTGGCAGTGTGAATGCAACCAGGAAAACATTCCCAGGGGAACAATTGGTTTGAAGGGGTGCTATCCTGGTGGCTAGTTCCTAGAACTACCTGGTGCGAAAGCCCCTTATGTCACCAAGGCTCATTGCAATCGACCTGATGTTGGTGCTACAGTGCAGACTGATCTCATGAAGTAGCGTATGTATGACACGCCAAATCGTATTTGCATTTTTGGCGTGCTATCAAGACGCATAATCGCTTTTCAGCGTGTTTATGAACGCCGTTGACTTAACGTTATATAAATATATGACTTACCTCAACCCCATCCCTAAACTTAACCGTCACTGGGGTTAATGGCATTTGACTGGACATTTGACGCGCGTGTTCTGACACGCGGAATGACGCGGACGTTAATGGCGTAGACAAACACGCATTCACGCGGATACACGCGAATAGCTCAAAATGCGTAGAAATAATACGCCACTTGACTCGAAAGTGGCGTGTATGTTTACGCAAAAGTCATGATGTCATGTTGTACAGTGATCAAAAGTACATAGTGGGTAATAAATCTTAAACCGTAACGTGAAAGTTGTAATGGGAAAGAAACATATCAGTGAATCTATAATCAAATAATGATTTGATCCTTTGGTTCTGATCTAAAGTTCTTCATTTTAGATGCATGTTAAGATTGCTGTTGATGTGAAGGAAGAAAGTTGGTTATAATCTAAACCAGAAACAGTGTGCAATTATGTCTGTGGCTATGTTTCTGAATTGATAAAAAATGGAAGACACAAAAAGACTTGAGGTTGTTTGTGTTTCAGAGAATTGATCCTTTTTTTTAAAATAAGCAATCATTTGATTAATAGCTACCAATAAAACACCCATATATGTTAATTCATTTTATTCTGCGTAGTAAAGAATCTATGACTTTCACCTGTGACAGATTGATTGAGTTAATTGGCAGGTGCAGAGAAAAATTAAGCTCATCACGAAAGAGGTGGAGCCATTGTGATTTACACCTGCATAAATGTGGATGGGAGCACCCTAAAGAGTCATTGAAACAAGCATAGGAATAATGGGGTTTTGGCAGGTTGGATTTGGAGTGGTGTTTATCCTTGCACTTGGCTTTTCTGAAGCACAATGGAGAGCAAGATCAGCACATAATCAGAGTCCAAGTGTGTTTAGGCCTAGAACATTAGCTCAAGCTCCTCAACAGGCTGATTCCAGGATGTCTTTGGTTCCCAATGACATTGCATTTGCACCACAAATGTTTCCTGTCCAGACACAAGTGAGGACTGACTCTGGAAAGTTTTCTCAAGATCTCATGGGTGTTCAATTAAAGGAGCTGTTGCAGGGTCCAATGGCGAAACTGACATGGAGCTTTCCAAGTCTACCTGAGGAACCACGACAGCCAGATGTTCCTTTTGAGTTGCCTAATCCTGTCCCTGCCAACAGTGTAGCTGCTCAGTGTGGAGAAAACTCTGTATATGTGGAAGTGAAGAAGGACTTCTTTGGGACTGGACACCCACTGTTGTCCTCTGGTTTCACACTGGGAGGCTGTGCTGCAACTGGAGAGGATTCTTCTGCTCAAGTGCTGATCTTTGAGTCTGAACTGCATGGATGTAGCAGCACATCAATGGTAAGGTTCTGTTGTGACAATCATAGGTATTCTGAAGCGTCCATGTGACTGTTCTGTTAACCTTTCTGTTTAGGTGACTGAGGATGAGCTTGTCTATAGTTTCAACATTATCTACACCCCACAAGAGGCTTCATTTGGTGTTCCTATTGTCAGGAGTAGTAGTGCAGTGGTTGGTATCGAGTGTCACTATCCAAGGTGAGGATTCAATGAATTCATTTTCACTAGATGCTCTAATCCTGCTGTTTATGGGCAAGAGATGATCGCTTCTTTGACTCCCACAGAACACATAATATGAGCAGCAATGCCTTAATGCCCACTTGGATCCCATATGCCTCAACTAAGGTTGCTGAGGATGTGTTTGTCTTCTTCCTCAAGCTCATGACTGGTTGGTGTAGCCCATACAGATTTGCACAATGCTTTTGAAACATCTTGGCTAAGACTTTTGTTTTCTTTTCAGATGACTGGAGATTTGAGAGACCTTCTAACCAGTACTTCCTGGGTGACATGATAAATCTTGAAGCATCTGTGCTTTTGTACAACCATGTTCCTATCCGTCTATTTGTGGACAGCTGTGTGGCTACTGCAGTCCCTGATGTTGCTTCTGTTCCCAGATACTCATTTATTGAGAATAATGGGTAAGAGATGCTACCTCATGTCTCCCAGCTTACAGAAAGGTTGTGTGATTTCTAACTGGGTTCTGTTCACAGGTGCCTGGTTGATGCCAAGCTCACAGGCTCCACGTCTCGCTTTATGCCCAGGACTCAAGGTGATAAGCTAAGGTTTCAGCTAGAGGCGTTCAGGTTCCTGCAAGCAGACAGTGGGCTGGTATGCATGTCCTGAAGCTGTGCAACTCTTTATATATGATATCCATGGTTTACAAACAATTGTCTCTGCAGGTCTACATCACATGCGTTTTGAAAGTGACTGCAGCAACTTCAAGCCCTGAACAGAAAGCTTGTTCATTCTCTTCTAATGGGTATGTTTCCTGCTAGATAAGTTTTCACGTGAATTAGTTGCATTCCCTAAATTGAGGGTTTGTTTTGTCAGGTGGGTGTCTGCAGATGATTCTGACCAGGTTTGTGGCTGCTGTGACACAACGTGTAGCATCAGAAGTGGAAGTGATCAACTGCTTACAGGTATGGACTAATGCTGATAACTTATTGTCATTCATGGCTTTTGTTCTCACTAATCATTTTTTTCCACAGATCTACGCTGGGAAAGAGCATCTGTCGGCCCAATTAACGTTAAAGAATATGGCCAACAGTAACTAGAAATGTCATGAGACTTCTGGTGGTTTAATAAATGTTGTGAATATATTTGTTAGTTGTCTTTTACTTGCACAAATACTACATTTATCCAGTTTACATGGTTTCTGTTCAAATATGTGCCATTAAAAAGCCTGTCTATTGAGATGTCCCCCCACATAGACCAGGCCATTTATTAGACTTGGCCTATTCCAACACAAAAGGGCATTCCAGTAGCTTTGTTTACCAGATGATTAACTTTTGTGGTTTAAGTGTGTATACTGGAACCATATTGTACTTAAAAGAATTTACCAAGGAAGGACATGAATCTTTGAGTCGTGCTAATATACCCACCCTGTTTATGGGGGCTTTTGCACCAGAACCTTTTCATAGTTCCAACTATTGGCGGTAGTACCTTGATTTTGTTGTGTACACTCCAAAAGAACTAGGAACGGCTATGTAAGCACATGTTTTAACCTATATATTTACTTTAGGAATGTAAAAACAGTGATAGATGGACCTCAACCTTTATGCTGAGTAGAGAATCCATTGCAACTGAGGGGCCCAAGTGAAACCAGTATTTTTGCAAAGCTAGCAACACTGTACATCAACCACATGATATATGCTTATAACATTGCATTACTGTCTACTTTATGTATAAAAGGTCCATCTAATAACATGAGACCGGACTATTTGACAAATCGTAAGCTTAAGAGCACTGTGTGGTCAAAATAAGTCATAACAAGTAGGGTTTACGTCACTTCTAGTTCCTACTGGCAGTGTGAATGCAACCAGGAAAACATTCCCAGGGGAACAATTGGTTTGAAGGGGTGCTATCCTGGTGGCTAGTTCCTAGAACTACCTGGTGCGAAAGCCCCTTATGTCACCAAGGCTCATTGCAATCGACCTGATGTTGGTGCTACAGTGATCAAAAGTACATAGTGGGTAATAAATCTTAAACCGTAACGTGAAAGTTGTAATGGGAAAGAAACATATCAGTGAATCTATAATCAAATAATGATTTGATCCTTTGGTTCTGATCTAAAGTTCTTCATTTTAGACGCCTGTTAAGATTGCTGTTGATGTGAAGGAAGAAAGTTGGTTATAATCTAAACCAGAAACAGTGTGCAATTATGTCTGTGGCTATGTTTCTGAATTGATAAAAAATGGAAGACACAAAAAGACTTGAGGTTGTTTGTGTTTCAGAGGATTGATCCTTTTTTTAAAATAAGCAATCATTTGATTAATAGCTACCAATGAAACACCCATATATGTTAATTCATTTTATTCTGTGTAGTAAAGAATCTATGACTTTCACCTGTGACAGATTGATTGAGTTAATTGGCAGGTGCAGAGAAAAATTAAGCTCATCACGAGAGAGGTGGAGCCATTGTGATTTACACCTGCATAAATGTGAACGGGAGCACCCCAAGGAGTCATTGAAACAAGCATAGGAATAATGGGGTTTTGGCAGATTGGATTTGGATTGGTGTTTATCCTTGCACTTGGCTTTTCTGAAGCACAATGGAGAGCAAGAGCAGCACATAATCAGAGTCCAAGTGTGTTTAGGCCTAGAACCTTAGCTCAAGCTCCTCAACAGGCTGATTCCAGGATGTCTTTGGTTCCCAGTAACATTGCATTTGAACCACAAACTTTTCCTGTCCAGACACAAGTCAGAAGTGACTCTGGAAAGTCTTCTCAAGATCTCATGGGTGTTCAATTAAAGGAGCTGTTGCAGGGTCCAGTGGCGAAACTGACGTGGAGCTTTCCAAGTCTACCTGAGGAACCACGGCAGCCAGACGTTCCTTTTGAGTTGCCTAATCCTGTCCCTGCCAACAGTGTAGCTGCTCAGTGTGGAGAAAACTCTGTGTATGTGGAAGTGAAGAAGGACTTCTTTGGGACTGGACACCCACTGTTGTCCTCTGGTTTCACACTGGGAGGCTGTGCTGCAACTGGAGAGGATTCTTCTGCTCAAGTGCTGATCTTTGAGTCTGAACTGCATGGATGTAGCAGCACATCAATGGTAAGGTTCTGTTGTGACAATCATAGGTATTCTGAAGCGTCCATGTGACTGTTCTGTTAACCTTTCTGTTTAGGTGACTGAGGATGAGCTTGTCTATAGTTTCAACATTATCTACACCCCACAAGAGGCTTCATTTGGTGTTCCTATTGTCAGGAGTAGTAGTGCAGTGGTTGGTATCGAGTGTCATTATCCAAGGTGAGGATTCAATAATTCATGTTCACTGGATGTTCTAATCCTGCAGTTTATGGGCAAGAGATGATCGCTTATTTAACTCCCACAGAACACATAATGTGAGCAGCAATGCCTTAATGCCCACTTGGATCCCATATGCCTCAACTAAGGTTGCAGAGGATGTGTTTGTCTTCTTCCTCAAGCTCATGACTGGTTGGTGTAGCCCATACAGATTTGCACAATGCTTTTGAAACATCTTTGCTAAGACTTTTGTTTTCTTTGCAGATGACTGGAGATTTGAGAGACCTTCTAACCAGTACTTCCTGGGTGACATGATAAATCTTGAAGCGTCTGTGCTTTTGTACAACCATGTTCCCATCCGTGTGTTTGTGGACAGCTGCGTGGCTACTGCAGTCCCTGATGTTGCTTCTGTCCCCAGATACTCCTTTATTGAGAATAATGGGTAAGAGATGCTACCTCATGTCTCCCAGCTTACAGAAGGGTTGTGATTTCTAACTGGGTTCTGTTCACAGGTGCCTGGTTGATGCCAAGCTCACAGGCTCCACGTCTCGCTTTATGCCCAGGACTCAAGGTGATAAGCTAAGGTTTCAGCTAGAGGCGTTCAGGTTCCTGCAAGCAGACAGTGGGCTGGTATGCATGTCCTGAAGCTGTGCAACTCTTTATATATGATATCCATGGTTTACAAACAATTGTCTCTGCAGGTCTACATCACATGCGTTTTGAAAGTGACTGCAGCAACTTCAAGCCCTGAACAGAAAGCTTGTTCATTCTCTTCTAATGGGTATGTTTCCTGCTAGATAAGTTTTCACGTGAATTAGTTGCATTCCCTAAATTGAGGGTTTGTTTTGTCAGGTGGGTGTCTGCAGATGATTCTGACCAGGTTTGTGGCTGCTGTGACACAACGTGTAGCATCAGAAGTGGAAGTGATCAACTGCTTACAGGTATGGACTAATGCTGATAACGTATTGTCATCCATGGCTTTTGTTCTCACTAATCATTTTTTTCCACAGATCTACGCTGGGAAAGAGCATCTGTCGGCCCAATCAACGTTAAAGAATATGGCCAACAATAACTAGAAATGTCATGAGACTTCTGGTGGTTTAATAAATGTTGTGAATATATTTGTTTGTTGTCTTTTACTTGCACAAATACTACATTTATTCAGTTTACATGGTTTCTGTTCAGATATGTACAATTAAAAAGCCTTTCCATTGAGATATGTCCCCACACATTGACTGAGCCATTTGTTGGACTTGGCCTGTTCCAACACCAAAGGGCATTTCAATAGCATCATGTACTTGTGCTTACCAGATGTTTAACTTTTGTGGTTCAATTGTGTATGCTGAAACCATATTGTACTTACTAAAATTTACAAAGTAATGACCTGAATCTTTGAGTGGTGGTAATATATCCACCCTGTTTATGGGGGCTTTTGCACCAGAACCTTTTTAAAGTTCCAACTATTGGCGGTAGAATCTTGATTTTGTTGTGTACACTCCAAAAGAACAAGGAACGGATGTGTAAGCACATGTTTTAACCTATATATTTACTAGAGAAACCCTAGGAACGTAAAATGGGGATAGTTGGACCTCAACCTTTACGCTGAGGAGAGAATCCATTGCAACTGAGGGGCCCAAGTGAAACCAGTATTTCTGCAAAGCTAGCAACACTGGACATCAACCACATGATATGTGCTTGTAACTTTGCATTACTGTCTACTTTATGTATAACAGGTCTTTCTAATAACATGAAACTGGACTATTCAACAAATCGTAAACTTATGAGCACTGTGTGCTCTGGCGTGGTCACAACAAGTAGGGTTTACGTCACTTCTAGTTCCTACTGGCAGTGTGAATGTAACCAGGAAAAAATTCCCAGGGGAATCATTGGTTTGAAGGGGTGCTATCCTGATGGCTAGTTCCTAGAACTACCTGGTGCGAAAGCCCCTTATGTCACCAAGGCTCATTACAATAGACCTGATGTTGGTGCTACAGTGATCAAAAGTACATAGTGGGTCATAATTTCTAACCTTAACATAAAAATAGTAATGGGAAAGAAACATATCAGTGAATCTATAATCAAATAATGATTTGATCCTTTGGTTCTGATCTACAGTTCTTCATTTTAGACGCCTGTTAAGATTGCTGTTGATGTGAAGGAAGAACGTTGGTTATAATCTAAACCTGAAACATACTAATCTTTATTAATCTGGATACTCTAGTCTAGTGTGCAATTATGTCTGGCTATGTTTCTGAATCGATAAAAAATGGAAGACTCAAAAAGACTTGAGGTTGTTTGTGTTTCAGAAGATTGATCCTTTCAATCTACTTTTTAAAATAAGCAATCATTTGATTAATAGCTACCAATAAAACACCCATATATGTTAATTCATTTTATTCTGCATAGTAAAGAATCTATGACTTTCACCTGTGACAGATTGATTGAGATAATTGGCACGTGCAGAGAAAAATTAAGCTGATCACGAGAGAGGTGGAGCCATTGTGATTTACACCTGCATAAATGTGGATGGGAGCACCCTAAGGAATCATTGAAACAAGCTTAGCAATAATGGGGTTTTGGCAGTTTGGATTTGGATTGGTGTTTATCCTTGCACTTGGCTTTTCTGAAGCACAATGGAGAGCAAGAGCAGCACATAATCAGAGTCCAAGTGTGTTTAGGCCTAGAACATTAGCTCAAGCTCCTCAACAGTCTGATTCTAGGATGTCTTTGGTTCCCAGTAACATTGCATTTGCACCACAAACGTTTCCTGTCCAGACACCAGTCAGGACTGACTCTGGAAAGTCTTCTCAAGATCTCATGGGTGTTCAATTAAAGGAGCTGTTGCAGGGTCCAATGGCGAAACTGACGTGGAGCTTTCCAAGTCTACCCGAGGAACCACGGCAGCCAGACGTTCCTTTTGAGTTGCCTAATCCTGTCCCTGCCAACAGTGTAGCTGCTCAGTGTGGAGAAAACTCTGTATATGTGGAAGTGAAGAAGGACTTCTTTGGGACTGGACACCCACTGTTGTCCTCTGGTTTCACACTGGGAGGCTGTGCTGCAACTGGAGAGGATTCTTCTGCTCAAGTGCTGATCTTTGAGTCTGAACTGCATGGATGTAGCAGCACATCAATGGTAAGGTTCTGTTGTGACAATCATAGGTATTCTGAAGCGTCCATGTGACTGTTCTGTTAACCTTTCTGTTTAGGTGACTGAGGATGAGCTTGTCTATAGTTTCAACATTATCTACACCCCACAAGAGGCTTCATTTGGTGTTCCTATTGTCAGGAGTAGTAGTGCAGTGGTTGGTATCGAGTGTCACTATCCAAGGTGAGGATTCAATTAATTCATGTTCACTGGATGTTTTAATTCTGCAGTTTATGGGCAAGAGATGACTGTTTATTTAACTCCCACAGAACACATAATATGAGCAGCAATGCCTTAATTCCCACTTGGATCCCATATGCCTCAACTAAGGTTGCAGAGGATGTGTTTGTCTTCTTCCTCAAGCTCATGACTGGTTGGTGTAGCCCATACAGATTTGCACAATGCTTTTGAATCATCTTTGCTAAGACTTTTGTTTTCTTTGCAGATGACTGGAGATTTGAGAGACCTTCTAACCAGTACTTCCTGGGTGACATGATAAATCTTGAAGCGTCTGTGCTTTTGTACAACCATGTTCCCATCCGTGTGTTTGTGGACAGCTGTGTGGCTACTGCAGTCCCTGATGTTGCTTCTGTCCCCAGATACTCCTTTATTGAGAATAATGGGTAAGAGATGCTACCTCATGTCTCTCAGCTTCCAGAAAGGTTGTGTGATTTCTAACTGGGTTCTGTTCACAGGTGCCTGGTTGATGCCAAGCTCACAGGCTCCACGTCTCGCTTTATGCCCAGGACTCAAGGTGATAAGCTAAGGTTTCAGCTAGAGGCGTTCAGGTTCCTGCAAGCAGACAGTGGGCTGGTATGCATGTCCTGAAGTTGTGTAACTCTTGGTATGATATGCTGTCATGCTGTACAAACGATTGTCTCTGCAGGTCTACATCACATGCACTTTGAAGGTGGCTGCAGCAACCACAAGCCCTGAACAGAAAGCTTGTTCATTCTCTGCTAATGGGTATGTTGCCTGCAAATTAAGTGTACTGGTGAATTGGTTGTGTTAACTTATTTGAGGGTTTGTTTTGTCAGGTGGGTGTCTGCAGATGATTCTGACCAGGTTTGTGACTGCTGTGACACAACGTGTAGCATCAGAAGTGGAAGTGATCAACTGCTTACAGGTTTGGATTAATTCCGATGAATTGTTTTCGTTCATGGCTTTAGTTCTCACTAATCATTTGTTCTTCAGATCTACACTGGGAGAAAGCATCTGTCGGCCCCATCAATGTTAAAGAATATGGCCATGGCCAGAAATAATTGGAAATCATGTGAATTTGAAATAAATGGTTATCAAATATTTATTTTAAGTTGTCTTTACTTGCACAAATAATGTACACTAAATTTATCTAGTTTACATGGTTTTGTTCAGATGTTTCATAAAAAGCTAGGGATGGCACGGTACACGAAACCAACAATTCAGTTTTTATCACGGGGTTCTGTACAGTTCTTGTTTTTCTTTTAATCTTAAACACTCCAGAAGTCTTCTTTAGAGTATGATGTATAGCTTAATTATCCAATTTAGGATACAGTATTAAAGGTATCATGCACAAACCGATTTTGATGTGACCTTAAGCACATTATATTGGGACTATCTCTGAGCAAAGCTAGGTAAGATTCTGATACAGGTAGCGATGACAATCTTTTTGTTTATTTGGCAAAAAAGTGGAATGTGTATCACTATCCTAAAGGAACTTGTGTGCATTTTTAGCATGCAAAGTTTGAAAATAACTTGCACTTATTAAACTGCCAACTTTCAGAAACAAACAGCTCTTAAATTATTTTTTTTTTAAAAAAAGAGGAACTCTTAAGACTGTCATAAGTACAAAATACATGGAGCAATTGCCTATAATTAGGCTATAGCAAAGGCCATGATCATAATGATACAAGCTCAACCTCAACACACAGTATCAGCAACGCTTCTATTCCTGAGAGTGAGGGTACTTTTTTTTTCCACTTGAAATTAAAGTGCAGTATTTGCAAAAATGACTTGAGTTCTTATCTAAACTTAAAATGCTCTTATTTAATTATAACACTAAATCCAGAATGTTCCCACACACCAGACTCATACGACACTTTCTTGTGCTTACTAGTCCAGATGATTTAACTATTGTGGTTCAAGTGTGTATGCTGAAACCCTATTTTACTTGATAGAATATCCAAGTAAGTACTTGAAACTTTGAGCAATGCTAGTATACCCACCCTGTTTATAGACACTTTCGCACCAGAAGAACCTTTTCATAGTTCCAATTATTGGCGGTAGTACCTTGATTTTGTTTTTTTCACTCCACAGAAACTAGAAATGATTTTAGCTCTAGTGACTAATTTAGCTCCTACTTCAGATCAGGGTCTAAACCAGTATTAAAAGAACTGTGACCTAAGTGTTTCGCTGATTGGCTGAACACACACAAATTATTAAAAAGCACTTGTCATTATTAAAAATTCTTTTTCAACAGGCGTAGATTATAGTCAAACCAACACTATCTCACGCCCAATTCGTACGAATTCGACGAATGATTAAAACCTGTCTAATTCTTACTAATTCGTACGACCTCACTCGTACGATTTGTCTAAACCAACATGATGGTTAGGTTTAGGGGCGGGGTAAGGGGTAGGTCATTCGTACGAATTCATACGAATTGGCCAATTCGTAAAATATGTACGATTTAGCAAAATCGTACTAATTCGTACAAGTGAGGTGTACGCTACGAATTGTTACGAATTAGCTACTTTTTAATCATTCGTCGAATTCGTACGACTTGGTAGTGAGATCGTGTTGGTCAAACAGAAAACAGTGATAGATGGGCCTCTTAACCTTTACGCTGAGAAGAAAATCCAACGCAACTGAGGGGACCAAGTGAAACATGATGTATTTCTGTATTTCTAGCAGCACTGGACATCAACCACATGGCAGGCCTATTTTTTTTTTTTTGCCCGATTCTCTGGAGTCTGGTTGTAAATTATCAAGTCAATTTCCATTATCAATTGCAATAGGGTGAATGTTTGAAGTGGGCGTGGTTATCTCTACTAAAACGACCATCCCTCTTGTACACATGTAGGGGCTCAGTCTGTGGTCATGTGAACAATTACATGGTGACTAGTAGGGTTGTGTATCGTTGGAATTTGAACGATTCTGATTCCGATTCCTTGTTTCGATTCCGGTTCGCAACGATTCTCGATTCCGATTCTTTTAAGGGGCAGGGTCAAAAAAGTTTAGCTAACCTTGCTAACCAACGGTTTTTCTGAAGGAAATACTCATTTTGTAACAAATTTTTGCCTAGATTTTGTTATTTTTAGAAAAGTGAACGTAAGCTACTCATGTTCAACTCGCGCGGTTATGCCAACACTTCCGGTAGATTCTTCTTCATTGGTGTTGTTCAGCGGTTTCTTCTTCTGCTCGGCGGACTCTAAATATCGAAACTTGGAATCGAAATTTTTACTTTTAAACGATTCCGGGAAAAACGAAAAGTTAGTCCCGGTTCCAATCGATACTCGATTCTCGATACCCAACCCTAGTGACTAGTGGCAGGAATCACAGGGAAGGCTAATTTTGGACATAATACAATACCATAATGGTTCCCTGTCGTTTCTCATGGTTTGTGTGTCTGGTATGAGGATAATATCTGAATCCTGTATGATGCAGATTCCAGTGATACTCACTCATGTTCAGACTTGATCACCCGACGCTGACGAACCCTTTCTGTTCGGTCGAAGATGTGGAACTCATCAGTGTTTAAGCATTTAAGTAGAGCAAAAAATACTTTAAAGAGGCTGTGGGAACAATGATGTCTCGAATGAATCAGTACTTTGGATCACTGTATTTAAATTACTCCTCAATTAGGAGAATATGAATCAGAGGCTGCTCGTATGAATCAGAGGCTTCTACCGTATCCTTATTTATGGAACTAAATAGGCCAAATATATTACAATACAATATATTATGCTCGACACAGCTGCTCGCAAAATTGCAAAAAAAAATGAATTATTCCATACTTCGACCGGTATTAAAGGGAGATATATCTATTTGAACTCAACCATTTCTCATCATTCATTTTTTAGTTTTAAAATCTTACCGTACGACAACGATTTGTATGACATTTTAGAAGCACTTGAAAAATACGATCCTTCATTTCATCCAAGCGTTGAAATGCTAATCAGCTCAGATGATGTCAGATCCTGTTCTGTGCTGTCTATTAATGGCACAAAAGCAGTTAAATCTGTCTGAAAGGAGTCATACAGAGTCATTCTTCTGCAGGACAAAGCTCTGATTATGTGTTTGGATGGGACTGGATGCTCGGCTGCCCTCCGCCACATTCCTACCTCGCTGAACCGCTGGACGTCTCCTGATCTTCAGCTTCTGCCCGAGTGTTCAGTGTTGTGCTGGTGGGACAGAGAGACGATTGAGCGCAAGACAGATGAACAGACAGAACATGAACACGCTGTCAGGATGAGACATCAAACTCTGAGCTGGACATCTGAAACAAATCAACACATATTTCATTTTTGTCAGGAATGAAAACAGGGGCAGTGATCTGACTCATTCAATGGTTGTACTGTTGTTTAACAACATGCCAATTGTTTAGCTGATGATACGGCATTCAAAAACTCCCAGAACACACAAACTATCAGCAGTAAGTTATGAAAATAAGGAGCAGCATGTCTATCTCTCGCAACATCTTTTTCATTCATGTAAAAATCAGTGCGGCATCTAAATAAAAATGTAAAAACAAATAGGCAATTTATTTATACAGTGAAAAGTAGTTGCAAGTGTGTTAAGATTTTAAGTTTAGTCAACTTGAAATGTGAAGTTGCATTGAGAGACTACTTGGATTTTTAAGTTATTCCAATTTAAATGTGGGGAACGCTATCTAAATGCAAAATTATATAAGAATATAAGAAGGTTTTCCCCAAATGTAGGCTACTTCTATTATACACTGTACTGTCTAAGTTGTCTATTTATGTATTTATTTATTTTATTGAGGAATAAGCATGTTGCACATATGACATCTAGACCTATAGGGGTATATAAAAGAAAAGAAAAAACAACAGAATAACATTGTACATTTTAAACAGTTAAGAGAGCGGGGCTGGTTGGGTCGAGGGTTGGTTGGGACACAGTTCAATTCTAGTACACCAGAGGGTGCTGCCACAAAAATCTGAAATTAAAATGACTGCCCTCTTGACCTGAACACACCCATTAACTAAAATCATTGAACTTTCACCAACTGTTGAGGTGAGGATAACTTCTATTTTTCTGTGTTAAAAAAAAACACCTTCTCCCCACTAAATACATTTTAGAACTATGATAGATAGAAAATAATATAAAATGTAAGCATTTCAGTTGATATAGATAGGATCAGCTATATTCTGATATGAAATTTAAAAGTCTCTGATGAGTGATGCTAGGTGGCTAACATAATTTCAGTAAAGAGGTGTGTCCTAATATGGGTGGGGTTGGTTGGCATTATAGCCATTATATATCATTATAGCCAATTGGTTATAAATGTATTAATTTATGCATATGTTGAAACATAATATATATACATATAAATATATATTATAATAATATATGTTGTATATTTATAAATATAGGTGCTGGTCATTTAATTAGAATATCATCAAAAAGTTGATTTATTTCAGTAATGTGTAGGCTACAGAACTAGACTGAGAGAGACCATTTAGAGGCCTTTGCAGGTGTTTTGAGTTAATTTGCTGATTAGAGTGGCACCAGATGTCTTCAATATTGAACCTTTTCACAATATTCTAATTTTCTGAGATACTGATTTGGGGGTTTTCATTATAATCATCAAAATTAAAAGGAATGAACACTTGAACTATATCAGTCTGTGTGTAATGAATGAATATAATATTCAAATTTCATTTTTTGAATGGAATTACTGAAATAAATCAACTTTTTGATGATATTCTAATTATACGACCAGCACCTGTATACTTTACAAACTGTATTAGTTTTTGATTTGGTTAAAAATGGGCAGAAATTCTGTTGAATGTTATTCTGCATCTGGTTTGAATTAAATGGTTAAGTTCTTTTTATATTTATCACCTATTCTTTGTAACTAGACCTATTGCATCTGTGCCAACCAACCCCATTGCATGTGCCAACTAACCCACATAGTGGGGCTGGTTGGCACAGGTGCACAACATCACTTTAATGATGAATAAGACATTTTAGGAATAATTTATTAACATTAAATGTATCTGTTGAGTAGCTGAGATCTTAACCTTTCAGTTGTTACTGGTTAGACTATTTTAACATATAGCATGGCTGAGAAATATGACAGAGAGTGAAAAGTGTGTCAACCAACCCCGCTCTCCCCCTACATGGTTTAATTGCTTTCAAGTTTTTACTTTTAAGATATTTTACGTTTTAATGTCAGTTTTAAATAATTAATTAGTAATTAGTGACTATACTAAACGAGCAAATATAATAACATATTGCTGGGCAGCAATTACTTACAAAATAAAAGCTTGTCTATAGAATATGTCTGTGTAGCCTAGGCTATTGTGTATTTTTATTTAGTAAGAAGTAAGAAATATTTGCATGTAGATAATTTATATTAGCCTACACAAAAATACTTTATAAATAACGCGTTTTTTTCTTAAGTATATGTGTGTATTTATACAAGAAAATAATTATACACATTATTTTTATACAAACTTTTATTTTGGATGTAATAATCGCGATTGATCGTTGCCCAGTAATATTTTTAAATACATTATTTGCTCGTTATTTTCGTCACTATTATAGTCTAATTAATGACTTTTATTTATTTATTTATTTATTTATTTATTTATGTTTTTATTACCATATATGAGAAACGCCGTGGTACATTTTCACCAAATATGAAACCTGAGTACTAACCGTCTACATTCAACGTCGGGAACCTTCTACAGCTGAGTGAATGCAGCATTCATATTCTTCATATTTTCGGTTAATGAAGTGCGTCATTCAGGTATCCGAAGAGCATTTGTCATTTTTGCATCAATAAAAGCGACCAGTGTTGATATCCAGTATCATGTCTCCCTCCAGTGGATCATCTTCATCCTCACCCTCACCGGCATTACTGTCTATGGCATTAACAGGAGGTCACTGCACTCTTTGACTCGGACCCACCCGTAACGTGACTAATTACACTAGTGAAATATTAACACGAACATTGTGACACACTGTGACTTTGTCAGTAACACTCATATATGTTGAGTGACTCGGGCATTTTGAGGATTATTCTCTTATTATACTTGGATATAGACAGACGGAGTGAGAGGTGATATCTACGTAAAAGGAGAGAGAGAGAGAGAGAGAGAGAGAGAGAGAGAGAGAGAGAGAGAGAGAGAGAGAGAGAGAGAGAGAGTTTGCTTATCAAACTTGGCTTGTCACCTTCTCTGACTTGAGTCTGAAGTGTTTTCTCCCTCGCTCATCTCGTTTGCTCATCTGCTGTGGATCATGAGCGGTAAGATGTTTATGTTCAGCCTCGTCAGCTGCTTCGTGAATCGATTCATAATACAGAACAAGACCAGAGTTGATAAATTAATTAAATGTTAGATTTAAAGAACGATACTTTGGCGTTATGTGATATTATGGACCAAAACACGTTTAACCGTCAAAATTGTGTTGTTGTTTTACCACAAGCCCAGCTAACAAATATATGTTCTAAAAACGTTTTCCTATCGTTCCATTTCTGAATGTTCATTTTGTTTTTTGTTGTCATGGTCATGCGAACAATAAGGGAACGCTCCATTTTATAAACACTATGGAAATGTTATTTTGGAATGTTTTCTGAACGTTGTAAAAATTGTTACATTGAAATTTGTTTACATGACCATCTCATCTAAAATGTGTCAGATAAAAAAAAAGTTCCATTGTACTACATTATTAAAAATAGATAAATCTGAACGAAGGTTCTTGTAACATTACTACAATTGTTCATAACTTTGAGAAAACCTTAAGTTCTGAGAAGGTTCCCTGTTAGCTGGGTTGTTAGTTTTAGTGTAGTGTCTGAAGTAGTTTTATGTTAGCATTATCTTCAAATTATTGTAGCGTTGTTGTGTGTTTTGTTTGTAATATAGCCTGTAGTTGTAAAGTTCCCAGCTGTGGATTCCTTCACTATGAGACATTCATTGAGATTCCAGCATGTGTTTGGACCTGCCTCACATGAACAGAAACACATAAATACCCCTCACACACACCCCTAATCTTCATCATCTCTCAGGAGGTAGACCTTTGTTTGTTTGGAAAGTCCTACTGGTAGAATTTATTTATTTATTTATTTTTTAGCTTAAGACAAAAAGCTATGTTTCAAACATCTTGTGAGACAAAATTGAGTGTTAAACGAAACGTAAGTGATATCTCCTGTGGGTGTGCAGGTATCGGCAGGAGTGAAAATGAAGTTTGTTTCCCATAGTTCCTCCGGCAGTGTTATCGCTCTGTCTCTGTTTGATGATGTCTCGTGTACAGTGAGAGGATGGTACCGCCTGCATTCTTTCGCTGTGAGAGAACTTCTGTCTTACAGTCGCTCTGTCTGCCCTCATATCCTGCATACGCTCACATCTGTTTTTCTTGATCATGTGGATCTGTGATATTTCACCTTCATCATATGTGTTGACCTCAATCTCTTGAAAAACTAAGAGATGTTGTATTAATTTGTAAAATGAAGCAAGCATGAACCCAGCTAACAGGAAACGTTTTTCCGAACTTTGGCAAACGTTCTGACAAGGTTCTCTGAAAGTCATGAACAAATGCGTTCAACATTATGTGGTCTTCAATAAAATTCTCAAATCTTTCACATAAAAACACAATTTATACATAACTCATATAGGTTTTTTTCCATGAAACATTTTAGCTGGACGTTTGTCCAAGTTTGAACAAAAATCAAGGACCACAATAGAAATAATACAACTTTATTGTGTTATCCTTGACAAAGAAATTTAGCAACTTTATGGTTTCCGTATTGCTACTTTTTATGTCAAATAAACTCAATTTAAAACTTAAATTATCAACGAATTGCCAGCAAAACATAAAAAATCTACGAATGTTCGGATTGATGCCAAAATGTAAATTAGCTACAAATTGTCAGCAAAATGTATAGGCGCGACAAATTGCCGGCAAAACATAAAATAGTTTTGAATTGATGCTGAAACAAATTTCATCCAAAACGTTAAATGGCTTTAAATTGCAAACAAAACATAAAATATTGAAGAATTGCCACCAAAACTTAAAATTGATATAAATTTCCACCAAATTGTAAAGTAGCTATGAATTGCCGCGAAGAGTGTGTTGCATGCATTTGTGCGCCACAGATTTGGGCTTTGGATCTCTCATCACTCTACCATCATTGTGACCCTGAGATTTGAATCTTTTGAATCATATTGTCAAGCAAGCATGTTCAGCGATTCACTCACCGATTCACTGACCTGAAATGCTTCATGATCGAGATTTTAATTATTTTTAATAAAGGTGCTTTTACCAAAGGGAGCCAAGAATAAATTCATTTTAAATCCATTATTTGTTTGGGCATTTCTAAGTCTAAGTAATTTTCAAGTTAATTTATGCAGGTCAGGTTTGGAAAAAGGTGATTAACGGTCGTTTCGGGTCAGGTTCAGATTTTATTCACAAACAAATCTCTTTTTTGATAATCTTTCACACTGTGTGCTGTATCACTGCTTATATACTGAATTTAGAGAATATCTTACATCTGGAGTGTTGATGATTTGTTGTGTAAGCATATAGAGTGTAGGAGTTGTGACCTATATAAGCTATATTTTGACCTTTATATTACCATCATTGATGTAGCTACTGCAACAACCACAAAAACAGGAAATGGGCACAATTTAGCCACTTTTCTTGCTACCGAAACCACTTGAGAAGAGCCCCCTGTGAAGATCTTGTGTTTCCACAGGTGAATGGCTGGAGGGAGACGAGAGCTCGGTCATGGCCCCGTCAGAGGAGGAGAAGTGCGAGGAGCTCTGGGAGCGAGTGGAAGGAGTCCGACACAAACTGACCCGCGTTTTAAACCCGGCGAAGCTGACACCGTATCTGCGGCAGTGTAAGGTGATCGACGAGCAGGACGAGGACGAGGTGCTCAACTCCAGTCAGTATCCGATGAGAATCAGCAGAGCCGGTGAGGACGCAAAACACAGAGAGTTGGGATGGGTGGTTTCGAAATGCTGCTTAACTCAATTACAGCAGCAAAACCTAATCTAACGTTAAAGAGTACTTATTATGGATTTTTGAAAATTGCCCTTCATGTAGTGTTTAACATAGATCTAAGTGAACGAAAACATCCTGCAAAGTTTTAAACATGAAAGTTCATCAGATACAAAGTTGTTGTCTCTCAAAAGTAAGAGTCGACTCTGAGTCGCTGATATGAATCGTTCGAAGAACAATGCTTTTTCTTCGTCTAGTTGACGTCAACTTGACAAGTTATTTGAATAAGAAACGCCCACTTATTGCGCTCGGAGACGCCAGGGAAAACCGGAAAACAATCATGTCGACGAGACGCTGTGTTTTGAAGTGCGACGCAAAAGCGAACTTTTTTCACCTGCCAAGTGAGGAGTATTTGAAGACTAAGTGGCTGCAGTTCATATATACAAGTATACCACACAAGTATAGCCCAAACCTTGTTCTGTGTTTGCGTCATTTTGAAGATGATTGCTTCACAAACCTAAACGCTATAAAGGATGGATTCGCAAGCCGGCTCTATCCTAACGAGCTGAGGATCTGAATCAGGTGTGTTAAATAAGGGAGACATACACAATATGCAGAGCAGTGAGTCGCGAGGACCGGAGTTGAGAACCCATTTAAGATGATAAGCGTTCCGTTTTTGACAATCTCTGCACAGAGAATACCAATCACAACTGACTAGGTCATCTGACCAATCACCGCAGATTAGCGTCACGCAAAGGCGGGTTTTGGAAAAAGGACTTGCTAAAACGATTCATATGGGAGTCGGTGAGCAAATCAGGTAAAAATAAATGCATATTATAAGACAACAAAAGTGTTTTTTGTCATTGCATGCTTGTAAAACTGTTGTTGGGGACTCCCAGAACAATATTAGGAACATTTTAAATGCCATAACAGGTACCCTTTAATAGTTTAAGGATCAAGAGCCCAACTAAAGCAAATACAGATCACCACAATGGTGACTAAAATGTGATTTTCTCCTTTGTTGATTCTGCTTGTTAATATCAGGTGTCTTCAATAATGGTCAATCATCATTCAAGAAATCACTTAATTAGCTTATTAACTTAAAATGAGTGTTAAATTAACACTCAATAGTGTTTATCACTTCTGGAGCCAAACAAACTCATAGGAAAGTTCATTTAACACTGGAGTTTTTGCTGTGTGAGTTCATGGGTGAAATAAAAATATGGTAGGGACTTGAGACTTGAACATGTGTGATTTACTCCTATCTCTGCTTTCAACTTATTTTTAATAGGGCTGTCAAATGATTAATCGCGATTAATCGCATCCAAAATAAAAGTTTGTGTTTACATAATATATGTGGGCGCAGTGTGTATAATTATTTTGTATATATATAAATAGACACACATGCATGTATATATTTAAGAAAACTGTGTTCTTAATATGTCAAATGTTTATATTTATACATAATATTAATTATGTATAAATAAATATATATAAAGTATATACTTTCAGATTTGTCTTAAATATATACATGCATGTGTGTGTATTTATATATACAAAATAATTATACACACTACGCCCACATATATTACGTAAACACAAACTTTTATTTTGAATGCGATTAATCGCGATTAATCGTTTGACAGCCCTAATTTTTAATTAACAACTCAAAATTATTATAATGCTGTTTTGTAACGTTCTAAGAACATACCAATGTCCAGTTTCCTTAATGTTAATAAAACGCAATTTAAAGGTTAGGATGATGTTCATTTCAAAAGAGTGAATCAGTTGGTCCAATTGATTCAGCCGTCAGCTTAGTTTGTCCACTCACTAGTGTAAAGTTCATAGAGCGTGTAGTAAGACAGTACGGCCGTTTTGGAAATTCTGCAACGTCATAAGATTGAGTCATGGTATCACGAGGGGGTTGTTCTTATCGTTTGCGCTCAGGTTCATTCATTAAAAATCGTCAGCCTCACAATCACATCTGGAAAAGTCAACAGGGAAACAAGTTCTCCTCTTGTGTAAGAAAGGGGTTGTGAGTCAAATATGGGTTTAAAGATAATTAACAATTACAAATGTTATCGATTTGACCGTGTATGACACATTCGGATGAGAACAGAACTTTAACTGAATATTTAAGAGCTGCTTTACAGCTGAAATTTCATAATTTCAAGTTGTTTCATAATTGGTGAATTTTACAACACTAATATTTCCCTGTTTTTTTTTTCTGTGAAGCAATCTGTATTTTATAAAGCACTGTATAACTAAACGTGACTTGGCCTAATATTAACCCAGCACTCATTTACCAATGCAAATATTACTCTAAATAGCACACTCTCCTCTTTGACATACCGTTTTTAGTGTGCTTTGATTTATTATGCACTCATCCTCACTTCACAAATTATTTAGGATGCAGACTGATCTCACGAAGTAGCGTGTTTATGACACGCCAATTCGTATTTCCATTTTTGGTGCGCTATCAAGACGCATAATCGCTTTTCAGCGTGTTTATGATCGCCGTTGACTTAACGTTATATAAATATATGACTTACCTCTAGGGCTGTAGTCAACCAAAGAAATCCTTAGTCGACCAAAGTCTTGTCCCGCGCAACGATTAGTCGATTAGTTGAAGAACAAAACAAAAAACCTGATGTTTTGATTAAACATTTTTTAAACAATTGTCATTGAGCATGTATAAAACAACAATGAAAAAACAACACAAATAAATAAAACTATAATAATACAATTCTTTGAAAATCAAGTGATTTTTTAACTGCAAAAAGTGAGGAGCTCTGTCCTAGGTCTATGGTAACAGTCACAATCGCGCACCTGACCACACCACACGGAGCAAAAAATATAACTGCTATCTGCCACATAATGAAAAATCCCAACAAAAGCTCTCGTTTATACAGGCTTTATATTCTTCTTTACTTTCAAAGCTATGGGTTAACTTTCGTCCTGACGATCAAGGCGTTTTAAAACAACACACAAAAAACCCAAATAGCCTAAAAACAATCCTAATAATAGGCTGTAGGACCGCGTATAGGTTTATTTTCGTTTTGTTGCATTATTTAGGCTATTTTCAAATGCGTCAAGTGTACAAATAAAAACGACAACAGATTAAGAAAACACAATCTATTGAGTCGGCATATAGCCGTTAAAAGGGCTGCTCACGTCTTTTGCGCGCTCAAGTTCGATTTCAAACGTAGGCGCGCGACTTTCACGTTCATAATGGAGCAACGCGGTCGCCTCCCGCCACAGTCTTGTCGTCTTTGTTTTAAAATTTAGCCAGACAAAAGATTTAGATTTCCTGGACATTTTGTCGACTAAAGCCAAAACAAGCAGCGTTCTTCTAACTGAATGAATACAGCATCCCTTACCGAGCGCAAAGCAGCAGCGCAGCCGGCCACAGGTGCGGTTAAATAGCCTAAATTAAAGCATTTTAAATTTGGAGATTAAACATAGGCTAATTATATTTAGAATACAGCAATAAATAACTGCTTATAAAGGAATAAATATCAAGGAATAAATCATTGAAAAATTCTGTCTATTGGTAAAAAAAAAAAAAATGCAACTGGTCGACCAATAAGAATGTCAGTCGACCAAGACGGCATCGACCGATTAGTCGACTAAACGACTAAAGTTGACAGCCCTACTTACCTCAACCCCGTCCCTAAACCTAACCGTCACGGGGTTGATGGCGTTTATGACTGGACATTTGACGGCGTGTACAGACACGCAGAATGACGCGGACGTTAATGGCGTAGACATACACACGGATACACGCGGATAGCTCAAAATACGTAGAGATAACACGCCACTTGACTCGAAAGTGGCGTGAATGTTTACGCAAAAGTCATGATGTCATGTTGTAGGATGGATAATATGTAAATTTAGAAGCAAACCTTCACATTTACAGACAGAGAATGTACAGTGTGCTGTGATTGGTCGGCCAGTGTGTCAGTATCAGCAGTGATTTGATTGGTTGTCTTGTGCAGGCCGTTTATTGGACATCCTGAGGGGGCGTGGCGAGCGCGGTCTACAGGCTTTCATGGAGTCACTGGAGTTTTATCATCCGGAGCAGTTCACACAGCTGACCGGACAACAACCGACTCAACGCTGCTCCATCATGCTGGGTGTGTGAATGCGTCACGTTTCTGCCGTTTAAACGGAAGTTGCTCCAGTCTTTTCTTCCCTATTGTGACGTATATCTGTTGAAATGGGACTTGATTTTGTCAATTATTCATGTGCTTCGTAATCTTGATTCGAAATAACCTCCCCTCCTTCTTACATCTCTCTTCTCTGATGACGTGTTTATTGGCGTGAGGGCGGGGCAACCTGCAAGTCGAAACCAGATCCACCAATAGCAAACCTCAAACATCCAATCAATTCCACACAGCCCTGCCCTACATTTGTTCTTGTTTGAGAAGCGGTTTCATGTGGATATATGTCACTATAGGCAAGAAAAGATGATTTTAATGGTCATTCATGCAGCAGTTTAATGTTATTTTTGTAATACTGTGTGTGTAGATGAGGAGGGTCCTGAGGGTCTGACTCAGTTTCTGCTGCTGGAGGTGCGTAAGCTGCGAGAACAGTTGCGTGGCAGTCGTCTGTGCGAACGACGTCTGTCTCAGCGCTGCCGTGTGGCCGAGGAGGAGCGCAGTCGTGCCGAACGCAAAGCACAAGAGCTGCGACAGGACCGGATACAGCAGGAGAGGTGCATATATATATATAAATATTAGTGCTGTCAAACGATTAAAATATTTAATCGCGATTAATCGCATTAATGTCATAGTTAACTCGCGATTAGTCGCACATTTTTATCTATTCTAAATGTCTTTTGATTTCTTTTTGTTACATTATTTTTTTCTCATTTTAATGCTCTTATCAACATGGAAAAGTGGATTGGTTTGTTTAGTGCAAATGTTTTTTTTATTATTATTATTGAAAATAACATTGGAATAGTGCTCAATTTCACACTAACATATGTAAATAATCTCTCACACAATGTAACACTGTCTATCAATAAAAGGGTGAAAGAAATACTGGCGAGGTCCTGATATTGACGAGGGGGCGGAGAATTCGCATCATCTGTGTGTGTGTTTGCTTGGCCATGATCAAGTGGTATTTCAGACAGGACGTGCTGCGATGATGATCGCTCAGTTCACAACGACAAAACACACAAGTCACTTGTGGTCTTGTTAATTGGACAGTTTGGCAACTTTTTAAAAGTAAACTGAATCTTAGGGCATCCATTTCGGCATCTCGCGCTCGTCATCCACTCAAAACGTAACGTTACTATTTGGCCGGCTCGCAAGCCGAAACGAGTGTGTGCGGCACAAAACGTCCTTGCGCTGTGCTCTGAAACCCATTTATTTCAATGGCTTGCGCCGCGCGAGGACGTTTTGTTGCTTCTTCGACCAAAGCGCAAGCGGATCTAGACCGTAAACAAAACAACAGACACGCCGCAAACACACGTTTGGGCTTACGAGCCGGCTTTGAGTGGATGACGAGCCGCCGAAATGGATCAGGACTCATGCCACATCCTGTTGCAAAAGCATGTGAAAAAACTACAAAGTTTGCTATCACAAAAAGACCGTTAATCGCTCAATAAAAAAAATTAACGCTGTTAAAATGGGTTTGCGTTAACGCCGTTGATAACGCGTTAAACTGACTGCCCTAATATGTACATATTAGAGGTGTAATGGTTCTTGGTAAAAGAAATCTAAACATACTGTTCTCCACCTACGGTTCGGCACGCACTTGCATCATGGTTCATCTGTCAGACTATAATCCCACCCACTTTGAAGCGGTACTAACTGCACGAAGCGGTACTAACTGCTGGTACGGTCCGAACCGTACCAGCAGGGGAAAAGCGCCAAAATGATTAAACTGTGTACCTTAAATACATTGCAAGTCATATGCCTGAGTGTAAAAACGTTTCTACCTGTGTGTTTCTGGGTCAGGTTGAGGCATGACAAGGAGTCTTGTACTCGTGAGTTGGGTTTGCTGAAGGACAGACACCTGGAACAGGCTGTGAAATACTCGCGAGCGCTAGAGGAACAGCGCAAAGCTTCTGTGCGCGAGAAAGAACTACTCACAGAGGTACAGTACAATACACAGAAAATTAAGACTTATATACTTAATTAAAAATGTACTTATATGGCAGTTCCGCATCACAATCCGTACACGAAAACTCGCTTCTGGGCACGTAAAAACGTCAGAGCAACCCTTAACGGATTAGACCAATAAACTTTTGATATGTCATTTACTGGGGGATGGTCTTCTCTTTGTTTCTTAGCTTTGATTGGTTTATTTTTGGCCTATGAAATGCTCATAAATGGCGATTTGCTAAGGCGTCGCTGGGTGGGGAATTATGTTACGCGTCACAACATTCCGTACAGTTATTGTTGGGAGCGTAACATGAAACTGTACAACGGGGATAAACAACGTTTATGGACACCTTTGTCTTATAGTAGTTAGATTTCATTATGACACAAATTACTTCACATTTGACTCTTTGGGTGACTTTAAATTCCTTATATCTGCCGCTGATTTGCAAAATATTGTTCATTATAGAAAATGGCGCGTTCGGTCACCGCAGGTCGTTTCCAAGACCTTGTGAACATAGTTTTTAAACCGCCGTTTAAAATGGGATTTTATTAACCTAATAAAACACATTTTAGGTTAAAAATGTTCAACACCAATAACCATTACGTTTAACTTCAATACTATTGACCACATGACCAAAACTTCATTCATTTCATTAGCTGACTCTCTTCCCTCCTTCACCGGAATCTACGCGAGATCCCTGCACACCTACATTTTTAAATGTCACTCGGGTGTCATTGTCCTTATCGCTGAAATGTCATCTTCAAAGGGCGTGGACTTCGACAATGCGTGAAGAAAATCAAAGATCACAAAACACAGTTTCCAAAGGTATACATAAGTTTAGTTGACCTGGAAATGATTCATTGTACATTTGATTCAAAAGGTCACTGTACGGATTCATGTTATTGAAGCGCCGCTGTACGGATTGTGATGCAGAACTGCTACTTAACTAAAAAAGTTCTTCAGTGTGAATTAGAGGCTCATTGGTCATGAGAGCCAACCATTGATGGACCATTGATGTATACGATAAACACTAAACTCTTTGTTTAATATTAAAAAATATTATTGGTAAGCCTGCATTGACACCATTATATGAGAACTGAAATGAGCTGGACGATGACGTCAGTGTTACTCCAGTGCGACTAATATATATATATATATATATAAATTAACTAAATGAATAGCTTTTTTACAACAAAGATTAACCATCACTGAACTTACTCAAGCTGGACTATGATGCTATTGTCTTCTAGAAAACAAACATTGTTGAATTATTTTCCTGTTTTCACTGACTGTAAAGCTGCTTTGAAACAATCTGTACTGTAATAAGCACCGTATAAATAAAAGTGACTCGACTTGACTTGTGGAGACACTATGAAAAATGTAGTTTAGAGCTGCACTTGTTCACGTCAGGCTTATAAAAGGGTGTGTCCGTGTAGGTGGAGCAGCTAAAGAAGAGATTGCTGGAGGTGGAGAAAAGAGCAGACGATGGCTCCGCCCCCTCACTGATGCATCATATGAGCAATGAGGCGTGTGATAGCGCGTCTCCAGGCCCGATGGAGACGCAGCCGCTCACTGTGAGAAAGACAGAGCATAACTCTGGAAATCAGGTCAGTTACAAGACTCTCTCAGCTCATCATTACACTTACAGGAGTGTGAGTAATGTATGTGTGTCTGTAGGCTCTGTTGGACATCCTCCAGCAGGACCGGCGGGAGGCGGTGGAGCAGCGGCAGGAGTTGTGCGGCGCCATCGCCCGACTGCAGGGGGAGCTAGAGAGCTCGGAGATGCAGAGAGAGAGAGTGAGAGGAAACATCTCGGTTACGTGTATAACTCTCGTTCCCTGAAGGAGGGCACGGAGACATAAGTTGTCCATGCCAAATGATTGGGTTCACACTTTTCGTCTTTGAGTATTAATGAAACGAGTCAATGCACATTGGCATGCGAGATTTGGATCTCATGCTCCGCCCAGCAGTGCCGGTATTAATACGGAAGCGGATGCACACACCATTAGCTTTTCGCTTAAGAGATTCAGTCTCCTCACGCCCCTCAGGAACCTGGCGATAAGGTTGTGCTTCCCTACTGATCTTCCATCAATTCCATTGTGATGTGCGGCAATAGAGACAACAAATATTTTAAGGGTGGAGGAAGCCTTCACTCCAACACAACTTGCAGAAAGGATAGCATGGGACGGATCGAACATCTTCGGGGGTCTTCTCTGTGAAGAACACTATTCAACGAATAGGTTCTGCTTCAAAATCTAAGCACACCCATAGAGGGTGCTCTCGCAGAAGGGATGGTGTCTACGAAAATTTGTGGTAGATCACCTAGAACCTCCACGTCCCGTCCAGGAACCAGACATGGAGTTTCCAGAGGTCTGGACGCGGGTGCCATACGGTAGCCCGTCTCTGAGAGAGGAGGTCCTGGAATGAATTGGAATGTTGAGAGGAGCATCAGTTCGGGGAACAAGGCCTGGTTGGGCCAATAAGGGGCAACAAGCAAGACCTTCCTCCCTGACTTGCGCAAGCCCAGGGGACCAGCTGTGTGCCAGTGTGTGCCAATGCACCTGTGCCAAGGGTCCCCTTGGTCAGGGAATGGAAAAACTGGAAATGGGATGAGTCCAGAGAGGCAAACAGATCTATCTGTGCAGCCCCAAATTGGTTCCAGATCAGCTGGACCGCCTGGGGATGGAGTTTCCACTTTCCTGGGGCCTCAAGCTGTCGTGAGATCTCGTCGGTGGCAGGATTGAGCAGGCCGGGGATATAAGTGGCACAAAAGCCGCGTTTCCACCGCAATTACCAGGAACTTTTTTCCCCCAGACCGCTTGCTTACTGCGTTTACACCGCGTACTAAAGTACCGGTCCGGGGCAGGAAGATGACGTTGAACTGCGTGCAACTGCTCTTCTAGCCTGTGCGTTTGTTTTGAGTTTTGTATGGAGGAGATTCAAGCTTTGCTGCTTTTTTGTGTGCGATTGGTTTACTAACGAGGTAATTAACAAATCAGCAGAAAAGAGACGAGCACCCAAAGCGTATTCAGAAAGCTCGTAATGCTAGATATAAAAGTAGACGTTTTTTATCAGCGGACATTGACCGTGAGATGCATGGGACGAACGCGCGCCATCGGGCAGAAAGAATAGCGCGGTAAGAACCAATCAGAATGTTCAGTGAACAAGTCCCACCCCGAAAGTTCCTGAACTCTGAAAAAGTACTACCTCGCCAGCAGGTACTTTCTGGGGGGGGGGAATTTTTACCCGGAACTTCATTTAGGCCGTTTCTCAATATGCCTTCTTGTCTGTACTTGTGTTCTTGTGGACTTGTAAAACGTCATCAGTCGCGGCCCAAGTACTGTCCCAAAACACAAGTTTGCATTTAGGCAAGAACGGTTAAAAATCCCGGATGTGTTCTTGACACTCCCATTTTACCGAGGATGCATCGGTTGGTAACTTTTGTGAACTTGACGGCAGATATATCCCATAATTCATTTCGGCATTCGCGGAAGGAGCGGGAAGCAGAGAGAGGCAGGTCAAAAGTTACCTGAATATTACCGAATATTACCGGCGTTGTTACCCGCCGTTGGCTAGTGATGTACACAAACAAACAACAGAACCAGAATTAAAATGAGACAGGTGTTGCTTTAATGTTAAGAATATACATTACATTGTAGTGTACAGTATGTAGAGTAATCCCTTAGGCTGGGCGATAAAGCCTGGCTGTATAATAATTCTCGTTGTGTTTGGGCACTGCAGACGGCGTCTGTGCGGGGATAATGTTACTATTGCGCAATACCAGCAGCAAGAACGCATCGTCTCAAACTGTCAGCAGCGTTCTGTGTGCTCGTCACCTCGTGAGTTCGTTCTTCCAAGAACAACTAGCAAGAGCTTTCTTCCCAAGAACACAAGTACCTTCTTTGCATTCTTGGTTTTGAGAAACGGCATTAGACCCTGGTTCCTGCGGTGTAAACACACCAAGTACCACCCCAAAGTTCCTAGTTCCTGGGGAAAGTTCCTGCGGTGTAAACGCGGCTAAAGCGACTTCAGATGCCTCTGAGTCCTTTGGAGGAGATGGTGGGTGAGTTGCTAAATGTGAGGGCAGCGTAGACCACCTTGATGGTTGCCCCCTCATGGGCGCAATGGCTGCCTCTGTGACCTTCGTAAAGACGTTTGGCGACAGGGCCAGCCCGAAGGGTAGGACATTGTACTGATACGCTCGAGCCTCGAACACAAAGCGCAGGATTGTCCTGTGTCGTGGGAGGATGGAGTCATGAAAGTACACTACTTCAGGTCGATCGCTGCAAGCCAATATCTGAGATGGATGCATTCGAAAATGCATTTCTGCATGAGAATCTTGAACGGAAGGTTGTAAAGCAGGGGTTCTCAACTCCAGTCCTCACGACCCACTGCTCTACATATTGTGTATGTCTCCCTTATTTAACACACCTGATTCAGATCCTCAGCTCGTTAGGATAGACATAGAGGATCTGAAACAGGTGTGTTAAATAAGGGAGACATGCAGAGCAGTGGGTCGCGAGGACTAGAGTTGAGAACCCCTGTTGTAAAGGGCCGATTCAAGACTCGCAGGTCCAAAATTGGCTATAACCGACTGCCTTTCTTGGGTACAACGAAGTACCGTCTGTAGAAGCCGGTTTTCATATCGGCTGGAGGGACAAGCTCTATCGCGCCCTTCGCCCAGCCCGTTCTCATCCCAAGGCGTTATGTACTGACGCTTTTGACATTTCGTCTACATCTAGCGCACATGGCACCCTTTAGTGCAGGGGTGCCCAATCCTGCTCCTGCCGATCGATTGTCCTGCACAGTTCATCTCCAACCCTAATCAAACACACCTGAAGCACCCAATTAAGGTCTTCAGGATCACTTGAAAATTAAAGGCAGGTGTGTTTGATTAGGGTTGGAAATGAACTGCGCAGGACAGTCAATCGGCAGGAGCAGGATTGGGCACCCCTGCTTTAGTGTCAATATGACCCCGTTTACGCCTGGTATTAAAATGCGATCTGTATCCAGATAAGTTATCCGGATAATAAAAAACGCATGTTAATGCAAGGTGTAAACGCGTTGTGATCGGATTGTGATCGGATCTGCCTGACCACATCTGGAGGTAGTCTGGCTCGCATTGTGTTCGGATCTTTACAAGGTGTAAACGCAATCCGTACGACGTGATCGCATTCTACCTGCTAAACGTCATCCTGGTAGAATCCGTGGCATACAGTTGCTGTATTTATCCCAAAGACGAGAGATTGTCCAGACCCTGTGGCATAATAAAGCGCAGCTGCAACTCTCTTCTCCACAGACACCGGCGACAGAGTATTTCTCCGTGACAGCAGAGGCCGCAACTTCTCGCGGATATAGTCGAACAACTTCTCATTCGCGCCGCAGGAATTTTTTACACGTGTAACCGCATGTAACGGTCTTTGCATTGACTTAACATTGAAATCACTCGCGCCTGACGTGCTATTCGTGTCCGTTACCTGCCTTGTTGACAAACTACAGCTGATATCCCGTCACCTCAGTGCTCACGCACAGGTGTCACTCTGGAGAACAGAGATCCGAACTCAATGTGGATAACGAGGACGCATTAAAAATACAAGGTGTAAATGCAAAGGTGAGATCAGAACACTTATTATCCGGATAACTTATCTGGATACAGATCGCATTTTAATACCAGGTGTAAACGGGGTCTATGTGACAAAGATACATATGGACCAGAATGCGCCTCCTAGTGGTCTACCCCAGAACTAAACCTACCCATATCCGAGCAAAGCTCGGTGCGTGTTATATTGACACTAAAGGGTGCCATGTCCGTTGGATTTAGATGAAATTTCTAAAGTGTCACTATATGATGCCCTAGGATGAGAACGTGTTGCTTCGCCAGTAGGACTGCAATCTCTGCACGCATAACAGGGGCCCATTCACTTAACAATGTAGTGAAGACAGTGAACACCCCTGAACTTGGGCGGTTGCCAGGCGAACTGAATCGTGTAGCCGAGTCTGATGGTACAGAGGAGCCAGCTGGACAGGTTGGGAGGCACTTTCTTGGCTTCCACAAACTGAGCCAGGGGTAGCAAGGGTATCACAGTTGACCCACGGTGGGGCAGCGAGGTGAAAGATAGGGACTCAACTCAATAGTCTCAGGACTGTCCCTAGGTCGGGTCTGAGTGTGTTTGGTGCAACACATACCTGCAGGGGGTGCGTGAGAAGGTGTAATCGAGATAAAATTTTCAGTGACCTCTAAATCCATACATTTTATATACATTGAATATATTTGAATAAATTAAGTTCATGTAGTCTGTTGAAGGAGATTTTACATATATAAAAAATGTGTGTGTGTAGCTGGCGTCTCAGTGTGAGCAGCTTCAGCTGCGGCTCAGGGCTCTGCAGCTGGACTGGGAGACGGAGCAGAGCCGGAGTGTGTCCTACTTCACCCAGATCATGGAGCTGGAGAGAGAGAGAGATCAGGTACACTCACACACACACACACCAACACTCTTACACATACACGCACACACATATCTACTCTTCTGTTACTCTGTGTGTTGAAGGCGCTTCGCAGTCGTGACGCTCTGCAGCTGGAGTTCACCGACTGCCTGCTGGACAAGAACCGTCTTCGCAAACGCATGGCGGAGCTTCAGAACAGCCTGGAGCAGCAGCAGAGAGAGACAGAGAGTCATCGAGGGCAGAGAGAGCAGAGCACCCCCTGTCTGCACTGCGTACGACTGCACCACTCACTGGCCTACACCACACGAAAGTCATTTTCAGGAATATTTTGTCCGAACTTAGTCTAAATTAGTCCAAATAATGAAACATCATTTTTTTTGTCATTTCCATGCCCTTTTAATTGATTGATATAAGTTTATTGAATAGGATAAACCCCTTGAGATGGATCATCTCGTTTTCGAGGGGGTCCTGTATACAATACAAAACAAAGGACAAATCAAACACAATAAAATAATAAGACGTAAACAATACCATAAGCAACACAAAAATAAAAAACACACAAAAAAAGAGTGAAGTATTTAGATAAATACAACTACTAATAGCCACACAGAGGCTGTGAACAATTAGTTGCCAGCAAAAGCAAAGAATAGAGTGACTTATATATATATACACATACTGTATTATACACGTCTGCAATATCATCTGAAACATGAACAATTTAGTTCAAAATATGAACGATGAATGATGTTAAAGATCGTATATTTACAGGTAATTTATTCCAGTCTGAAGGAGCCTTAAACATAAATGCTCTCTGTCCTATTGCTTTTTTGACTATAGGAGTGAAAAAGAAATATTGTGTAGAATGCCTAAGGTTATGAATTGAAAAATACGGTATGGTAATGTCTTATTAATATACATAAATATTAGTTTTCTTAATATTTGACATTATGATTTTAATAATTTACGTGAATGTTTAAGTTTTTAAGAATTTACACTTAATCATTTTCATGAAAATGTAGGATTTTATGAATTTACGTGACTTTTAAGATCTTTTTAATTATACTATACATAAATATTTATATTTTTATGGGATCTAATTACTTATTAAAAATACAATAGGTCTGTTTACATAGTGAATTTTAGCTGTTTTCGTTTATTTTAGTTGTGTTTAGTCTACATTTATCTGTTAAATTGAATGTTGTCACCTTAACAGATCATAACAGATGTGTCTGTGTGTGTGGTGTGTGTAGTCTCATCTGTCATTGTTCAGTGAGGATCAATGTTTCGGGCCGTGCTGTTCAGGCGATCTCAGTCCCAGTCCACTCATACTCAGAGCTCAAAAGGTCAGAGTTCACACTCACACAAAATAATAACGGCAAAGGTGTGTACTTGATCTCTCATGTTGTTATCTTGTTTTCACAGTCAACCTCTCAAGCTCAGATCTGTGAGCTCTCTGAAGGTGAGTGTGTGTGAAGTTTCAGTAAGTAATATTATTAACCCTCAGGTGCCCTTCTTTTCGGAGTCATACTTGTTATCTTCCCGGACACCTAAAAATTAAATTTCCTCCATCCCAGTAAAACCAATGCAATTTATTTTTGTTCTTTAATATTTATTATTTTTAATTTAGTATTTTGAGACAATTTGGTTGAATTTATTAATTTGACTGCACTAACACTATCAGATGAGATCAAAACGTTAACTAGCTTTGTTGCTTAGCTTTATAGTGAAATTATTTAATTTCCCAGCTAACAAAAATACGTTCTAAATTTGTTACTTTCCGAAAAATACGAAGGAAACTTTCCATTTTTTATAATATTGACAACATTTTGGGAACTAAAACTTGTCACAAGTCGCCTGCAAAGCAAAACTGTATTATTACGAATTTTTAACATGAAACCACATAAAGTGTACTGTATGCACTCTCAGAAAAAAAGGTACAAAAGTTGTCACTGGGGCTGTACCTTTTCAAAAGGTACACTTTTGTCCATTTCATGAGCTAATAAGTACATTTTATGTGTTAATATGTCCATTTTGGGTGCTAATATGTACAGTTTAAGTGTTAATATTTACATTTTAGGTGCTAATATGCACATTTTAAGTGTTAATATGTACATTTTTGTTGCTAATATGTACATTTTAGGTGGTAATATGTCCATTTTAGGTACTAATATGTACATTTTAAGTGTTAATATGTACATTTTAGTTGCTAATATGTACCACTAAGGTACCAATATGCAGCCTTTGGGTACAAAAGTGTACCTTTTGAAAAGGTACAGCCCCAGTGACTGCTTTTGTACCTTTTTTTCTGAGAGTGTGTACACATGGCATACATAACCATACACAGGTGATACTAATAAGTAACCCTAGAAACAAACAAGTAATCTGTCTGATGTAAAGCACTATAGAAATAAACGTGACTTGATTTGTTGATGTTGTGTGTTTGTGTCACAGACTCGTACTGCTCAAATTCAGAGGAGAATCTGCTGACGCCGGTGAGTAAAAAAGATCATTTTACTCAGTGATGATCTTGAGCTCAGGTTGAAATCTCACTGTATTGTTATCATGCAGGAGTGTAACACGGAGAAGGACATCAACAGACTCTCGACATTCCCGTTTCCTCCCTGCATGAACTCCATCCAGCGCAGAGCAAACGTGGAGTAAGACGCGCAGTGGAGAAAACAGTGTAAACATATTTGATTCACTGGCGTCTCACTGTCTGCCTGTGTTTCCAGGTTTGATCTGAACTCCTGGGGGAGCGACGAGAACGAGACACCTACAGGTGTGTGTGCAGCCGTCTGTCTGTCTGTGTATCTTCCTCCAAGATAGCAGATTATGAATTGATTCTTATGAATCAATTTGCAGAAGGTTCATTTCAGCCATGCTATGTCTTCTGCTTCGTGCTTCTTTCAAACAAAAAACCCTTGAATTAGTATAATGAATGTCAGAAAGGTTGAAGCAAATTATTATTAAATAAATGTAATCTCATAATCTAATATGATTTAGTCATAATTAGGACAGTATTTCATTATTTTGACTTTTTATCTAATAATAATGACTTGGTATGTCATAATTTCACATTTTTTTCCTCGTAATTTTGACTTTTTATGTCCTAATTATGATTTAATTTGACCTCTTTTGACTTTTCGTAATTCTTTCTTCATGTCATAATTGTCATTTAGTTTTTTTTTATATTATAATATTGACTAATTGTTATGTAATAATTTTGATGTCATAATTACGATTTATTTTGTAACAATTTTGACTTTTTTTCATAATTATTACTCATGTCATAATTTTGGCTTGATGCCTTTATTATTTTTAATGTTATAATTATGATTTGCCCAAGCAGGATTTTTTACTTATAACTTTTTGTCTTTTTATCTCATAATTTTGACTTTTTATCTCACTTTTTAAGTCATAATTATGATTTACCAAAGCATTATGTAATAATTTTGATGTCATAATCACAATTTATTTTGTCACAATTTTGACTTTTTTTCATAATTATTACTCATTATCTCATAATGACCTATGCCATAATTTTGGCTTGATGCCATTATTATTTTTAATGTTACAATTATGATTTACCAAAGCAGGATTTTTTCCTTATAACTTTGTCTTTTTATCTCAGAATTTTGACTTTTTATCTAATAATTATGACTTTTTATCTCACTTTTTAAGTTATAATTATGATTTACCAAAGCATTATTTTTTTTCTCTTAGTGACTATGACTTGACCACTTACGACTTATTAATTTTTAATTGGATTTGTATTCACTGGCCTATTAATTGCTTGTGTGTTGACATTTTTAGTTAATTTTGTGTTAAAATAATGATTTGATGATTATAAAGTGTGTTTACTTAACAATATTAATAATTAATTAAAAACAATTGTTATTTTACTATGGTTAAATTGAATAATTGAGTAAATATTTAACATAGTAAAACCGTTATAAATAAGTTTTTAATGGCTTTTTTTTTTGGGGCATTTTTGGTATTGAGAATATTTGATGTTGAGAATCATTGTATTTTTCCGGCTTCCGAAATTTTAGTATTTTGACAAAACTGGTTAGTTTTTGTATTTTCATTTGTAAAATAAATTTGCATGACGATGCTTTCAGAATGCAAATCTTTACCATTTGAATCGTGAGGTCAGTGAAGATTCACGTCTATACTGTGTGTGTCTGTTGTAGAGGATTTAGACTCGTGTCTGTTGAGTTCCTGGAGTTCCCTGCCGTCTCAACTCTTTCCTCCTGACGTGATCAACGTGATCGAACCTTCCTCATCCTCACCGCGGTACGAGCTCTTCATCATCACTGGAAACAGGCTCCTTTCACGCAGATTCGGCTGATCTGAATCAGGGTTCGATTCCACCAGTCGACACTAAACTTTCCTCTTGATTCATCATGTGTGTTTCGTTCAATTCTCAGCTTGGATCCAGCGCTCTCCTCTTCACCTAAAAGCATCAGTCTGGCGAGTGACATCACCATCATCGGGGGCAACCGGACGGGTGTGTTCGTGCAGACGGTGAGGACGGGGTCGCCCGCGGAGCGATGCGGTCTGAAGGAGGGCAGTGAACTGATCGAGGTGAGAGACTCAAAACTGTAAGACAAGGAAGTTCCTCCTTCACTTATGTTGACATAAATGTAATATCATATACATACAAGGGCGTAACTTTGGTTTGAGAAGTGGGACACACAATGAGGGGAAATGTTTTTGATTTAAATCCCATTTCCTGGATGTACATGTATTTAGGGACTATGGTGATACAAAAACCAGGAAATAATTTGATTATAATGATACATTTTGACAAAAAAAAAAAAAAATAGTAGGCTTTTGTATAAGAAAAATATGTCTTATTGTTTAAATGGGCCGATCACCAAGACTTTAGAGAATCGTTTTATAAAGTCAAAATATTATTCATTAATGTTTTGTGTGTAAATAATTTGTCCTTCAATTTCCACTGTAATGTAGAAACAACATAAAGACAGTATATTTAAAATAATTGTTTTATGGCATCTGTTTATGAATGAAGGCCAGTATCACTGATATTAAAGTCTCGATGAAAATTATTCTCACTTTTTAAACATTAATTTTTAACGTACCGTTTTACTGAATAATTAACTAAACCTAATTTCTTAATGTATCTTTGTAAAGAAACCTCATTGCTGAACTGGCTACTCTCTGCTGTCTCAGACCACGACATCACTTCCTGTCGGCTACTGTAACTTCTCCTCAATTTAGCTTCAGACAATTATTTGTTATCCAACTCTTAATATAATTTACACATCGAATGTCTCAACTCAAGCCTTACTGGAAGGTAAAACAGAGAATCATATGCATGACAGTGAAATGAAGTGTTGTATTTATGAAAAATGAGGGCCAAGGGAAGCATTTAAAGGCAAAACTATAAAGGTCCTAAAACGGATCCCTGGGGCACACCACAAAAGACAGGCGCTGATGATGAGGAAAAATTCCCTAAATTTACAAAAAAAAGTCATATTCTCGAGGTAAAATCGTACTACTGTTGTAAATTGCCTGTATCATAGTGAAAATAATCAATTTTTGACCAACTGTGATTGGTCCATCCTGACCAGTGCTGAAAAGTTATAGGTATCATGTGACTTATTCTGGTTCGGATAAGAATTTAAACCTGAATATTGATAAGACCAACTCTAATAGACATTGAATATAAAATCCACAGTGAATATCTCAAATAAGAATTTTATTTATTAGAGTAATTGTAACTGACCAATCAGAGATGATGTCTAAGCCCCGCCCCCTTTCCAGAACCTCTTGTTTCATATCAATAATCATTTGAATGCTTGTTTTCTTGTGTGTGTGTTAGTTGGATCAGGTGTTGTTGGGTGAGGGTCGTGTTCGCCTCAGTCAGTGTACGGCTGAAGTGGCTCATTTCTCACTGCAGTGGTGGACCGAACCGAGCGCACTCAAACACACACACAACCAGGAGGGTGAGAGACACACATCCACTGACATCTGTAGTTCACTACACAATGTGACTATTTGTGTCTTGTTTCCCAGCACAAACATGTAAACCTTCAAAAAATGATTTAC
The DNA here is from genome assembly GCA_038021265.1 of Cyprinella venusta. NCBI lineage: Eukaryota > Metazoa > Chordata > Actinopteri > Cypriniformes > Leuciscidae > Cyprinella > Cyprinella venusta. The sequence goes on along the minus strand of CM075863.1, from coordinate 49,489,824 downwards.
AAAATGGTTGAAACCTTCCAAATCAAGATACGTTTTCTCAATATGCATGTAAAATACTGCTAACCACTCTTTCTACTTTCTGGTTCGGATTACTTGAACGGCTACAGGATGTCCGGTTAGAACTGGATGTCTCACACCAGAGGAGTTTGGGTTCTTGTAGATGCTTTATTGTAACAATGAATGCGACCATGTATGTGGTTCTGTAACAAACAATATACAGAATATGAATAAAATGAATTACAAATCACAGATCTACAACAGTACTATCATACTGGTATAAATCAAGAATGTTAAAGGGAATTAAAGAAATAAAGTAATATGATAATATTATAACCGTCTCAATGATTTTCCTCACTGTATGTCTAATTCACGTAGCGCTAACATGCCCGTACATGTTCCCCGAGACCCAATTGAGGTCCACACAACATACGGATATATCAAACCCTATACTGATAACAATACGGGAGGATAACTTGCTATTTAAGTGACAATACAAAGGCAAACATAACCAACAATATGAACACTCGGATACAATACTGCGACAGGGCTATTCAGATCTCCCTCACGGATGTATCATGCGATAAATATGCAAATGTACTTACTATTAGCTGCACGCACACACATAATCTTTAAATCCTTGGATGACAGCGCTTCGATCGAACTTAACTGCTATTTACAACTTTATTCTCTATAAACACGGCAGCACATCCTTTAGTCAGGCGATCTGGCTTATTAACTCTCCGTACAACTTTACGAACAGTCCAACTCACGAACAGAGGCGGGGGGAATCGGAAGAGTCCATTTCAAAGGGGTGGCCTTTTCTACAGCCGCCCCCAAATTCGCAAAGTGAATTTGAACAACTAAAAGGCCATACTAAGTGTTGAGTTATTGATAGGTTACTCAGGAAGAGGCGGTAGACTGATGATCTTGGTTACCGGTCTTATGTAAGTTTTGTCCTTTACTTTGATCTCAGCTGATCTGACTCGGTTGTCATTCCCTGGATAGACCTGTGTTATCCTTCCCACTGGCCACAGTGCGCGAGGTAGCTGCTGATCCACAATCATAACGATTTCGCCTACCCGTAGATTGTCCTTTTCTGACATCCATTTATGTCTGGCTTGAAGACTGGGTAAGTAATTGCGAATGAATTGCCTCCAAAAGTGATCAGCTAGCAGCTGACTATGTCTCCATCTCCTTCTGCTAAGCAGTTCGGTATCCTGGTATGTCACTTGTGGAAGTGAGGCGTCCCGCCGCCCCATCAACAGGATGTTGGGTGTAACGGGATCTGGGTCAGCAATATCTGAAGATGTATAGCCAATTGGTTTAGCGTTCAGTAGACCCTCTATCTCAATGAGAACAGTCCGCAACACTTCTTCAGTTACAGTCTGTGCTCCGAGGATCACTTGCAGGGCTGTTTTCAGAGATCGAATCTCTCGCTCCCAGCATCCACCAAAGTGTGGTGCACTGGGTGGGTTGAATGTGAACCTAATTTGCTGACTTGCCAGTTGGGCCTGGAGTTCAGGCTGAAGAGCTGCGAAGGCATCACGAAGTTCCTTTTCTCCACCTTTGAAATTTGTTCCTTGATCTGAAAGGATTTCGAAGGGTTTACCTCGCCGAGCAATGAAGCGACGAAGGGCCATAAGGAATGAATCACTATCCAGACTCGCGAGAAGATCAATATGCACTGCACGAACAGTCATACACTTGAAAATGATCCCCCAACGTTTCTCATTTCTGCGTCCCACCTTTATTAGATAAGGGCCGAAGCAATCTATCCCAGTCGAATAGAAGACTGGCCGGTGGATCCTCAACCTTGCTGGTGGGAGGTCAGCCATTCTTGGGGGTTGCGGTTTAGCCCGCCATTTCTGGCATGCAGTGCATTGACGCTGGTGATGTCTGACTGCTGCCCGTCCCTTTAATACCCAGTATTTCCTCCTGAGCTCTGCAAATACCCTCTCCGGTCCAGGGTGATGCAAACGATCATCGTAATCTTTAATGACCAGCTTGGTTAGCGGGTGACGTGGGTCAAGAACAATAGGATGAACAGTTTCTTCTTCTAATTCACTGATCTGTCGGAGACGACCCCCAACACGTATGAGATGGGTATCAGGATCCAGATCAGGGGCTAGGCACAGCAGTCTACTGTTACTTGGTAAAGGTTTACCAGATTGCAGATGAGACACCTCTTCAGGAAAAGAATCTGCTTGGATCTGACGGAGGGCCTTGAGTTCAGCTTCTCTATATTCCTCTGCAGTCGCAACAGGGGGAAGGTTCTCATTGGATGGTTGCATAAGGGCCTTCAAGTAGTCTGTGAACGTGTGAAATTGCTGAGGATCTGGCAGTGGCAGAGCAGAAGTTAACAGTCCACAGAAGGTTGACTTTTTTAACTCACTGTCTTGGGTTAGGTGAGCTAATAGTGGCATGTCTGGCCAGTTTTCTGCTGGTTGCCTGAGGAATACTGGACCTTGGTTCCATATGCTATCCCTGTTGAGATCAGAGGGAGACTTCCCTCTCGTTATGGCATCTGCAGGGTTGTCACCTGATGGTACATAACGCCAGGTGTCAGATTCAGTTAGATCCTGTATCTCTGCCACTCTGGTCCCCACAAAAACCTTAAAGCGACAGGAATCTGATAAAAGCCAGGTCAATACCGTAGTTGAATCGGACCACAGAATGATGTTACTGAGTGGTAATGTCAACTCGGTCTTCAGGACTTTAGCAAGCTGCGCCCCTGTAAGTGCAGCACACAGCTCCAAACGAGGAATGCTCTGTTGTTTCTTGGGGGCCACACGGGACCTAGCTGCTACAAAGGCCACCTCCACTATACCTTGAGGGCTTTCAGTTCTTAAGTAAGCCACAGATCCGTAGGCCCTTTCTGAGGCATCGCAAAAGACATGAAGCTGCCTATGATTGTTGGAACAGTCTAGCTCCCTACTACAATAGCATCTGGGCAGAGTGATATGCTGCAGGCCTTCCAACTCGCGTTCCCAGTGTTTCCAAGAGTCTAGTAGGTCTTCTGGTAACCGTGGGTCATCCCACTCCCTTCTTTTGTCCCACAACCTCTGTACCAACACCTTGGCTCGAGTGGTGAATGGTACAATGTAGCCAAGTGGGTCGTACTGGCGAGCAAGAATCTGATATATGCTTCGCATTGTGGGCACTTGATAGTCAGGTTTGCGTTGTTTATAAGAAAGTGTGTCGGATTGACAATTCCAATGAAGGCCAAGTGTTGATTCTTGAGCCTCTTCATGACCTTCACGGAGCCAGAGGATGCTGCTTCGAGACTGAATTTCCTCTGGCAGATGACTGATGACTGAAGGGTCGTTGCTAGCCCACTGTCGTAACTCAAAGCCACCGGATGCTAGAAGGCTGCAGAGTTTGTCAACCAGATTCTTGGCAATGTCACGGGAAGCAAAGCTCTGAAGACAATTGTCCACATAAAATGACTTCTCCACTGAAACACGTGTGTCCTCCCCAGGCCGGCTGTGATCCATCACATGTTTCTGGAGGGAAAAGGAGGCACAACACGGACTGCAAGTAGTCCCGAAAGGTAGTACCTGCCATTCATACACATCAGGGATTCGTTCCCTTTGCATATCTCTCCAGATGTATCTCAGTAGGGGTCTATCCTTTGGCAAGAGGCGTACCTGATGGAACATACCCCGGATGTCGCTACTTATGGCAATGGAGTGCTCCCGGAAACGCAGAAGGACTGCCAGAAGTGATGGACCGAGTGTTGGACCAGGTAGGAGGAGCTCGTTCAGGGAATGTCCTTGGTATGAGAATGAACAGTTGAAGACCACCCTTTTCTTCTCATTATGTTGCACTATGTGGTGCGGAATGTACCAGGCTTCCTCTGTTTGGTTCACCTGTTCCTGATCAAGTTTGACAACATACCCAGCTTTTACTAGCTTGGTTAGCTCCTCTTGGTATACTGCAGCCAGATCAGGGTTCCTTTCAAGTCGTTTCTCAATTGCCCTTAACTGAGGTAGAACCGCCTCCTTAGGTGCTTGGAGACGAGGCATGTTCTTAACACGTAGCAGAGGAGTAGCGTATCGTCTAACACCAGCAACATCCACCCTCACAGTGGTTTCCTGCAGAAGCTGAATACACTCTTTGTCTTGCCGTGACCTGGTGATTACCTTTTCGCTCTGGTAAGGTAGAACATCCATTTGCCATAATCTCTCAACGTTGGCATAAAGGTCATTGACGGGCCGCAGCGAGGTGAAGAAGCATTGATCAGAAGAATGATGACTGCTCAACTCTGGTGTTGGACCCTGCAGTGTCCATCCCAGACGGGTTCTCACTGCTGCTGGACCACCAGGGGGCCCCAGTCTGATTGGCTGTATGGGTGTGATAAGGTGTGGGCAATCAGAGCCGATGAGAAGCACAGGTTGTACCTTGTTTAGATGCTGCAGCGGTAATCCGGCGAGATGCTTGAACTTTCTTTGCAGCACATTGACTGGGTGAGTATGTTCTGCCAGGCTAAGTATATTGGCTGTGAAGGCATTACCGATCTTGTAGACTTTGCTGGGGTTAACAGTTGGAGACACTGTGAAACTCACTGCTGCTCCGTGAACTACCTGAGCATCTTGTCTCACTGTGCGAAGCATTAGGTCCTCAGGTTTTCCCACAAGTCCCAATCTCTCTACTGCATCATGCAAAATGATGGTCCGCTCTGATCCATCGTCCAACACTGCATAAGCTTCAATCGCTCTATTACCGTTCCGAATTAGTACCTTTGCCACCTTAAGAAGCACCTTGCTACTGGATGTTGAGCGATCGACATACAAAACCGCACTAGAGGGAACGGTGTTCTGCTTATATGGGTTGACTTGATCGTTGACTTCATGCAGTACTTGAAGGTGCTTTCTGCTGCAAGTTGGACAACAAGTCTTTAGTGTGCAGTTGGCTGCTTGATGTCCACAACCACAACGCCAGCATCGGTTTTTTGTCTTTATCCAGTCTGTCTTCTGGTCTTTGTTAAGAAGCTTGAAGTTCTCACAGCCATTCAGATAATGCTTGTTATTGTCACAGTATGGACAAAAGGCCTTTCCCTTTTCTGCTCGGTCTGGATCTGGCTTGGACGTGGCTGACGACATCAGTGTGGACGGTGACTTTCCAGTCCCAAGGAGAACTGTAGTTGGTCTGCGAAACTGCTTAGGCTCTCTTCTCACCTCTCTGATATGTGCAGAGGAATCCTGTTTTGGGTGACATGCATACTGACTAGCATCCTCCTGCACTTGAAGCTCGTATTCCAGCCAATCTGCAAAGTGTAGCAGTGTAGGAATATCAACTTGCAATGGGTAAGTATATCTCTTAAAACTGGATCTAAGGTCATGTGGCAGTTTACTCTGAAGACGAGACACATGTGATCCGCATTCCAGCTCTACTTTACCTTTGTGACCCAACTGTTGCAACATACTGACAAGAGAGCGTACCTGCAGGCCAAACATCCTAAAGGCCCTAACATCTCCACTGCGTATGCTAGATCCATCCATCAGCTCAGAGATTCGTTGCAAGGCTAATTGATGAGGTTGACCATACATTTTAGTCAGAGCACTCATAGTGTTAGTGAAGGGAAACCTTGAATTGCTGTAAGAGTCCGCCACTAAGAGGGCCTCCTCCAGTTTCAGATGGTCTGTGAGGATTTGAAACTTAAAGTGTTCTGAGGCATCCTCAGGCAGGATGTTCTCCAGAGCAATTCTCAGCCTTGAAAACTCCCTAGGGTTAGGAGACTTAAGGAAAGGTATGGTAGGTGCTGGGCCTCTGTAGGTTTTCTCGTTGGGTAATGGATGCTCCAAACTATATTCGGCATGGGCTGGTGTCTGATAGTCCAGTGATGGAACTACATAATCAGGCTGCTCAGGTGGCAGGGAATACAGGTTAGAGTCATCATACCTGATATGCGGTGTATAACTGTACTGTGTTGTCAAAGGTGTTCTCTCATTTGAAGAAGAAGAAATGTTCATGTTTCTTAAGTCCTCATTCAGCTCAGAGCTTTCTCCTAATGCAGCTGGATATGACTGTCTCTTAACGGTAAGTGGTGTCAATCTGGAGCGTGTGGCTGCTATTGGGCGGTATGACTGTGGAGTCGGCATGTTGACTGCTGGAGAGTAAGAGCGTGGTAGTGGCATCGGTGTAGTGACTGACTTGGGTAAATCTCTACGCTCAGATTTCAGACTTTGAAGCTCATTACAGAGTACAGCATTCTGTTGACGCATCTCCTGTAGTGTTGTGATGATCTCAGGAAGCTGGCTGGCCTGTCGTTGCAAAGCTGCGTTCTCCCTCTTAATCTCTTCAAACATAGCTGTTAACTCTGGCAACTGTTGCACTTGCCTTTGCAAAGTAGCATTCTCTTCTCTCAGTTTTACAGAAGTGCTGTCCCAGCGGTCCGTTAATCTCCATTCTGCACACTCTGATTCCTGGCTGACAGGTGATGTGGATCTGGAATGATCTGTAGGATTTAGTGGTTCATCCTCCTGTACAGCTTGGTAGTTGGACGACCATGGTTGCTGTCGATGAGACCCAGGTCCACTGATCTCGTAGTCTTTGAAGTAAGCTGGAGGGCCAACTCGTCTCCGTGGTCGTGCGACAGGGGTTTCTCTTTCTGGATGAGACATAGCTGTAGCAGTCCACTAATCCGGCTCGAAGGACCATGTAAAATACTGCTAACCACTCTTTCTACTTTCTGGTTCGGATTACTTGAACGGCTACAGGATGTCCGGTTAGAACTGGATGTCTCACACCAGAGGAGTTTGGGTTCTTGTAGATGCTTTATTGTAACAATGAATGCGACCATGTATGTGGTTCTGTAACAAACAATATACAGAATATGAATAAAATGAATTACAAATCACAGATCTACAACAGTACTATCATACTGGTATAAATCAAGAATGTTAAAGGGAATTAAAGAAATAAAGTAATATGATAATATTATAACCGTCTCAATGATTTTCCTCACTGTATGTCTAATTCACGTAGCGCTAACATGCCCGTACATGTTCCCCGAGACCCAATTGAGGTCCACACAACATACGGATATATCAAACCCTATACTGATAACAATACGGGAGGATAACTTGCTATTTAAGTGACAATACAAAGGCAAACATAACCAACAATATGAACACTCGGATACAATACTGCGACAGGGCTATTCAGATCTCCCTCACGGATGTATCATGCGATAAATATGCAAATGTACTTACTATTAGCTGCACGCACACACATAATCTTTAAATCCTTGGATGACAGCGCTTCGATCGAACTTAACTGCTATTTACAACTTTATTCTCTATAAACACGGCAGCACATCCTTTAGTCAGGCGATCTGGCTTATTAACTCTCCGTACAACTTTACGAACAGTCCAACTCACGAACAGAGGCGGGGGGAATCGGAAGAGTCCATTTCAAAGGGGTGGCCTTTTCTACAATGCAAAATGATCTAATATATTAGGTGTTGAAATTGATCGTAATGAAGGGAGTTTATGTACCCTGGATTCCAGCCCGAACCCCGCCCACAACAATTTTTTTGGTCGGGAAGTTCGGTCTGGACACGAGCCATTAACCTGACTCCGCCAGATGGATTTGCTCCACATATCCATCTGGAAACCTTCCGTTGAAGTAATTTTGGTAAGGGGCGAAAATACTGGTTAGCTGATTGGCCTATGTTGGTGATAGACGGGCCAAATCAACCAATCAGATCAACGAAGCATATGACGTACCGTAACTCTTGCCGAAACCAGTCGGGAGAAGAGCAAAAACATCTTTTCCTCTGAGAAAAGCCTCAAGAGCAGTGTTTTGCTCTTCTTTCAGCGAAGAAATACTCTGTAATTCCGATAAAACTTGCTCGATAGCCACGCTGATGCTAGTTTCATCCGCTGAAGCCGCCATGTTCTTTAGACTGAACTGTCGCGCTTCTCGTTGCGTCACACCTCAACCCGCCTCAAAGCCAACGCTGATTGGACGTTCGTTTGGTGAACTGCTCCCAAATTTTCTTTAACGGAAAGTGTCCAGACTGATCTGCGAGTGAAACCTTGAAAGCTCGCGAGATCAGGATGGTCTCACGAGGCCAACGATCCATTGAGGAGTGATTATGATCAGTCAAAAAATGATCGGGCCAATCAAATTGCCAGGGTGGGCTTTATACGATGATCTGCAGAGACGTAATCATCACATTATCAAAGAGCGCTTAGCTGGTTTCCCTCAAAGATGACTGTAGCTGGAGAATTGAGATGGATAGATTCCGCTTTCGCGTCCGTCGTAAAATAAATCGACAGCGCATTAATTTTAATATACGAAAAGAAAACTGCAATCAAGGCATTTGTCGATCGGAAAGATATTTTTGCCGTCCTTCCTACATGATTGGTCGCTAAGAAGACTGGATGTAATGAAAAGCCTGTGGTCGTTGTGGTTTCTCCTTTGGTCGCACTCATGGAGGACCAATTAAAAGAAGCAACACTCGTTATTTTACTTCTAAAATAAGTAAGTTCTGTAGTTGACAACTTTATGCAAAGTAGTTGACTTATGTTGTGGCAGATTTCCAGTCCCAATTCAAATCATCAAAGTCTGGTTCAGGTCTTGAAGAAATTGCGCAGAGTCGAGGTCTCGGTTCTCAGAAGATGTAACTTTATAGAGCAGTTCAACAAAGTGAGATGTCAGCCAGTCATCTGATCTTACAATGGTCTGCACACATTCTTATACCTTGTGGTACCCAATTAGCACTCAAATCGTTATCTTTTCTCTCTTTGCTCCTCCTTATTACTCCTCCCAGATTACAAACACCTGCATCATCATTTTATTTTTAATTGGGGCAACCTTCTTTGCGCATGCGTATCATTTCTTTTAAAAAAATGGACATCTGTATTAGTGTCTTTTTACACAATGGGCTCCTTGTTTCAGTACGCTTTTCTCAGTGGCACATTGTTACATTGCATACAATCTGTTTCTCTCCCAGTGCCTCCCAACACCTGCATCTGTGCTACAAGTGTTTTTTGGGTACTTTTCCACTCTCTCATCCCTGTCCTCATGTGCCTTATGACCCTAGTTTTTTCTGCTTGGCATTACATCACATGCACGCTTCTTCACATGTACATAGGACAAGCAGAATTCTCCAACACTTACTGCATTGCTCTGATTGGTTGTAGGTCTAACGACAATCCAATTGCAAGAGGCAGAGGGTTGCAAGGTTCCAAGTGCAGAGGGTTTTTTTCCTGGTTCGGTTAAGACAAGCCTCATAATCAAAGCCCTACGGAGCAGTTCAGACTCACATTCTGACAAAAATATGATTATGACGAAGTCAGGCTAGAGTTTATGCTTTAACAAGAACAAATCTCTACCAAATGGGGTCAGAAAAATAAACTTGATTCAAAGGGCAAATAAGATTATTTTCTGACCGCATTGGTAGATATTTTTTCTTGTTTTAAGCATAAACTCACTTTATTTAGGTCAATTTCAACACTTAATATATAACATAATTTTGCATATCAAGAAAACATTTCTTGATTTGACAAGGTTTGCATGTTTGTGCTGGAAAACAAGAAACTGCAGAAGAAAATCTAGAAAATTATGAGTTTTTTTGTTGTTTAGTTCTCCGGTTAAAACTCTTAGACGTCCTTAAAACAATATGTGACATATTAATGTGATTGCAAAAAAAAAAATGTATCTCTTTTCAGCTGCTTTAAGATTATAACTTCATTGTGAACCAAGTAATTATTATTTTGCAGTGCAATGCTTTTTTCCATGTACAGTATATACATAAAAAAGTAATTCATTCAAAGAAAAAAAAAGTTGAGAGATCAGAATTTACAATTTGTATCTAATTCAATTACTTTCTTTCAGGTTACTCTCGTTTATGCTTTAACAAGAACAAATCTCTAAAAAAATGGGGTCAGAAAATTAAACTTGATTAAAAGGGCAAATCCGATTATTTTTCTGACCGCATTGGTAGATATTTGTTCTTGTTTTAAGCATAAACTCACTTTATTTTGGTCAGTTTCAACACTTAATATGTTAAATCATTTTGCATCACTAGTAAATGTATCTTGATTTTTGAAAATCTAGGAATATATTTATCTTGTTATAGTTAGTTTGTAAGTCTGTCTATTTAAGCTACGTATTTTTATTTATTTTTTTATCTATTTTTTCAGTTAATTTTATTCTGATGTTTATATTTTATTTATTTTTGGCTGTATAATTTCTGTTTATGAACTGTGATGATTGTATGTTTGTAATCTGCAGTCTAAAAAAAAAAGGTTTGCGTGTTTGTACTGGAAAACAATATACTGGGGAAGAAAATCTAGGAAAAAAATAAGAACATAATTTAAAAAATATATATATATTTTGCATTGCAATGCATTTTTTTCCATGTACAGTATATACATAAAAAAGTAATTCATTCAAAGAAAAAAAAAGTTGAGAGATGAGAATTTATAATTTGTATCTAATTCAATAACTTTCTTTCAGGTTACTCTCGTTTATTGGCTGAACTCTCGTCTCCATCCTTCACCGGCGCCGACTCGTTCTATGTGCGCGTGAACCTTGACCTCAGTTCCCACGGCGACCCGCCATGTCTCAGGGCTCGCTGTGACGATGTGCTGCACGTCACCGACACGCGTTATAACGGCAAATATCAGTGGCGCTGCGTTTGCGTGGACAAACACACGGGGGCGCCGCTGCAGGCCGGAGCCGTGCCCAACTACAACCGGTACACAAAAACACACTAAACATTGAAATAGTATAAAGAATTTAAATTAAATACTTTTCTGAACATAAAGGCCTGTTCACACCAAGAATGATAATTATAAAGATAACTACCCAGACGGCAAACTGACATCGAATCAACGTGGAAACGACGTCTCTCGTGACATCGAAACAACGTTGATCTGGCATCTGATCTGATCTTTGCTCATCGGATTAACGTTGAACCAACGTCGGACGCATTCTTCAAAGCTAAATGAAAATCGGAAATTGGTTTGCTTTCCTAACATTGAAACAACGTTGATTTCAAGTTGATTTTTCCGTTAGTTTTGAAGAATGATGCGTCTGACGTTGATTCAGCGTTAATTCGATGAGCAAGACAATGTCAGATCAACGTTGTTTCGATGTCATGTTTCCACGTTGATTCAATGTCAGTTTGCTATCTGGATATCCGCGTTTACATCAAAAGACTCGTTAATGTTTTGTTTATTTTCATTTATACATTTATTTATACATTTATATTTATTATTATATAGTTTCACTGGGCCGTTATCATTATATTTGTTGTTGGGGTCTCCACCATTTTGGACGATTTTCAGAACTATATCTTTATCATTATAGTTATCGTCCTTGGTGTCAACAGACCTTTAATGAAGTAAAACATAAAAACCTTTTCATTTTTCATGTTCAGTAAATGTATCATGATTTAATAATGCATTTGTAAAGAAAAACAAGAAAAAAAACCTGTTTTTTTTCCAGTGCTGACCACAGCGATGACATCATCAGCATATTTACATACTGAATTATGATTGGCTATATAACAAAAACTAAATTTTTCAATGTTAAAAGTATTTGTTTAGAGAGTATTTTGTTGATGACATCACAAACAGCTCTAAAAAGCAAAAAATACTCACAAGATTTTGGCTATATAACAAAAACTCTATTTGTCAATCACAATTCAGTATGTAAATATGCTGATGATGTCTTCGCTGTGGACAGCACTGAAAAAAATACTTTCTTACTTGGTATTTTTGTCTTGTTTTCCTTTACAAATGCATCATTAAATCATGACACATTTAGTGGACATGTAAAATGAAAAGGTATTAAAGGGATAGTTCACCCAAAAATGAGAATTTTTGGTTATATAATATTGCATTTCTTTGTTAAATGTCTGAACGGATGTTTTTCTCATTCAGAGCTCAGCAGCTGCTGTTGGTGAGACTTCGTACGATGGCGATTGAACAGAATCAGTGCAGGAAGAAGGTGATGGTCTGTCTTTAGATACCTGTCTGTCTCTCTATCACAGAGATTGAGATTTTTTGCTGTGTGTCTGTCTTCAGTTCTGTAAGAAAACCCCCGAGCACATTCGGCTCATTAAAGCGGTTGCTTCAAACTATCGTGCCATCGGCTCGTCCAATCAGGTGCTCTACACGCTCAGTAACCGTAAGCCCCGCCCACTTATACATGCAACCAATCAGACAGAATAAAAGGAACACTAAAAGCCAACATTAGCAATGAGTGTGTATTTGTACATGTGTGTGTAGGTCATGAGGAGCAGCTGATCCCGTTCAGTCTGGTTCAGATGATTCGGGTCTCCAGCAAACGGCCGGTGGTGTTCTGTCCGTCTCTGCTGTCACGCGGGATCATCGAGCGGCTTCTGCAACCGGCCGAATCCGGTCTGGACTTCAACACCTGCCATCCAGGTACACAATCCCAGCATCAACTAAAAACATGTTACTTGTAATAAAATAAATGTTAAAGCTACACTGTGTAATTTTTTTAGTTTATTCTTAGCTAAAAACACTTAGGCTATGTTTACATGGAAACGATTCTGAAGAGAAAACGCAAAAGTGGCGTTGCGTCATCACTTTTTATTCTGCGTTTAGACGAGCGTTTTGTTTGGGAAATCCGCATGCAAACGGTGACGCAAAAGTGTGTGAAATTCAATGTCAAGCAGACTTTTGCGTTTTTACCGTTTACATGGGAACGCGGCGGTGGTGTGTGTTTAAGATTTCCACTCTGGAGGGTGGTTTCACTTTTTTGCGTTTTTAAGCCTCAACGTTTTCACTCGCGAACGTTCTCGTGTAAACAGGGCCTGAGTTCTTTCAAAAATATATGTGCTCATTAATGTATATTTAGTAGGGCTGTCAAATGATTAATCGCGATTAATCGCATCCAAAATTAAAGTTCGTGTTTACATAATATATGTGGGTGTAGTGTGTATAATTATTTTGTATATATAAATACAGACATAAGCATGTATGTGTGTGTATTTATATATACAAAATAATTATAAACACAAACTTTTATTTTGAATGTGATTAATCGTTTGACAGTAATATGCCATTGAAAATGTCGGTCGCCATGTTGCACCTCCATCTTGAAAGTACATTAGCCAAAGAGGGACATACCCGTTAATTCAAGCTTCGCCTTTTACGTTTACGTTTGAGTTAACACTCATGGACGAGGTCGAACTGGAAGCCATGTTAATCTTGGACTACATTGGCCACCGTAGGAGTTCAGAATTGAGAGGAACAGAAACTAATATTCACTGGATGATCATATACCTTTTCACTACTAGATGGGATAAAAATCACACACTGTAGCTTTAAAGAGTACCTGTTATGGCATTTAAAATGTTCCTAATATTGTTCTGGGAGTCCCCAACAACAGTTTTACAAGCATGCAATGACAAAAAACACTTTTGTTGTCTTATAATATGCATTTATTTTTACCTGATTTGCTCACCGACTCCCATATGAATCGTTTAGCGAGTCCTTTTTCCAAAACCCGCCTTTGTGTGACGCTAATCTGCGCTGATTGGTCAGATGACCTAGTCAGTTGTGATTGGTATTCTCTGTACAGAGATTGTCGAAAACGGAACGCTTATCACCTTAAATGGATTCTCAACTCCAGTCCTCGTGACCCACTGCTCTGCATATTGTGTATGTCTCCCTTATTTAACACACCTCAGATCCTCAGCTCGTTAGGATAGAGCCGGCTCGCGAATCCATACTTTATAGCGTTTAGGTTTGTGAAGCAATCATCTTCAAAATGACGCGAACACAGAACAAGGTTTGGGCTATACTTGTGTGGTATACTTGTATATATGAACTGCAGCCACTTAGTCTTCAAATACTCCTCACTTGGCAGGTGAAAAAAGTTCGCTTTTGCGTCACACTTCAAAACACAGCGTCTCGTCGACATGATTGTTTTCCGAAGCCCAGATCTCGAAAAACTACAGAGTCCAAAAAGGTACGGTGGGTCCAAACCTCCATGCTCTCAGACCTCCCTGGCCAGGCCAGGCAGGGTGGCCCGTCCTGGGCCAGTTTCAGATTTGCCCTCCACCCCTGGAGCTCCGGTTTTCCCTGGCGTCTCCGAGCGCAATAAGTGGGCGTTTCTTATTCAAATAACTTGTCAAGTTGACGTCAACCAGACAAAGGAAAAGCATCGTTCTTCTAACGATTCATTTCAGCGACTCAGAGTCGACTCTTACTTTTGAGAGACAATAACTTTGTATACGATGAACTTTCATGTTTAAAACTTTGCAGGATGTTTTCGTTCACTTAGATCTATGTTAAACACTACATGAAGGGCAATTTTCAAAAATCCATAATAGGTACCCTTTAATAAATGAGAAAATAATACAAAATACTGTACATGAATGAGAACGTTGCTTTGGTAACTACCTGACGTCAAATAAGTTTAACAAGATCTGAAATAAATACCTCATACACATAAAAAAATAATAAAATAAAATAAGCAATGATACAGGGGTTGTGACAACGACTTAAATGACAAAAACCCAACAAAATTACTACAGCCTAAACTAAAATGACAATATAAATGGAAAATATGTATGTACTATAGTACTACTACTAAAAATGTCAAAAATAAGAACAAATATAATTGGAAATGTATAAAAAACTCAATTTTTACTTAAACTTAAATATATATATATATATATATATATATATATATATATATATATTACTAAAACTTAAACTGAACTTTAAATGAAAACTGAAAATGTAAACTGACTTTCTGTTCATAATGTCAGGAATTTATTATATTTTTTTCTGGATTTTTGTTCCGTTATTATTACAATTGTCGTTGTGTCCAGAGCCGCTGGAGGGTTGTGTGCGTCAGGATAAAAGTGTGTTCCTCTTAGACTCTTCAGATCAACCACTGGGAATCAAACTACAGAGTATTCAAGAGGTTATTAACCAGGTAAACACACACTCACACACCAAAAACAATGAGAGTCACCACTGTGTTAAACTCTGTATGTGTGTGTGTGTTCAGGACAAACACTGTCTGCTTCAGCTAGGCTTGAATCATGTGGAGCATCTCCTGAAGCAGAGCATCTATCCCATCATCATCTACATCAAACCCAGAGACAAGAAGGGCCGCAAGTTCAGGTGCGCGTCTGTGTGTGTGTGTGTGTGTCTCTCGGCAGTGGGAATTAAACTTTAAAAGGCGCTTTCGAAGTATGTGACAAAAGTTCAAACACCACAAAGTTTGAATGCCTAAGGGTTAGTGGATCAAGATCAAGCTTTTGATATCACACAATCATTAAGAGCCCAATGAAATCTGTGTGTGTCAGGAAACTGTTATCAGGTCACAGAGAGGAGGATCTGATGGAGGCGTGTCAGATGGAGGAGCTGCAGCTGGAGACTCTTCCTCTGATGTTCAGTACGGTAGAGCCGAACGCGTGGAGCTCCACAGACGAGCTGCTCGCCGTCATACGCAGCACCATCCTGGTCCAGCAGAGGGCGGTGGTGTGGCTGGAGCAGGAGCGCGTCCTGTAGAGTCGACAACTCCATGCTTTCAGGAAATACAGGCGGTGTAATGATGACATGCTTTACACTCATTGTTATTTTAGGTGACAGATGCTTAATGAACATACCGATTATATATGTATACTCAAATACTCCATAATGTGAATAATTTAATATGAGTATTTATAAGAAACTGACTGTTTTTGTGTTCATGTTTTATATCCTCATTTTACTTTATGAGTTTTATTGTAGTAATTAAGTTAAAGTAGTAAACTTCTTTAAACATGGCCGCAAAGATATTTAGCCCTGTAAGACCCAAATATAGAAAAAAAGGGAAAAAAATTGTTTTCACCTATCAGATGTTGTTGTAGGAGGTCTCTGATGCAAATAATGAAGGATTTTTTAAAAAAAATATGTTTTAGTAAGTTTTTAAGGAAATGTTGTAATATTGCAACGTTGGGCCTATGGGGGAGCAGAATTTCAGCTTTTGCACTCAGACTGTCAGAACAAATATACAGAACAACTAAGGGCTTATTTGAAGTGTGGCTTGCTTACATAGCACCATAACAGTAAATAATATGAATAATAATAATAATCACCCAATAGTCATATTTTTATTAATTAGAATTTATTAAAAAATAAACATAAAATATGAATATTAAATACAAAACAGATTGAAATCTGTAAAATAAACAGTGTCTAGTGTTCACTTGCAATGATAGTCCTAAAAGCAGTTCCTTTCCTCTGAAAAGCAGAGATGGAGATTACACTTCTTGCAGAGTGTATTCGAATATCCCTTTTTGCAGTGTCTGCAGCGTCCTTTTTGAAATGCAGATAATAGTTGTTAGAGTTAGAGTATGTTCAAGGATAAATCATTTTAATGAAATTAATCCTATTTATGTGATACATTCCACTGAAGTCTATAGGGCTGGGACAGTTACCGCAATACCGTGGTCACATTACGCCTACCGCGGGTCTGAGCTCGTCACGTCATCACCTCAAAAAAACATTGGCCTGCCCATGTGTGCACGTTGTGTCTAATGACATGGATTCATTGATTCTAATGACATGAATTATGTCTAATGACATTGTGTCTTCCATGGATTCAAGGTTGTCTAACCAAAACTTATCAAAAGATGGAGCAGATCCAACCTTTTGCGAGTTGGGGGAGCCGATGACATAATAATATTCCTTTTGTATTAGAGATGCTCGGATGGGCTATTTCTTGCTTTTCAACCCCGGTTAAAAAATCTATACCGTCCCAGCCCTACTGAAGTCACACAATTCTAAAAGGAATATACAAACCCACAGACCTCTTACATCCCCACATTCCAGAACATTAACACCTGTGCCTGAACAATGGACCACGCAACCCCCTATGTCTGGACATCCACACCTTGAATAACCATCCTCCACAGCAGTCTACAAACACTATCTGCCTTGCTACAAGCAGATATTTGGGCAAACAAACAAAGCCTTTATAAAAAAAAACTGCTAACATACAGAAACAATTTCAAGTACTGGTACTGAAAGGAAACTCCAACCATAAATAATTTATTCATTTAAAATGATTCAAATCTGATCTAAACTGGAAATTATAACAAATAACACATTTAGATATTGTGAATAATCAAATACATTATATTTCTTTAAGTATTTCTCCTGTATATGAACATTTGAGAAGTGCAATGCCTCCATGCAATGTGCAAGGTGCACATGCTATTTTGACTACCATTCAATCCCAACGTTGTAAAATTACAACAAAGACATAACAAGCTACAAATCTAATTTGATGCATGCATTCCAAAATAACCAAGTATTTACATGAACTAGACATTCTAACAATGACAAAAAAAAATATTTCTGGGGTTTTACTTACTTCAATGTTGAAATATCCAGTCCAATGGAACAAGGAGATGCGCTTCCAGTAAAGTTTGCAGGTTGCATGAGTTCATGACATTATGGCGAGACCTACATACACATTTACTATCCAATGACATTGCAAGACTAAACATTAGGACCCATTAACTATGTAAATGTGGTCTTTGGAAAAAAACTAATTTGCAGATCTGTTTTTTGAAGAGCTAAAAGTGATGTTGTAATATTACAACCACGGGTCTTACAGGGTTAGGGGGATATTTGTTTATTCAGTTTTTACGTGAAAACCCTTGTTTTGGCTACGAAAATTGCATTGCGAGGGCCTGAAACGCAAACATTTTCACAACAATATCTTTAATGCCTCGGTATAAACTACAAAAATGTGATTTTAAGAAAACTGTGACATTATGTGTATCATGTGTTCAGTCTATAGGCGTGTAATGCTTCATGAGCACTGCATTTTTGCAGATCTGTGTGAATCCTTCTGACAATGTTGTTGTCTCTATTTGAAAAACGCAAAGGAGACACTTTTTTGTATTAGTACATAATTGTCATGTAAACGTGTTCTTGAGATTCAGGCACACAGGAGTGTGTTAACTAAACCAAGTTAATTGCACTACTCTAGGCCTACTGTATTTTCTTTTTTTTTCTGAGTGTATCTGTGAATTAATCTGTATTTATTATGATCACTGACCCAGAGAACTGCATGACTACTATACATTCATGGTGTATGTTTGATCATGTTTTGAATAAACTGCACTTAGTCACTTAATTATCTTATTTACTTTATCATTCTTTAGAGTGGGACCTATACTCTGAACAGAGTTAAAGTAATGGTGGGGATTTTGCTGTGTAGCAGAAGAATATTCAGTTTGATTGTTCTGACACAGACATTTTGATTTAAAAAAACAACAACACAATGCAGTAACCGCACTGTTGCGTAAAAGGGGTGATGAACTGAGAAATCAAATTTTCCTTGAGCTTTTGACATCTAAGAGGTCATATTATAAAACTATCCTGTAAGTTTCAGAACTGAAAACGTCCTTGTTAGTCCAATAAAAGCTTTTATTGACACCAGGCTCTGCAAACGACTCTTTTTTTAAAAGTGGGGAACATGACGACAAAGAGGATAAAACACCACCCCCGCAGAAGTAGACCAACGCTTGCTTCAACCATAGACAGTAAAAGAAATGGACAGAGCGATCTCATTGGAACTCAATTGAGACGGTTGAAGCCCGTTTTTGGCGATTTTTTAGCACTTCCGTCCCTGACGCACAGACTCATACAGCGCTAGACTACGTAGATGTGACGTGAGTGACCCGTCTGTCTTCTAGTGCAGTGGCATGAGAATTGAGAAATCTGAATCATTCCCTTCCGAAACATGCGCAGAGGCGGAAAGTATTACTAGGAGCTGTCCATGAGCTAGGAGCAGGAGACAATTCTGTTAGGTATTCTGATTAATTATTTTGTCATTTTGCCTCCACGTTTCCCGATTGCGCGCGAGCTTCTTCTCGTGTCCATACGGTAATCTCAATACTGTGCGACAGAGAGTCGCGTGCGTATGACGCAATCGTTAGCCTACTTTCACTAAAACTGCTTCTGCGGGGCCATAACATAAGCTACAAGGTAATGGAGCTATGTATACATTGTTGAGTTTCTTTAGAAATAAATAAAGGACAAATGGGCTCTTCAAACACCTCAGAGGCTTCAACTTCCGGTCGATGGATTACCCCCTTGGCTTCAACACGGCCAGTTTAGCCCCGCCCACCGATTCGCGCATTAGACGCAATCACGCATAGCTAAATAACATGCCTACCGTGATGACAAAGATTGATCTACCAGCAACACAGAATATTGTGCGGTACCTAGTTGTGAAAGACGACAGTCATTGCATTAGCTTCCTTTGGATTCCAATAGGACTGCATGGATAAACTTTATTTTTAATTGACGTTCCAGCTGATGAGGTAAAACATCGTCGTTTCGCTTCATTTCACTGAGGATTGTCCTGTTAACAAGACTGGATTTGAAGACCGATTAAGAGTAAAGAACGGTGCTGTGGCGACAGGAATTGTGCAACACAGACTTTGGGTCGAATCATTCCGGTTGCCATTACAACATTGGACGTTTCGGACGTTTCAAAACAATTAGAAGTGCATCTACGAGGTAAGTTGAAGCTCATTATGCAAAACTGTTATGACTCAGCAGTGGGCGTTTACTTCAGAGTCTCCAGTGTGAGGCCCATAAAAATCCAGCGTTTTTCAGCTAAGCTCAAAGGGTAACTTACTTATTCATTTTGATGTTTTTGAATGCAAAAAACCAAGCGAACGTCATAAGTTGACCTCAGAAAACATAATAAAATTTAAAAAGCCAGTTCATGACTCCCCAATAATCGATCCTCACATAAAAGTACAGCTAAATCTTTTAACTAATAATTAGGAGCCAAGCAGTGACAAAAATAAAAAAATAACAATCACAAACACGATGTGAATACAGTAAGAGCTTAATTGTGCCGCGTAACATCACTGATAACGAGTTTTGGCAAGTGTCCAGTATACATTTCAGTTTAAATAAGATTATTTTCATTCCAAGAGAAATGTTAAGTTATTTTAGTCACGGACTTGATTTAAAGAGTATTGAACGATTGAAGAGAAAGATTGTCTCAACTCTATCAGTTACTTCCATGTGTGGTGTTGCTGGTAGATTAATATTGTAAGAAAAAAAAAACTGAATACCAAATATCACCAGGGAAAAATACATACTGCAATGCACTTTCCTTTCCTATTTGGAAGGTAATGGTTTTGATCCAGTCATTCTCAAGTAACCATTCACTAATGCTCCAGTGGGCGAGGGCAAAAGGAGCAGGGATGTAGACAAGTGTTGATATTCTTTGGCAAAGGCAGTCCACAGCTGACCTGTGACCTCATGTCTCCACTTTGAGATACTGCCGTTTTCTGACCTTTGTTTTAATAAAGCTATTTTTTGGAATATGCAATTGCAAGTTAACATTTAATAGGATACTGTATGGTCATTGAAATGCAAAATAAAATTAGTTAACATTTAATAGTTTAACAAACTCTTATCCATCAAAAGGTCAAGGTTGATTTGGATTCCCAGTTCATGATCCCTTTAAGAAAGAACACTCCAGGTTAAGTTCAGTGTAAAAAGCCCTATTCATTAAAAGCTTTACCATGGTTGGAAAAAAAAGGTTTAATTGACCAGTTGATTAATAAAGGTTCATCTGCAAGCAAAGTGCCACCATTTTAAATGCGTCATAAAAAAAAAAAAAAAAAAAAACAAGTTCAAAGAACCACAACCGCAGCTTGAGCCATGTTAAGGATTTGAAGTCACAGGACAAATAGATACTCCTGAACACTGCAACTTCCTAATTCAATCAAATGCCACAGAATGAACAAGAGGCAACAGAACTGGTTATAAAAGTTTTATTTGTCAAGCATCCTATAGCCAGTACTGACTCATGAACAGGGAGATGTGTAGGTAGTCTCAAACGAATCACCTAAAAAATGAGGAAGAGAATTAACCAGATCGTTGTCAGTGAATTCAGTCAGAGTAAAGCACGATTAAAAAGCGTACTTGTCTGATAGTAGTCATAAACCTTTATGACTGCAGGCTTGAGATTTTCTACTGCAAGAACCTGATTCAGCTGCAGAGTGTAACTCATGGGGACGCCTTTGGGAACCTGCGAGGTAAAGGATGAACAGTAGTGTATGAGCAAATTAGGGATGTCCCGATCGGGCCCGATCACGTGGTTTCAGACTCGATCGGAATCGGATGTTACCTCCCGATAAGGACTCGGATACATGTATATAAATATAGTCTTAGTATTTTTAACACATCTATTAATGCGGTGGGACAGAGTGCCCTGTAACACACTGGCTGCGTGGCGTGTCCATTTTTATTTCGGCTCCCATGTGAACAGGTTAGCTAGAGTTTGTAGACTGCCTAAGTGACGCGCGTCTCAGGCGCGCTCGAGCCACGAGGAAAACGCTCGCATGCAAGAAATAGAACAAACGCCTATTTTTCACGCGACACGCAAGTTCAGTTAAGTTGTTTATTCCCCAAGCACAACGTGCAAGCATTCAGAAACATAGCTTCAGAACAGCGCAACCAAAATAACAGACGAACTTCCTCAACCCGCCCCCCTCTCCCCAGGCCAACCAACAGCGTGCCCGGGGTTCCACGTCGCTGATTGACAGCCACACAGCCATTGACAGTCGCTACAATATGTTATTTTGTACACGGATACATATTAATAAATTCAATTTTGACGGTTGAATGTTTAGGTTGACATAATTTCAGATACAAATATAATTTGAAAATAAATAATTATCAATTTCCAAATATTGCACCCGTCATACAGAACAAAACATACTGTGGTCTATTTTGCTGTCAATACTGCTGACAGTGTCTTTACCTGTATATTTATGCTTAACATTATAAAGTTAATAAAAAAAAATTGCCATAGCAAACTAGCCGCAGGACATCACAGCCAAGATAGCACAAATGATTGCAATGAGTGCTAGGCCTATTTGTTTTTATAATAGACTTTTTTATATATTTATTGTTGCACTAAAGTCCAAAAGTGAAAAATATATTTATTTCCTGATTGTTCAAGCTACCTCACAGAAGTGATTTGTTTCTTGACAGAGTTGTCAAATGTTAAAATAAGGCGAATTAAATGAAATTTAAGGAACATCCTGGAGTCAGAATCCGTTTTTTCGCTCTTTTTTATTCTATTTTGTATATATTATAGAAGTATCGGGACTCGGTATCGGCAGATACTCAAACGACTCGGACTCGAGGGCAAAAAAAACCTGATCGAGACATCCCTAGAGAAAATGGCAGCTAGTAATATACCAAGTGTACGGTCTCACCTCTTTCAGATACACTATGACACCATCATCTTCAGCATCAACCCGCTCCACTAGCGGAGCAAACGATTGGGGTGAAGAACCGAGCTGAGGGGAAGAGACCATCATTTACACAATAAAAAAAAAAAAATTGACTTTCTAAATCTTAAATACAAACCAGTGATGTATCTGCAGCGAAGCCCGACAGGAGTTTAATGTCCACGATAACCATGTTAGTGCTTGATTTTACACCGTTGTATCTGAGTGGGGAATAAAAGGTTGACAAGATTACACGCTTCATATTTGTAAGTCATAAACAGTTTCAGGACACAATGCTACTCACTTCACAGTGAACTTCAACATGAGATTGGTTCCACGTGCTTCACAGTCTCCAGTCACCTTCGCTTCGACACGCAGAGTCTTGGAGACTTTAACGGGTGTTGGGATGTTGTAGAAACACGCAACCTATAGTACAAGTAGAACAAAAACACTTGTACTTGGATGTGCACAAAACAGTGAGTGAAGTGAAGATACAGACCTGTAAAGACACACAGGTGGATCCTGACACTTTAACAGTATATTTGCCAGGAACGTTCTTCAGCCGTTTCTCCTGATAGAGCAGCCTGTTGTCCCGATTCACTTTAAAGCTGTAAGAGTCTCCACCTGAGGACTGTACGGTAACAGAGCTGGAGCCGTCCAAGCTGAACACTTGAGCAGCGTACACAGACAGAGCCTGAAGAGCCACCACTGTGTCCTAAAAACAAGCATAGGATTAAAAACTCCTCAATTTATTGCTCTTATGTTTGGTAGTCAGAGGCACCTGGGTAGATGAGAAGCCTCCATAGGGATTCTGCTGGGTCACAAGCCAGTTGACAATGCGGTTCGCATAGCCCAGATTAGCCGTTGTGAGAGGCTGAACAGCGAGAACCGCTAGCAGCACGTAAGAGCTTATCTCCACCGCCAGAGTATCACCAGATGTCGTCTGAGACCAATGGAGTTTAGTGCCTTAGGATGAGATGGAGGGGAGAAAGTTGATGCCAAAGACCCAGATGAACATCTCAAACAAGCAGCTGGTAAATCTTACCTTCAGAAATAGCAAGGCTGTCTAAGGCAGTTAGAAGCTGTGATCGAGTGGTGGTCTCTCCAGCCAGACTGAAGGTGTAGGTCAGCAGAGCCGTGACATAAGTGTTTCCCAGGTTCCCAATGACAGGCCTCAAGCATGACAGGCCGTTGGTAATTACAGGATCCTAAAAAACACCAAAGCAGATATCAGAGCCAGAACAGGAAGGTCATCTGCAAGGAGCGCTAAACTACTGGACTGGTTTTACCGTGGTAGGGACACCTAGTTCAAGCAGCGATGCAACAATGTAAGCAGTCATGGTCACACTGTCACCAACTCCACCCTAAAAAGAAGAAGAAAAAAATATAGATGTATAGAACAGTCTCACTGTTGGTCCATTGGTGCCAGTGCATTAAGAAACATGAAATGCACCTTCATTTCACTATGGTACAGAGTTCCCTGCTGAATGAAACAGCCATCTGAACCCTGCGTGCTGATCAACCAATCCTTTGCACTCTGCAGGACATTTGGATCTATGAAGATAAACTGCCTCGCTAGACCAAAGGACCTCATGACAAAGGCGGTCAACCTGGCCATGGAGAAGTGAAACAAATGAAACACTGGTGCCACAGATTACACACAACCGTCGAACAATGTAAAACTCACCATGTATTGGACGCATCATAACCAAATGTGCTGAATGATCCATCACTGTGTCTGTAGTTCAGTTGTCCTTGATATCCTGATTGGTCAAAAGAAAAAAAATATATTCCAATGTAAAGAACTGGACTAAGCTTACTTAGAATTTAGTATCCTAAACATGTAAAGTGGATTTGGTCATCCATACCGCTCTGAAGGAAGCCTGTGGCAGTCTCTCTGATGGCTGCAGTGAGTTGGCCCGTGACTTCCAAATACAACAGGATGTAAATATTGGGAGCAAGAATGATCATATTCTGTTCTCCACAGCCAGATGGCATCTGTAATAACTTATCTAGATTCTTCAAAGCACGACCCATTATGTCCCCTACAAGAAGTCAAGCATAAAACCCACATCAGAAACAGTTATTTGACCAATTTTGAAATGTCAGTTTCTATTCAATGACTGGTTTTACCAAGGACTGAAACTGAGCATCTGGCAGATCCTTGAATCACGGTTTCTGGAAACGTCACAGTCACGTCTTCATAAAGAACGTTTCCTGCAGACCAAACAGAATGGGTCAGCATTGAGAGTAAGGCTGATGTTCAGTTGTACAAGGAAATTGTATTAGGGAATTGAGTGCAAACAAACCCTTTGGACACAGTAACCAACTCTGGGTGTTTGTCCTTTCAACTCCTTCAGGCTATTAAAGCAACAAAACACCACATCAGTAAAGCAGCATGAGCTCCATGATCAAACTCCAGAAAGCGGTTACCACTTACCAGGACAAGTAGACTTCGAGTGACTACGTCAACCCGTCCTCTCGTCGGTACAGTCACAACCTCAGTGCCACATCGAGTTCGGGATGATTCAGCTGAAGCACTGACAGTCACATTGACAGCTCCTGCAGTGACAGAAAGCAATTTAGCACCACTTACTGTACACGTAACTTAGAGAGAAATGATGCAAAACTGACCAAGAACAGAAGCTGAGAGAACCCATTTGAAGGTTTTTCTCCCATTGGCACAAAGACAGGACACATAAGGTTCAGAATAAGATTCAAGTGTGAAGTCCGTGGATGAATCTGGAGTTACTTTAACCTAACAATCAAACGGAGCACAGGGCTAAGACACATGACATTCTCTATACAGGTCAATTATAGAGAAGGAAACCATGACATACCATGATGCATTTGGACAGATAACTGAAGACTGTGGCCTTCAGATCAAAAGACTCTCCACGGATGATTGAATACGGTAGGGAGAGCTCCAGGAAAAAGGGCTGGAAGACCGTTAGCAGAGCAGGAGGAGCCAGACCAAAACCTTCTGAGGACAGGCAGAACGCCTCAGTTTCCCATGTGGTGATGGTGTCAGGAACAGTGAGAGGAACTCGTGTAGATCCAGTGTTTCTGAAAGATAGTGAAATGAGAAATAAGAGGAACAGAATTAAAAACTGGGTTAGTAGCTTTAGAATGAACCAGGTCCTTCACTAACCCCACTTGAGCAAGCTGCCAGAGCCATGTTTGTGGAAAGTAACTCCTGACAGTCACTACAGAAGAGGAAGCGTCGCCTCCATCTGGAAGAGCCTCTGCGAGAACCACTGGAAGAGCAACAGGAGGATTCAAATTCATTAAAAAAAAGAAAGCAATTTTACTCTAAACTCTTTGTATCTGCAAAATAATCTCGCCACTATTGCATTTATGGAAGTGATTAACGGTCAACACCACACAATTTGCTGATCCACAAAGGAGTTGCAAACTCGCATAACTGAATGAAAGTTCACCAAGTCATGCAGATTTTTTCACTAAAAGAATGGCTCTGCATAGACCTACCATCTGGGAGTCTGGGATACAGCGGGCACGGAGGGGCTTGTACAGCGAGATTTGTTAGGACCTTCATTCCTAGGTTCTATCAGAGTGACAAGTCAGTACACAAGACAGATAAAGTCAATGCCTCCGCTCATGTCCATGTAGTCAGAGAAGATATGTTCTCTACCTTGAAGGTTGTATAGGCTTCATTTGTAGGAGCAGTGTAGGCAGGATCTCTGACAAAAGCTAGACTGGGTCGAAAACCTAGACACTCTGGTTCATCTTGAACATTGTATGGGTAACCAGATAGGGATCGCACCGGAAGCAAGTCAAACACCTGAAAACATGAAGACTTAAATACAATAAAACTACTTTTTTTATAACAAAAATATCATGTATGAGGATGGAAAAAGAAAAACTTTACATAACCTTATCAGAGCTAATGAGAATGACACGTGTTTTACTCATCTAGTTTTGGTTTGGGTGTGTACAGTGGTTCCACATTTAAAAAAAAAAAAAGGCATACTCTGCAAGAATCATACCTTTATAAAACAGCTTCAAAATCATTTCGGTGTTAAGCAAGCTACTTGGGGGGGGGGGGGGGGGGGGGTTCAGGCCTGATAAATCTCGTGAGAATCATGACAAGTAACCCGTTGGTGGCTTATTGGCTGCAGCTTCTTTTCGGTTTCTTTTTGAGTTCTATAAAGATGTAGGTGCGAATTTAAATAAGCTATACCTTGAGCAAATTTTCATTTATTTGTTGCGTTGACATGGCTGGTATCCCGGACCATAACAATGCTTTTGGTGGCAGACCAAGACTAATGACAGATTGTTGATACAATTGTGGTTGAGGTTTGAAATTCATTATTGGCAATGTAGTCTAATATCTTTTTAGGCCTACCCATAAACAGATCTCTCTAGATCTCTTATTTAAAGGCACATTATTCAAGATTCATATTATTAACACAACAGATTCAGAGGGGTCCTTTGAGTTTGTTTATGACACTAACATTAAATACAAGTACTCCCCAGTGACACTTTAGGAATTCTTTTTATCAAACAAAATCTATTTCAAGTAAATTAGCACACCACTGTCAACTAATCAGGTACTTTCACAAATGAGGCTAGGAAAAGCACTAGCGACATTGGTTAGTGAGCAACAAAGTTAAATGTCAAGCCCTGACCATAATAGATTTGTTGAAATTGAACCATCAACATTATTCATTTTAGAGCTGAAACAGATTGTAGCTCAAGACCAACAAGAAATTCAATCAACCGAATATGGGTACCATTTTTGCACTCAGGCGTCTTCCTGGCTCCAAGATCCGGATGCTCTGATCTACAGCACTGATGCCACACAGAGATCCTGCTTGAGCAGAGACAGTCAGAACATTTTTCTCCGCAGGAACGGCCGTAGCAGGAGAGAACTTTAGAGACACCTGGAACAAGAAACACTCTGTAGGACAAGTTACCATTCCAAGTCACTTAAACTGAAAGACCCCAGTGCACATACTTGGTTTGGGAGACAAGTGTCGGTCTCAATCAACGCACTACCAACAACCACATTCTCACTGGGCAGAACGCAGTAGACCAGAATCTGCACTTCTGGAGCCATATCGCCACTGACGGATAGCTGGAACGACACCGAGCCACTTGTGACGGTACTAGAAGCCCTCACTTTGACCGTCTCAAATCCATGGAGGACGATCACTCCTCTGGACAAGACCTGACAAAAGGCAGCCAGATACATAGATACAGCCAAATACATGTTCCTAATAAAATATATGTGATGTTCACTCACCATATAGATGATGTCAGTGCTGTAGCCACCAGCCTCTCCAACAAAAGCATACTTCACTGTCACTGGAAACGTAGCACCACATTTAAGCGGCTGCTCGAGCTTCACTATTGTCAGTTTACTAGATGGGTTACTGGAGGAATCAGGTTGGAGAAGCTGAACAACCCTTGTATCTGTAGCGAAGTATGGCGATTTGTAACCATTATCAACCACTGCAGTCACACTTGCCTGGGAAAAACAAATTACATCAGTTTCTTGTAGGAGTAAATAAGATGGCTACATCTCAAAATACAAAAGCAAATTATACCACTAGAGTAAGAGCAGCTTTAGGAAGATTGGCAGTGTTGAGTGAGAATGTGGCCAGTCCTTTCTGGTTTGTGGTCAGATCCATCAGCTTTTTGTTGGGCCAGCTGTTACCATCCAGGAGATAAACCGCATAGTTTGCAATTGGAGTACCATCGAAACGAGACACTGATATCTGTTGGGAATGATCAAGGTTAGGAAAGGGAACTAATGTGAAGGCTTCTGCAACAGGGAATTAACTTTTACTTGCCTTCCCATTAATCATTGATCCAGGTTCAAAATATTCTGGGATGTCCAAAAACATGGCTTTGCCAACTTCAAACGTAATGGACACAGTTGCAGACTTTGACAACACTACATCTGGGAAAGAGAAACTGAAATAAACAATCCAGTTCATTCACATGACATTGGTTCAGAGCAGCCAATAGCTCACCTGTTCCCTCCTCAGTGACGTTCACACTTACAAAAAAAGTGTCCTGCATGTTATTTTCAAATTTGGTGCCAAAAAACATTGACGCATCGACAGTTAGGAAGACACAGCCAGTGGCGTTCATCTGGTGGCAGAACAGAGTCACATTAAATTCAAGCACAAGAAAAACCCTCCACTGTGAGGCAGGAGTCAAACCTTTGCAGTTTTAGTCAGACATCGACGGGTCAAATCAGGAACCACAGCATATGGAAAGGGATCACGGCACACTTCCACCAAGGCTTGGCCAGGTACAGGTTGGCCATATGTGTATCTGTGAAATGTCACAAGGAACAAGTCAATAGCTACCCAACCACAAGGCAATACATATCTCCATGTTTAACTCACTTGGCACAAGCCTCAACTTTCAGTCCCACATCTCCAACGCTGTACATCTGTGGTGTGTTTATGGTCACATCAAATTTGGGCAAAACTAGGACAAAATAAACACTGTTACCCCTTTTCCACCGAAAAAAGAACTGGTGCTGGTTCAAAGTTAGTTCGGAGCTGGTTCAACTTGCGAACCCGTTCAGAACCTGTTTGCTTTTCCACTGACGACTAGAGCGCCCAGGGAACGACATCGTTACGTCACTGTTTACGTCGCTTGCAAGTAGGCTACATTGCTTTGGGATTATCTCTAACTCGTGTACCAAGAAAACTTTAAAAACAATTGAAATATGCAAGTCTTTTAATCTTTTCGTTTGATATGATCTTTTCTGATAAGTTATGTACCCATGTCTTGTGTCTTTTTTTCTTTCCATTTATTTGTTCAATCGCGACTGTTTTCTTCTTTGCTTATGTTTAAATAAATAAATAAAAACGCTTGCGTGTTTCTGCAGTTTCTAATGGCTTTGCGATGGATGGTCAGAAAATATGTTTAGAACACATCTGAAGCCGCCCCAGCCCCCGACGTAAACATGACGTGCTAAAAGAACGGTTCTAGTCCAGCAAAGAGTTGGTGCCGCTTTGGAACCAGTTCTCGCGGCCGCGAACCGGTTCTTTGGCTGTCGAAACACAAGGAACTGGTTCGCATGCAGGCACCGGCTCCGAACCGGCTCTCAAAATGCGTTGGTGGAAAAGGGGCTTGTAAGACCTCAAATCTGTCGTTGTACTGTTGCACATATTCACAACAACTTACCGTATTTTTTCACCTCAAAAACATGGGAGACCATTTTGTCACCAATAAAAGCCTTTAATGTGTACATCCCAATCTGAGCCTCTGGGTTTAACTCGTGAGAAAGCTGCAATATCCAGTCCGTTGAGGAAATGTTTGTCCACTGACCAATCCGGTTATTGTTATTGTCCTATTAAAACAGGAACAGTTTAAAAACAGCAAAACAAAATGAACAAAGTGGCAGCTGCTCCATTCAAAAACTTGCACCAGATCAAATTCTCACCTCCACCACCACCAGATTGTACTGAAAGACAAAGAAAGGAATTTAACAGTCATTGTAGAGATTTGCAAAATTGTGCAAGTAAAAATAACAAGAACAATTAGTATTTGTTCAATTTGATCCTTACCATCTGATCAAGAGGCACAAATTTATCATCCATGGTGACAACTCTGAAATTCACTGTAATAAACACATCAATGCATTATGCAATTAAAAATCAGAATTTGGTTGATTGAGAGGTGTAGAAATTTCATTACGCTACAAGAATCATTCACAGCTCACCCGTTTGTCCTGGATTGTAGATGGGTTTGTCTGTTTGGATGAAGGTCAAAGGCAAGTAACGTTTGAACATGACTTTCCTCTCATCAGACGCCCTGAAGACCTTCCCCTGAACTTCTACCTTCAGCATCTGAACAGATTCTCCATCTGCTTGAGGAGCCTGTAGGGAAACACATTTAACTAAACAATCAGACAAAAAATATTCAGTCTCATGATAACAGACCTGGAAACTAAAGCAGCGGTGAAATGGCCTTGAAGAAACTTGCTGCACAAGTCGAGTCGTCCTTTTGTCATCAAGCAGAGAAACAGTCATTGTGAGACGCCCTTGGGGTTTCAAAAGACTAGCACACAATTTGGCGTCTGATCCAGATTCAATCACTGCAGGGAACGTCACCATAAATAACCTGTGGAAACATCATGAAGTTTAGGTTCAGAGACTAAAGGAAATCAGGTCAGATTTTTTAAATGATTGAACATTCACAGAAAGTGGCCATCACAGGGTTGCCAGGCCTGTGCATCAAAACAAGCTTGACAGCCAATCAAACGAAAATGGGCCAAAGCGGTTCTCTCCATCAGCAAGTGGGTTGAAGTAACAAACATGGGTTGGTCATCGTGGTGGTAGAAGCTTTTAACCTTATAAAAAATTTAAGTCAATAACATGTAGGAAAAGCTCAGATTTGGCAACTGTGCCAGTGTCACAAAATAAGAGCACAAGACGGCCATTTTGTTCAGAAATATGAGGAACTATAACTCCAACAACACACAAACTCAATTAAACATTGAATTGTAATTGGAAAAACCCCCAAAACAAAACAATGTTAATGAACAGCAGTTTGGTGGGTCCCATTCATCCTTTGACCACTTGATAAGAAAAAGAACAACAAGATTAACTTTTACTGAACGTTTTAACTGAATCATTCTGCTTAGATTAAACATTCGGCCAGTGTTCACTTCAAAGCCCATTGCACTTACGGCTTTTTCTGTCCATCAGCAGCAAAGAGGAAAAGGGCTAAAATGAGCCCTCTCCAAACACAAATCTCGTTCACAGCCATGAAGAGCAATCATCCAAGACTAGACAGAACTCAAGAGTCTCCTCCACAAACCCTGCACCACTTCTGTTGAGACCCACACTGTTCACACAGCTTAACTCTAAATCAGCTGCACTGATGCCAGCGTTATTTAAACACTCTTAGTAATTCAGAACAGGTTGATTCATCGCTTACAGGCAATCAGGATGTCTTTAGGGCGGAGCCCAGGTAATTAAAGGAGTATTTCACCCATTTAACATTAATCTTTATTTAAAGTGGATCATATATGTAGTAGAAATGTAAAATATTTTTTTGGAATTTGGTTCCCTCTTGATAGAGAAAAGTAGGGCTGTAGTACTCGAGTCCGGTCTTGGATTGGTCCCGGTCTTCTATGGTCTCGGACTTGTCTCGGACTCGCTGGTATTCAGACTCGGACTTGTCTCGGTCTCAGCCACTGGTCTTGCCAAATATGGCTTTTGGTCTCGATCGATTCCAACATTTTTGTATGTGTTCACTTATTGCTAGCCTATCAGGGTAACGTTGACTTAGAAAATGCCCGAATTGACCTTCCAAGTGCGCACTACAACGGAGCGCGTCTTCTCATGCTGTTACTATAGTTACTGGGTGTTGCGCACAATTCTAATGATTCCCGCAGGTCTCCCATTTATAATGTGGGATATTCCCGCAATCGTAATCCACACAGATTATAAAATCAAATCATTCTTTTAATAACTATCTGCCAGACGCAATTTCACAAACAGCATTCAACGGTGCCGCGTCTTCTCTTCTCTCATGTATTTTGGAAGGCGCATCAAGCGCTGCTGCAATAATACACACTCGCGTTCACATGGCGGAATATACACTTGCATTCAGGCCAGTAGTGCATCGTGAATAAAGCTTAGCCTACCATTTGCACATCTTTTTAAGTCTTACCTTTTCATTTTTCATTTTTTAAGTCTTACCTTTTCAGTCTTACCTTTTCATTTTTCATTTTTTACCAGTTTAACAGTCAAGCAATTTTAAACTATCAGTGCCAGCGCTCTCTGGGATGACTGCGCATGTTCATGGAAAATCCGCCTCAAGAACAGCTGGCCAGTAAAAAAAGTTATTTTTCACTGATTAGCTAGGCCTGTATTGCTTTAACACTCAAAACTGTGTCAATTTCGGTCTTCATGAGTATAATAGTCTAAACATAGTCGGTTTTGTCTTTAAAAAGCACAAAACGCATGCAGAGAATCCATGCACTAGCTCTTAAAGTGACAGTAACCATATGTGTAGGTCATTAATTTTGTCGTCAAAACAACAAAAAGAGAGCTTTTAAGTTACAGGAATCAGGATTAATAGCCTATGTGTTTAATTTATTCAGGACTAAAATACTATCCAGTGTAATTTTCCATTTGATTACTTTATTCAGTTTCTGTCTATGAATACTAGTGTCAGACCTATTCAAAAACGTTTCTCTTTATTTGTCTTTATTAGTATCTTTATTCTATTTGTGTAACTTTTTTTTGCAATTTAATTGAACAATTTAAAATCAAGCCTTGTGTTGTGTAAATTCTTAACAACATTAACCCATTGCAATGAGCACAAACATTTAGGCAAGATAAATTTAATAATTTTGTTTGGCAAAAACGAAATTCAGGCCCTGAAGACTTTTTTCCCCCCTCTCCTGGACTCGGTCTTGACTCGGACTCGAACCTTTTTGGACTCGGTCTTGACTTGGACCCAAACCTCTTTGAACTCGGTCTTGACTTGGACTCGACTAGTCCGGGTCTTGGACTTGTCTTGGACTCGACAAAGGTGGTCTTGACTACAGCCCTAGAGAAAAGACAGATAATAACCGAGGGGTGCATTTGTATGTAAGAGAACAGCTCCCACATTGCACCACATAGCACAGCTCAGCAAGCTACACCCACTAATCCAGAACAGCGCAAACAGAGAAATCACTCTTCCGTCTACAAGGTTAACATTAGCTGTCACCTGAGTTTGAAATTCATTTCACAAAAATGTCTAGTTAGTTGGCTGTGACGAGCAGGACGATCGAGGGCGAGGGACGTAAGAGGATGGCGCGAGGTCGGTGGCATGAGTGATAATGAAAGACATCTGTAAGGCACGCGTTGGTCTCTCGTCTCTCACGGAGGAGCGACAACGGCAGATCGAAAGAGAAACAGGCCTGATTTTATGATGTGTTTTTTTTTATTGCTGTGTGTAACGTTACAACAGTGGTCAATGAGGGGCTGCTGGTTTATACTTTAGTTTAAAGTATAACGTTTCAGGCACGATACTGTGTGTGTGAGTGAGTGTATTTGTGTGTAATAATGGAGTGCATGGACATTGTCTCTTCGTAACTGGTTTGCGGTTGTAGCACTCTCCATTTAACCACTCGTTCAGTTCCCGAACCACCTTTCTTCATGATGTAATTGTTATCCTCTTTGTCACTGCGATATCAGTGCTTTGTTAGCACAACGGAGCTAGCTAGCAAAACAAACCCAGAAAGGAAGTGAGTTGCATCGACGGTAGAGTTTAGGATGTAGAGCGGAAACGGCTCATAAACTTGTGTGTACTAATGCCTCATTCCAGGCAACCTGTATCCCGTGTTTTTTCAACCTTTACCTGTGAAAGTGCAGTGTAACGGCTGTGACTTTCCACCAGTGAACTCGTACTAGATCGATGTACTCCCAGTTACAAGCTTTGATGTCACATAGCCCGCGAAACCATACAAAATAACAATGGCAGCCCCTACAGATGCAGTGTTTCTGCAGGCAGTACACGGTTAAAAAACAAATCAATTTATGTAGTTCAAACTAATACCATTTATAGGATAATAATATAGAAGTTCAGTCAAACGCAAAATGATGAAAGCATACTTGTCTGAATGTAGTCAAACATTGATGACTGCTGGCTTGAGATTTTTGACTGCAAGAACCTGAATGCAGAGAACGTTCTTCAGTGGCTTCTCCTGATACAGCACCCTGTTGTCCCGATCATTTTGAAACTATACTAGTCTCCTACTAAGGACTGTAAGGTAGGACTGCTGGAGCCATCCAAGCTGAACACTTGGAAGAGCCACCACTGGCTCCATGGTCATAAACCAAACAAATGATTAAACTCTCAGATATGGCTTGATTGCACTCGTGTTTGGTAGTCAGAGGCACCTGGGTGGATGAAAAGCCTCCATAGGGATTCTGCTGGGTCATCACCCATTTTACAATGCGGTTAGCATAGCCCAGATTAGCCGTTGTGAGGGATTCAACTGTGAGAGCCGCTGGCAACACGAAAGAGCTGATCTCCACCACCAGAGTATCACCAGATGTAGTCTGAGACCAATGGAGTCAGTGGATAGGGGTTAAAGATGATGCCAAAGAATTGAGTAATGAGTTGGTAATGATGGGATCCTGAAAATCAAAGCAAGTGTCAGATTTAAGTTGTGCAAACGCCAACTGCTGTGATTGGCTGACATGTTCAAATTTGAAAAAGCAACAATTACATGTGGAAATCTCTCAAATGCTTTCTTAAAGTATTTAGTCTTTTAAAGTATTTAGTCTTTTTTAAAGTATTTAAAAATGTCGTTTTTAAAGTATTTAGATGAAAGTCTGTTGATTACATGAAATTAAAAGATATCAAGGCAATTTTTACTTACGAATACTTTTACCAAATAAACAAAAACGCAAACACGATGTGAATACAGTAAGAGCTTCATTGTGCAGTGTAACATCATTATTGATGACAAGTTTTGGTGAGTGTCCTGCATACATTTCAGTTTAAATAAAATTATTTTCATCCTACGAAAAACGTGCAATTGTTATTTTAGTCACCGTCTTGATTTAAAGGCGCATAAAGATTATTGAACGATTGCCTGAACTTGATTAATTACTTCCTTGAGTGGTGTTGCTGGCAAATCCAGATTGTGCATTTTTTTCTGCAAAGCCTACATAAAAAAAAACCCTGAATTACCAAACATTACTAGTGAAATATACCAAACACTGCAATGCACTTTCCTTTCCTATTTGGAAGGTAATGGTTTTGATCCTTTATTCTCAAGTAACTATTCACTAACACTCCAGTGGGCGAGGCCAAAGGAGCAGAGATGTACTCTGCGTTCCAAACCACATACTTCCCTACTATATAGTAGGGGAAAAGAGTAGGCGAGCAAAAAAGTACGTTCGAATCCTCAGTATTCATAAAAGAGTAGCCGAGAATAACATAGCAGATGTCTGGTTCGCATTCATACTCAACTAGATTTGGCTATAAAGTACCTACTTTTTTAGCACTCGTTGAGTAAGTACTTATTGAAATGAAGTACCTACTTATTGAGCATGCGGTTTGGAACGCAATCGTAGTGTTGATATTCTTCTGCAAAGGCAGTCTACACCTGACCTGTGACCTCAAGTCTCCACTTTTAGAGATACAGTGGTTTTCTGACCTTTGTTTCAATTAAAGCTATTTTTGGAACATGAAAGTTGACATTTGATCGTTTAACAAACGCTTATCTGTCAAAAAGTCAAGGATGATTTGGACTCCCAGTGCATGAACCCTTTAAGAAGGACAATAATCCTTGATTAAGTTCAGTGTAAAGAGCCCTACCCAGACAGCAAACTGACATTGAATCAACGTGGAAACGATGTCTCTCATGACGTCGAAACAACGTTGATTTTGCTCATCGAATTAACGTTGAACCAACGTCAGATGCGGCATTCTTCAAATCTTAATGAAAATCTAAAATTGGTTTGCTTTCATAACGTTGATTTCAAGTTGATTTCCGTTAGTTTTGAACGAATGACGCGTCTGACGTTGGTTCAACGTTAATTCGATGAGCAAAACAATGTCGGATCAACGTTGTTTCGATGTCATGTTTCCACGTTGATTCAACGTCAGTTTGCTATCTGGGTATTAACTAAAAGCTTATTACCATGGTTGGAAAAGAAAAGGTTAAATCAACCAGTTGATAAATAAAGGTTTGTCTGCAAGCAAAGTGCCACCATTTTAAATGCGTAGTTTAAAAAAAAAAAAAAAAAAAAGTTCAAAAGAACCACAACTGCAAAATGAGCCATGTTAAGGATTTGAAGTCACAGGACAAATAGATACTCATGAACACTGCAACTTCCTATTTTAATCAAATGCCAAAGAAGGAACAAGAGGCAACATAACTGTTTATAAAAGTTGTTTTATTTGTCAAGCATCCTATAGCCAGTACTGACTCATGAACAGGGAGATGTGTAGGTGGTCTCAAACGAATCACCTGAAATAGGAGGAAAAGAATTAACCAAATTGTTCAGTGAATTCAGCCAGAGCAAAGCATGATTAGAAAGCGTACTTGTCTGATAGTAGTCATAAACCTTTATGACTGCTGGCTTGAGATTTTCTACTGCAAGAACCTGATTCAGCTGCAGAGTGTAACTCATGGGGACGCCTTTGGGAACCTGCAAGGCAAAGGATGAACAGCAGCGTATGAGAAAATGGCAGCTAGCAATATACAAAGTGTACAATCTCACCTCTTTCAGATATACTTGGACACGATCATCATCAGCATCAACACGTTCCACTAGCGGAGCAAACGACTGGGGCGAAGAACCGAGCTAAGGGGACGAGACCATTGACACAGTTAAATTGAAGGAGCTGCATCACCTGAAACGTTGCCACCCCAAAGTGCAAAAATATGTTGGGGGCCATGAAGTTGGCTCCCAACACAAAATGTCATCTATACAGATGACGTTTTGTGTTGGGGGCCAACTTCATGCAGGTTAAAGAATCTTGGGACTTTCTCTTAAATACAAACCAGTGATGTGTCTGCAGTGAAGCCCGACAGGAGCTTGATGTCCACTAGAACCATGTTAGTGCTTGATTTATCACCGTCGTATCTGAGTGGGGAATAAAACGTTGACAAGAGAAGAACACGCTTCATTTTTGGAAGTCAAACAGTTTCAGGACACAATGCTACTCACTTCACAGTGAACTTCAACAGGAGATTGACTCCACGTGCTTGGCAGTCTCCAGTCACCTTCGCTTCGACACGCAGCGTCTTGGAGACTTTAACGGGTGTTGGGATATTGTAGAAACAAGCAACCTATAGTACAAGTAGATTAAAAACATTTGTACTTGGATGTGCACAATACATAGAGTGGTTGAAGATACAGACCTGTAAAGACACACAAGTGGATCCTGACACTTTAACACTATATTTGCCAGGAACGTTCTTCAGCCGCTTCTCCTGATATAGCAGCCTGTTGTCCCGATTCACTTTGAAGCTGTAAGAGTCTCCTCCTACTTCTGATGACTGTACGGTAACAGAGCTGGAGCCATCCAAGATGAACACTTGAGCAGCGTACACAGACAGGGCATGAAGAGCCACCACTGTGTCCTAAAAACAAGCACCAGATTTTATATTTAAAAAAAAAAAAAAATCCTCATAAATGTAGAATTTTAATGAATCCCAACTGACAGTCCAGATACCCTACCTCTGGAAAGCTTTTAACATTTGACTAGCGTCTAGTAAAACCCTTGTCATAAAACAAGCAAAGGAACAGCCTTGACAAGACAAAGACTGACTCGCACCAAAAACAGTCATCTCATAGTCAGGATCTCTGTATTCAGGAATGACTGTCTCTTGCCCATATTCCTTTAATGCAAGATCCAAAGCTACAAGCTTTATAACCATCAAAACAAACTAGTAGGCCATCTTTGTATAACAGGAAGGTTATCTTCAAGGCCAGAAAGACTACCTTTCCTGCGAGTCGAAGAGGATTTCTGTGGGTTAACTGATAGATAGCATGAACAGTTTGGACAAATGGATATCAGGTAAATTAATTCCACATGGATCTATCCTTAGTTTATAGATTATAAATAAATATTACTATCAATTGTCTGTTTTGATGTACAAATGAACCAATTTCAACCCGTCTGTAAAATAGTCTACATATGTAATTAATTATAATCTGGTATGGTTAATTATGTGCATGTATTAATGCAAATGCAGGGAACATA
Source organism: Cyprinella venusta (assembly GCA_038021265.1). Lineage (NCBI taxonomy): Eukaryota > Metazoa > Chordata > Actinopteri > Cypriniformes > Leuciscidae > Cyprinella > Cyprinella venusta. The sequence goes on along the minus strand of CM075863.1, from coordinate 49,451,840 downwards.
CCGCTTTTCAGAAGATTCCATATTGAACGTTATCAGGTTTGTGTGAATAAATATTAAACTCACATTCTCCAAATTAACCAGAAAGACTCTACAATGATTGGACTGTTAAGTAGTCAGTCACCTGGGTGGAGGAGAAGCCGCCATAGGGATTCTGCTGTGTCACAAGCCAGTTGACAATACGGTTAGCATAGCCCAGATTAGCCGTTGTGAGAGGCTGAACAGCGAGAACCGCTAGCAGCACGTAAGCGCTGATCTCCACCGCAAGAGTATCACCAGATGTTGTCTGAGACCAATGGAGCTTAGTGCCTTAGATAAAGATGGAGGGGAGAAAGTTGATAATAAAGACCCAGATGAACATCTCAAACAAGCAGCTGGTAAATCTTACCTTCAGAAATAGCAAGGCTGTCTAAGGCAGTTAGAAGCTGTGATCGAGTGGTGGTCTCTCCAGCCAGACTGAAGGTGTAGGTCAGCAGAGATGTGGCATAAGTGTTTCCTAGGTTCCCAATGACAGGCCTCAAGCACGACAGACCTTTGGTAATTACAGGATCCTGAAGAAAAAAAAAAACAACAGATATCAGAGCCAGAAAAGGAAGGTCATCTGCAAGGAGAGCCAACTACTGGACTGGTTTTACCGTGGTGGGGACACCTAGTTCAAGCAGCGACGCAACAATGTAGGCAGTCATGGTCACACCATCACCAACTCCACCCTAAAAAAAAGGGGAAAAAAAAAGATATAGAATTGTCTCACTGTTGGTCCATTGGTGCCAGTGCATTAAGAAACATGAAATGCACCTTCATTTCACTATGGTACAGAGTTCCCTGTTGAATGAAACAGCCATCTGAACCCTGCGTGCTGATCAACCAATCCTTTGCACTCTGCAGGACATTCGGATCTATGAAGATAAACTCCCTCGCTAGACCAAAGGACCTCATGACAAAGGCAGTCAACCTAGCCATGGAGATGTCAAACAAATTATAACACTGGTGTCACAGATTACAAACAACCGTAGAACAGTGTGAAACTCACCATGTATTGGACGCATCATAACCAAATGTGCTGAATGATCCATCACTGTGTCTGTAGTTAAGTTGTCCTTGGTATCCTGATTTGTCAAAAGGAAAATGAAATTCCAATGGAAAGAACTGACTAAGCTTCCTTGGAATTTAGTATCCTATACATGCAAAGTGGATTTGGTCATCCATACCGCTCTGAAGGTAGCCTGTGGCGGTCTCTCGGATGGCTGCAGTGAGTTGCCCTGTCACCTTCAGGTACAGTAAGATGTAAATATTGGGAGCAAGAATGATCATATTCTGTTCTCCACAGCCATACGGCATCTGTAATAACGCATCTAGATTCTTCAGTGCACGACCCATTATGTCCCCTACAAGAGGTCAAGCATAAAACCCACATCAGGAACAGTTCTACTAATCTTGACATTTCAGTTTCTAATCATTGAGATGATTTACCAAGGACTGAAACTGAGCATCTGGTAGATCCTTGAACCACGTTTGTTGGAAATGTAAGAGTCATGTCTTCAGAAAGAATGTTTCCTACAGACCAAACAGAATGAATATCATTGAGGAGAAGGCTGATGTTCGGCTGTACAGGGAAATTGTATTGGGGAATTATTGAGTGCAAACAAACCCTTTGGACACAGTAACCAACTCTGGGTGTTTGTTCTTTCAACTCCTTCAGGCTATTAAATGAACAGAACACCACATCAGTAAATCTGCCTGAGATCTATGATCAAACTCCAGAAGGCTATTAACCACTTACCAGGACAAGTAGACTTCGAGTGACTACGTCAATGCGTCCTCTCGTCGGCACAGTCACAACCTCAGTGCCACATCGGGTCCGGGATGGTTCAGCTGAAGCATTGACAGTCACATTGACAGCTCCTGCAGTGACAGACAGGAATTGAGCACCACCTAATATACACTTAAGTTAGAGAGAGGATGGAAAACTGACCAAGAACTGAAGCTGATAGAACCCATTTAAAGGTTTTTCTCCCATTGGCACAAAGACAGGATGAATACGGTTCAGTATATGGTTTAAGAGTGAAGGCTGTGGATGAAGCTGGAGTTACTTTAACCTGCGAATGAAACGGAGCACAGCGCTAAGACAAATGACAATCTCTATACAGAAGAATTAGAGAAGAAAACCATGGCAGACCATGATGCATTTGGACAGATAGCTGAAGACTGTGGCCTTCAGATCAAAAGACTCTCCACGGATGATTGAGTAGGGCAGGGAGAGCTCCAGGAAGAAGGGCTGGAAGACCGTCAGCAGAGCAGGAGGAGCCAGACCAAAACCTTTAGAGGACAGGCAGAACGCCTCAGTCTCCCATGTGGTGATGGTGTCAGGAACAGTGAGAGGAACTCGTGTAGATCCAGTGTTTCTGAAAGATAGTGAAATGAGAAATAAGAGGAACAGAATTAAAAACTGGGTTAGCCGCTTTAGAATGAACCAGATCATCACTAACCCCACTTGAGCAAGCTGCCAGAGCCATGTTTGTGGAAAGTAACTCCTGACAGTCACTACAGAAGAGGAAGGGTCACCTCCATCTGGACGTCTCATAAGAATCACTGAAAGATTAGAAATTTTACACTAAACTTTATCTCTATAGAATCTGTCCCTCGTTGCGTTTATGGAAGAAATTGACACACCAAACAACAATTTGCTGATCTACAAAGGAGTTGTAATCTTATATAACTGAATGTAAGTTCACCAAGTCATGCAGAATTTTTCACTAAAAGATTGGCGTCTGCATAGACCTACCATCTGGTAATCTGGGATACAGCGGGCACGGAGGGGCTTGTACAGCGAGATTTGTTAGGACCTTCATTCCTAGGTTCTATCAGAGTGACAAGTCAGTACACAAGACAGATAAAGTCAATGCCTCCGCTCATGTCCATGTAGTCAGAGAAGATATGTTCTCTACCTTGAAGGTTGTATAGGCTTCATTTGTAGGAGCAGTGTAGGCAGGATCTCTGACTAAAGCTAGACGGGGTCGAAAACCTAGACACTCTGGTTCATCCTGAACATTGTAAGGGTAACCCGTTAGTGATCGCACAGGGAGCAAGTCAAACACCTGGAAACATGAAAAAAGCCATATTAAAAAAGACATCTGAAATTAGACATATTGCAGTGCGACAACTGTCATGAGTAATAAAGGAGGCGAGAACAAATACATTAATGACAAAACGTATACAAGAACAAAAGCAGTCCTTCATAGTCAACTGCTGCCACACAAAACAAATAAAATTCAGGCCTGCCTCTCATACTTAAAGTGCATTTCGGTAGTAAACTAATAGTCCTGGTAGGAAAGTTTAGGGGGATGCTGCTGGAAAAACCAGCAATGCAAGTTGAGGAGCTCCCGACAAACCTTGCGATAATAACGACTGATAACTCGCTGGTGGCTCATTGGCCGAGGAATCTCTTGTTTCTTTTCAAGATCTACCAAGATGTTGATAAGCAAATTTTTACTAATTCATTTTGTTGACATGGCTTTTTTTAGTGGCAGACTAAGACTAATGACAAACTGTTGATACAAGTTTGGCTCAGGTTTGAAATTTATTATTGGCTATGAACTCTAATTTTTCAGTAGGCCTACCCATAAACACCTCATTGATCTCTTATTTAAAGAGCATCATGCAAGATTTGTACCTTAATATAAAAGCGTCAAGAGGCATCAGGCCATGAGTGCAGAGACACAGAGAATGGGGACGCAAGTTTGGCATAGAGCCCATTTAAGCACACCAGTGTCAACTTATCTTGTAGTTTCACAAATGTGTCAAGTTAGTTTGCAAAACCACAATATGCAATGCAAAATATGCAATGCAAAACCACAATATTGGCTAGCAAGCTAAGAAGTTAGTCAAGCCCTAATAATAGTTTTGTTCAATTGATTTATCAGTATTACTTATTTTAAAGCTGAAACGTCGGTCAAGACCAACAAGAATTTCAATCAACTGATCATTGATACCATTTTGGCACTCAGGCGTCTTCCTGGCTCCAAGATCCGGATGCTCTGATCTACAGCACTGATGCCACACAGAGATCCTGCTTGAGCAGAGACAGTCAGAACATTTTTCTCAGCAGGAACGGCCGTAGCAGGAGAGAACTTTAGAGACACCTGGAACAAGAAACACTCTGTAGGACAAGTTGCTATTTCAAGTCACTTAAACTAAAAGATCCCAGTGCACATACTTGGTTTGGGAGACAAGTTTCGGTCTCAAACAACGCACTACCAACAACCACATTCTCACTGGGCAGAACGCAGTAGACCAGAATCTGTACTTCTGGAGCCATATCACCACTGACAGATAGCTGGAACGACACCGAGCCACTTGTAACAGTACTAGAAGCCCTCGCTTTGACCATCTCAAATCCATGGAGGACGATCACTCCTCTGGACAAGACCTGACAGCCAGAGGACAAGGCAGCCAGATACATAAAACATGTTTCTAATGAATTAAGATACAAGTGATGTCCACTCACCATATAGATGATGTCAGTGCTGTAGTCACCAGCCTCTCCAACAAAAGAATACTTCACAGTCACTGGAAACGTAGCACCACATTTGAGCGGCTGCTCGAGCTTCACTATTGTCAGTTTACTAGAAGGGTTACCGGAGGAATCAGGCTGGAGAAGCTGAACAACCCTTGTGTCTGTAGTGAAGTATGGCGATTTGTAACCATTATCAACCACTGCAGTCACACTTGCCTGGGAACAACAAATTAAATCAGTTTCTTGGAGTAATTAAGATGTCTACATCTCAAAATACAAAGAGCAAATCGTACCACCAGACTGAGAGCAGCTTTAGGAAGTTTAGCAGTGTTGAGAGAGAATGTGGCCAGTCCGTCCTGGTTTGTGGTCAGATCCATCAGCTGTTTATTGGGCCAGCTGTTCCCATCCAGGAGATAAACCACTTTGTTTGCAATTGGAGTACCATCGAAACGAGACACTGATATCTGTTGGAATGATTAAGATTAGGAAAAGGAACCAATGACAACTTTTATAGCACAATTTTAAAACAGCTGTTGACCAATGTGCTTTCCACAATGTAGCTAAGTTTTAAGATCATGGGAAAAAAAAAGATTCACCAAGGAACTTTAAAATGCATAAGAAACAAAATACATATCACAAACATTACAAAACAAGATAAAGTGTTAATCAAAAGTCTTAGAAATGAAGTTTTTATCTGGATTTTAAAAGTCAGAAGAAAATAAGCTTGTCTTAAGCTAATAGTTGAAGTATTTCAAAGCCTTGGAGCAGAGATGGAAAAAAGCCATTGTGAAGGCTTCAGCAACAGGAAAAAAAAAATACTTACCTTTCCATCAATCACTGATCCAGATTCAAAATATTCCGGGATGTCCACAAACTTGACTTTGCCAACTTCAAACGTAATGGACACTGTTGCAGATTTTGACATCACTACATCTGAAGAAGAGAAACAAACTGAATAAACCAATCCAGTTCATTCACATGACATTAGTTCAGAGCAGCCAATAGCTCACCTGTTCCCTCCTCAGTGACGTTCACACTTAAGAAAAAAGTGTCTTGCATATTATTTTCAAATTTGGTGCCAAAAAACACTGTTGTATCGACAGTAAGGAAGACACAGCCAGTGGCGTTCATCTGGTGGCAGAAAAAAGAATCACATTAAATTCAAGCACAAGAAAAACCCTCCACTGTGAGGCAGGAGACAAACCTTTGCAGTTTTAGTCAGGCAACGACGGGTCAAATCAGGAACTGCAGCGTATGAAAACGGCTCACGGCACACTTCCACCAAGGCTTGGCCAGGTACAGGTTGGCCATATGTGTATCTGAGAAACACCACAAGGACCATAGTCAATAATTACCCAACCACAAGATAATAAATATCTGTATGTTTAACTCACTTGGCACAAGCCTCAACTTTCAGTCCCACATCGCCAACACTGTACATCTGTGGTGTGTTTACGGTCACATCAAACTTGGGCAAAACTAAGACAAAAAAAATGCAGTAAGACCTCAAGTCTGTCGTTGTACTGTTGCACATATTCACAACAACTTACCATATTTTTTCACCTCAAAAACATGGGAGATAGTTTGTTCACCAATAAAAGCCTTTAATGTGTACATCCCCATCTGAGCCTCTGGGTTTAACTCGTGAGAAAGCTGCAATATCCAGTCCGTTGAGGAAATGTTTGTCCACTGACCAATCCGGTTATTGTTATTGTCCTATTAAAACAGTAACAGCTCATAAAAATGGTCAACAAAACAAACAAAGTTGCAGCTGCTCCATTCAAAGACTTGCACTAGATCAAATTCTCACCTCCACCACCACAAGATTGTACTGAAAGACAAAGACAGGAATATTAAGCATTTAAAAGAACTGCAAAACTGTGCAAGTAAAAATACACAATAAATTTGCATTTGTTTAATTTGGTCCTTACCATCTGATCAAGAGGCACAAATTTGGCATCCATGGTGACAACTCTGAAATTCACTGCAAAACCACAATAAACACACAAGTGCATTATGCAATTAAAGATCAGAACTTGCACCATAATGGACTTTCTACACCTCTCATATTCAACCAAGGATCGATCATAGTTCACCTGTTTGTCCTGGATTGTAGATGGGTTTGTCTGTTTGGATGAAGGTCAAAGGCAAGTAACGTTTAAACATGACTTTCCTCTCATCAGACGCCCTGAAGACCTTCCCTTGAACTTCTACCTTTAGCATCTGAACAGATTCTCCATCTACTTGAGGAGCCTGTAAGGAAACTCAGTTAACTTCACAATCAGAAAAAAAAGAAAAAAATTATTCAGTCTCATGATAACGGACCTGGAAACTAAAGCAGCGGTGAAATGGCTTTGAAGAAACTTGCTGCAAAAGTCGAGTCGTCCTTTTGTCATCCAGCAGAGAAACAGTCATTGTGAGACTCTCTTGGGGTTTCAGAAGACTTGCACACAATTTGGCATTAGATCCAGTTTCAATCACTGCAGGGAACGTCACCATGAATAACCTGTGGAAACATCATTAAGTTTAGATTAAGAGACTAAAGGAAAGCAGGTCAGAATATTTACGTGTCGATTGAACGTCCACTGAAAGTGTTAAAACTGATTTGGCAACTGTGATGGGTTCACAAAATATGAGCACAAGACAGCCATTTTTTTCAAAAATATATTTGAGGAACAATAACCACAACAGCACAAGAACTCAATGACTTGTATTTAAAAGACAAAAACAAGTGTTAATGAACAGCAGTTGGGTCCCACTCATCTTTTGACCACTTGATGAGAAAAATTACAACGTGAACAACTTTTACCAAACGGTTTATGCTTTAGTGCTTCATTTTGCCATCTTTAAAACTGTATCATTCTGCATAGATTAGACATTAGACCACTTTTCACTTTAAGCCCATTGCACTTACGGCCTTTTCTGTCCATCAACAGCAAAGAGGAAAAGGGCTAAAATGAGCCCTCTCCAAACACAAATCCCCCTCACAGACATGAAGAGCAATCATCCAAGACTAGACAGAAATCAAGAGTCTCTTTCACAAACCCTGCACCACTTCTGTTAAGATCAACTCTGTTCTACAGCTCAACTCTAAATCAGCTGCACTGATGCCAGCGTTATTTAAATGCTCTTAATAATTCAGAACAGGTTGAATTAACACTCTCAGGCAATCAGGTCGTCTTTAGGGCGGAGCCCCGGTAATTAATCACAGGGTTGCCAACTCTGAAACACACGCTCGCCTGCATCACACGATTGATTTTTTGTTATGCATCAGCTTGCCCATGTGCCGCATTGCTGCTCAGCTGAGCCTTGTAAAGTAGAGCTCATAGTTAAAATTAAATGTAGGTGTATGTTCTGGCAGGCTGATCTCATGAAGTAGCGTGTGTATGACACGCCAATTCGTATTTGCATTTTTGGCGTGTTATGAAGACGCATAATCGCTTTTCAGCGTGTTTATGAACGCCGTTGACTTAACGTTATATAAATATAGGACTTACCTCAACCCCGTCCCTAAACTTAACCGTCACTGGGGTTAATGGCATTTATGACTGTTCCCTTACCATCCTAGGGAAAAAAAAGATATGACTTACCTCAACCCTATCCCTAAACTTAACCGTCACTGGGGTTAATGGCATTTATGACTGGACATTTGACGCGCGTGTTCTGACACGCGGGATGACGCGGACGTTAATGGCGTAGACATACACGCATACACGCGGATACACGCGAATAGCTCAAAATGCGTAGAAATAATACGCCACTTGACTCGAAAGTGGCGTGTATGTTTACGCAAAAGTCATGATGTCATGTTGGTTCTGGTATTATATTATGTGGACCCTTATTTTGACATTAATTTATGTTTTGCCTATAGGCTACTACGCTCTGTTTTGTTTCGGTTTCTTTATGTATGCCCTGCTAATTTTTTCACCTGCTGACCACAGTTTAAGGTTCAGGATTTTGGACATCGGGCCTCATTTCCAAGTTAGCCTTAGTGTTTTTTATGAGTGGAGAGACAGTTTTAAAAAATTTGTATTCAGTCATTCCAGTTGCATAGTTCACTGGTGCTAGGCTAGCGTCAACGGTAACTGCTAGCCTGCCATAAAAAATAGCTTTACCCACTCCAGAGTACACCAAATAACTTATGACGCCAGACTATCGATGTACATGTCTGTTAAGAGAATGTTAAAAATCAAACTACTCTTGCATCTCAAGCCCCTTTTCCACCAAAGCATTTTGAGAGCCGGTTCGGAGCCGTTGCCTGCGCGCGAACCAGTTCTTTGTGTTTCGACAGCCAAAGAACCGGTTCGCGGCCGCGAGAACTGGTTCCAAAGTGGCACCAACTCTTTGCTGGACTAGAACCGTTCTTTTAGCACGTCATGTTTACGGGGCGGGTTTAGACGCGTTCTTCTCGGTTCTTTTAAACATATTTTCTGACCATCGCAAAGCCAGGAGAAACTGCAGAAACACGCAAGCGTTTTATTTATTTATTTATTTTTTTAAACATGAGCAAAGAAGAAAACAGTCATGATATAGAACAAATAAATGGAAAGAAAAAAAAAGACAAGACAGGGGTACATAACTTATCAGAAAAGATTACATATCAAACGAAAAGATTAAAAGACTTACATATTTCAATTGTTTTTAAAGTTTTCTCGGTACACGAGTTAGAGATAATCCCAAAGCAATGTACTTGCAAGCGACGTAAACAGTGACGTAACGACGTCGTTCCCTGGGCGCTCTAGTCAGTGGAAAAGCAAACAGGTTCTGAACGGGTTCGCAAGTTGAACCAGCTCCGAACCAACTTTGAACCAGCACCAGTTCCAAACCAGTTCTTTTTTCGGTGGAAAAGGGGTATCAATGATCCCAAAGGAACTAGTTTCTCAGCAGTGGCAGAGTTTTACTTTGCTCTGGTTAAGGCCTCATTATGCTTATGCGTCAACTCCATGGCGTAGCTACACCGGCGCCATGGCCGTTTTATGCTTCTGCGTCAGGTTGCGTTGCATCGTGGTACATTTCACTGCCAGAACGCTAGCTAGGAGGGTGTGTGGTTCTCAAATCTCTTTGCTAGTTTGTTTTGGTGATTATCAAGGATGTAACAGTGAATATTGTATTGTAAATAAACAACAAACTGTGTTTCAAAACAAACGTTGATTTATTGATTGATTGAATTTTATTGTGAGCAAAAAGAAAGAAAAGAATATAGACATAACAATGACATAAAAAACAATACAGTTTATTTTTAGTTTAATCCTATATTTACTTTCTTTATAAGTGTATTAATTATCAGTAAGAGGGTGCAAATGTTACAAATGGCGCTATAGCTATAGGGGAAACCGGAAAAGCTACACTCCTGAAATGATGTACAATCTGAGCAGTCGCCTCGACGAGTTACAAATTTTTTGGAGGTGCACGTCGAACTACGGCGGAGGGGTCGGAGAGGGCTTCGCGTCTGCGGGGTACGCCGCCGATTCGACGCAGAAGCATAAAGCAGGCTTTAGTTGTACTGCCAAAAAATAAACATTGAAACGCACTCTCTCGACCTCTCTCTCTCTCCCACTACCTCTCTCTCCAGATAGCAAACTGACATTGAATCAACGTGGAAACATAACATCGAAACAACGTTGATCTGACATTGTTTTGCTCATCGAATTAACGTTGAACCAACGTCAGACACATCATTCTTTCAAAACTAACAGAAAATCAACATGAAATCAACGTTGCTTCAACGTTATGAAAGCAAACTAATTTTCGATTTTCATTTAGCTTTGAAGAATGCCGCGTCTGACGTTGGTTTAACATTAATTCGATGAGTAAAATCAACGTTGTTTCGATGTCATGAGAGACGTCATTTCAATGTTGATTCAATGTCAGTTTGCTGTCTGGGTCGGTTGCCTAGGTAAATATCAATCCGTTGCTGCTGTAGACAGTGCTAATAAATTAACCAATTAACTAAATATATATATATATAAAACACAATTGCAATATAATGAAAGAGTAGTTTTGATTACTAACATTATTCTCTCAACAGACATTTACATCAATAATAAAAAATAATTTATTTGCTTTTTGTGTACTGGGGAGTGGGTAAATCTGTTTTTAATGGCAGGCTAGTTACAGTTGATTCGCGCTAGCCTAGCATCGCCGAGCTATGCAACTGGAACGACTGGCTAAAAAAAAATTGAAAACGGTCTCCACTAATAAATAACACTCAGGCTTATTAATCAAACTTGAAATAACACTCGCGCCGCATGTCTAGGGTCTATGCTCGGGATGATGATCATAATTTGTGTTTAATCCTGAGTTTATCCTGATGGAAATATAAAAAAGCCTTAAACTCCAGGGTGCTGTAACCACACAACAGCTCAATTTGAATGAAGTCCAGTTCTTCAGTCCAGGAGAAGATCTAAAAACATTGATGATATGCTGCATGTTGCTTTATTTAACAAGCAGTGCATGTGTAGTTTCTGGTCCAGTGGAAATCTCTTTATGTTCAATAGTTTTTTAGTGGTCTCAAATTAAACAAGTTCACAGTAATACTTTGCTCACATTATTAATGCGTTATATATTTTAGTTAATACATTTATAACGACAGTTGTTCAATTTAAGGCAGTCCGTTTCTGCAAGTGAAACAAGTTGAGTTTTAATTTAGTCCATTAGTACAGTAACATACATTGCAGTAAATAACTATAATTAACCTTAAATTACTGGCAACAGTGTTGCCATTGTTTTACTTAGAGAGAAAAAAAACCTGGTGACGTCTAACAGTGTGCTAGGAATAATGATTCCAGAAAAATGCAGAATGATTCAAATATAACATTTTATTTGTCAGGTAAAATTGTATCATGTCAATTACACAAGTAAATGATTAAAAGCCAATTCAAAAATACTAAATACATGACAAAGATGACTCCAAGAGTAAGAAATGCATTCCTGACAGAGATACACAGTGGTGTGTGAGAAAACACTGACACACACTGCATTGGGGATTTCCTGAAGACTGCTCTTCCACTTACCCTTACATACACAGACTAGCAACATGACATCATGACTTTTGCGTAAACATACACGCCACTTTCGAGTCAAATGGCGCATTTTGAGCTATCCGCGTGCGCGTGTATGCGTGTACGTCTATGCCATTAACGTTCGCGTCATGCCGCGTGTCCGTACACGCCGTCACATGTCCAGTCATAAACGCCATTAACCCCAGTGACGGTTAAGTTTAGGGATAGGGTTGAGGTAAGTCATATCTTTTTTTTTTTACCAAGGATGGTAAGGGACCAGTCATAAATGCCATTGACCCCAGTGACGGTTAAGTTTAGGGATGGGGTTGAGGTAAGTCATATCTTTTTTTTTTTACCAAGGATGGTAAGGGACCAGTCATAAATGCCATTAACCCCAGTGACGGTTAAGTTTAGGCATGGGGTTGAGGTAAGTCATATCTTTTTTTTTTACCAAGGATGGTAAGGGACAGTCACAAATGCCATTAACCCCAGTGACGGTTAAGTTTAGGGATGGGGTTGAGGTAAGTCATATATTTATACAACGTTAAGTCGACGGCGTTCATAAACACGCTGAAAAGCGATTATGTGTCTTGATAGCACGCCAATAATGGAAATAAGAATTGGCGTGTCATACACACGCTACTTCATGAGATCAGTCTGAGACTAGAACAAAAGGCTTGTACAAACTTTGCTTAGAGTTGTTTCGGGTCTAATCATATAGCCCAGGGGAGAACAGTTGGAGAAACGTTGGAGAACAGGTTGGACAGGTCGAGGTCATGTGCTTCTCCTTTGAGATCTTCTGTCCAGGGTTTATTTTATTTACTTTTTGTGCGTTTTCTCTCTTGTGTGAATCCTCTCGTGTCTTTTCCGACATGACGGATGACCGAATTTCTTGCCACAGTGTGAACACTTGTAAGGTTTTTCTCCAGTGTGGATCCTCTCATGTGTGATCTGACTTGTTAAATAACTGAATCTCTTGCCGCAGTGTGAACACTTGTAAGGTTTTTCTCCAGTGTGGATCCTCTCATGCGTCTTCAGATTTTCTGACACACTGAATCTCTTGTCGCAGTGTGAACACTTGTAAGGTTTCTCTCCCGTGTGAATTCGCTGGTGCTTTTTTAAACAGCTCGCCGTCATAAAAGTCTTCTCACACTCAAAGCACATGTGCTCTTTCACACCAGTGTGTATTTTCTCATGTTTAAGCAACATGTAGTGCTGATAAAAACTCTTTCCACACACAGAACATGAATATGGCTTCTCCTCCGTATGAACTGTCCGGTGTTCCTTCAGGTGTGACGCGCTGGAAAATGTTTTCCCACACTGATCACATGAGAACGGCTTCTCTCCGGTGTGGACCCTGATGTGACCCTTAAGACTGCTTTTGGTCGAGAAACTCTTTTCACACCGATCGCATGCGAACGGCTTCTCTCCGGTGTGCACTTTCATATGTACTTTAAGATGGGCTGACTGCGTGAAGCTCTTTCCACACTGATCACATGTGAACGGCTTCTGTCCGGTGTGGATCCTCATGTGAACGCCAAGGTAGCATTTGTCTTTGAAATAGTTTCCGCACTGATTGCATTCATATTGTTTCTCTTCACTGTGGACTTTCATGTGCAAATTGAGACCTGTTTTGTGTGTGAAACTCTTCCCACATTGACGACATGTGAACGGCTTTTCTCCGGAGTGAACTCTCAGGTGACTTCTGAGACTTTGTTTGTGCGAGAAGCTCTTGTCACACTGATCACATGCGAAAGCCTCTTCTCTGGTGTGAACTCTCATGTGACTTTTGAGATTTTGTTTGCTTGAGAAGCTCTTGTCACACTGATCACACGGGAAAGGCTTTTCTCCGGTGTGAACTCTCATGTGACCTTTGACAGTTTGTTTGTGCGAGAAGCTCTTTCCACACTGATCACACGAGAACGGCTTCTCTCCAGTGTGGACCTTCTTGTGTTCGATCAGATGTTGTTTTTGTGAGAATCTCTTTTCACACTGATCACACGAGAACGGCTTTTCGCCAGAGTGAATTCTCATGTGAAGGTCAAGAGTTTGTTTCTGTGAGAAACTCTTTCCGCACTGATCACATGTGAATGGCTTCTCTCCGGTGTGAACTCTCATGTGAAGTTTAATATACGGTTTGCTTGTGAAACTCTTTCCACACTGAGTACAGGTAAAAGATTTCTTGGCTTTTCTTTTCTTTAAAAACGTCTTTTTAATCTTTGAGTGACTCAAATGTTTGTCTCCAGGTTTAACATGATGTTCCTCCTCCACTTCACTCAGGTCTTCACTCGCCTCCTCCTCTTCACTCTCCTCGTTCTCTTCCATCGGGTCTGAAATGAAAGGAAAAAAAGGTGTAATTTCATTGACAGTACATCAAAATTACAAATGAGCTCTATGAAATATTAATAACCAATCATAACTTGTTATAATTGATTTTGAATATTTGGATCAGTTTGTCGGATTAAATTGAGCTAGCTACGTTAACATTACACCCGATTACTCAGTTCATCCTGTGAACCCTCAATATTGGTTATTATTAATTGGTTAATAGAAATGTACATTTTTGTGGCATAGGAAATGTCTTTTCTACTAATACTACTAAGAGCAAGAAGTCAAAATCAGTATGATTAGTGACTCCAGATATGAGCTAGAGACACGGACAACTTTACGCGTGATATAAACAAAACTTTATTAACTACACTAAACATTTAAAGTACTCTAACATACACATTATGCAATTATCTCATTTAATATGCACAATTTTGCATTTATTTTCGGCAGATAGCTCTGAACATATGACAAAGCCAGGTGCAAAATTCTTTTTCATTTTGTTTACACACAAGATGAAAAAAAAAAGTTCAGAGGGATTTCAGGATATGCTTTCATTGCCTTGGAAATCAAATACTATTCATACCTTTAAAAAAAACATACTGTTCATATACTGTTCGTACCCTTAAAAAACGATTTTCGCCATGTATTTTATTGAACTTAGGTGCTATATAGGCTGAGAATTTTCTACTGGAGAATGACAAAAAATAATGTTGAGAAAAATGCATTTGAAGAATTAAGTAGGGAATTTAATACATTTATATTGCATTATATTTATATATGCGTCTGAGCGAATTACGTTAGCAGAAACTAGCAGTAGCCAATGAGGTTTCGTCATTAGCTTCAGACCACCCTTTGGATATTTACGATTGGTTACTGATAGAAAGGAAATGCCCATATTTGGGCTACACAGCGTTGTGCACGAGAATCCGCACCGTTCGTCATGACTGACTTCAGTGAGCAGACGGAGCGCGGCAACTTCTTGGTAAATTCGGGAGAAATTTACCGTCGCAGGTAAACTAAATGTAATAAAACAAACATTTTATTTAATGTTTTCGACGTTTTGCAGCTTGAAAGAACACATATTTATTGAAGGAGAAAACTTGCCCAATTTCTCAAAACTGATCACTGCATGAAAATCGATGTTTTTGTCTGCCGTGTCTCGCCTTAACTGCATATCTTAATGTGATGAAGTGCTTGAATGTTTCTAACATGAATGTTCTTCACTTCAGCATCATGAATGAATGAATGAATGAATGAATGAATGAATGAATGAATGAATGAATTGACGAACGAATGAATGAACGAACGAACGAACGAACGAACGAACGAACGAACGAATGAATGAATATAAACACCAACCTCTTTGTTCTTCAGTGTGTTTCATTCTGCAGGGTTTTTGATCACTCATGTTCTCACTGTCCTCTTTAATAGATTTCAGCTCTTCCTGATGCTCTGATGCTGTCTTCACTTGTAGCTGAGGGGAATTCCAGCATTTATTGGGGAATTTATGTGGGAGGAGCTTCACTGACTATGTAACTGCTGTGGGAGGAGCTTCACTGATGATGAATTGATGTGGGAGGAGCTGATCTGCCAAACACAGTAAGTTTGTTTTTATACAAAAGGACACATAAAATCATGTATGTCTGTCTATCAATTAACTGATGCTTATTCAACTCATACGCACAACCGGCGCTGCGTCATCATAGAATGTTCACGCCCACTTTTGGGGGAAAGAAATTAGACTTCCCATAGACTTCAATACAAAATAACGGCAAAAACCAACGTCCGTACACAGCTGACAGGCGTAAATAACTTAAGAAATCACTTATAAACACCGGATGTCTAGCCTGCCTGCCATAGAGCGTGAAAGATACATTTTTTATGCCCGTTATCAACTAGCCCAGGCCACCTGCCATCATAATCATTAATTCATGAGATATACATTAAGGTTTTTTTACTTTAAAAAGCTAAATAAAATCATTCACTCGCTTACCTCGTGACTCGACGAGGTAAAAGTAAATGTCCGGGCAAGACACCTCTGGCCACTGGGTGGGGTTGTTACCCCAATTTGACGCTGGGAGAATAAAGGGACATGTTTTTAAATTGGCCAAATTAAGTTTGTGTATGTATTTTTCATGCACTATGGCAGGCAGGGTGGACATATAATTACTTGACATGTTTTATATAAATGATTTCTTAAGTTATTTACGCCTGTCGGCTGTGTACGGACGTTGCTTTTTGACGTTATTTTGTATTGAAGTCTATGGGGATTCTTGTTTGTTTTCCCCCAAAAGGGGGCGGGGACTAAATTGAAAGTTAAGTTCCCGGATGTGCCGGTTGTGCGTATAACCCTAAAAGTATTATCCTTCTTCATTTAAATATTGTTTTGGAGTTGTGTAGTAGTCGTTCAAAAGACTAAGGGCTGAAAAAGCAGCCGTAGGTATAGTGTGAACTATTTGGTGTGTTAGTCACGGAATAATGGTATAAAATATGCAAAAGCACATGACCATAGGATGCATGACCAGTAGGAGACCATTGATGTGTAAACTGCATTTGGTGACATAACAGTTTTTAACATTAAAGGATGTGTCTCTCCACTGCTCATAGAGATAATTTGGAAATAGTTGGCATTTGTGTTTGAACAAAATTTAGCTCAAGAGTTATTGATAGGGCTGTCGCGGTTATGGAATTTCCCTTGCGGTAATGTTGAGTGGCTCAATAGCGCGATATGCGGTATTACCGCCATTTATTTATTTAATTTATATGTATTTGTTGCTATATAAGTAAAGTTTACGATGTGGACAAAAACGAGGTCATTTAACCAATAACCGAAACTAAACGGCGTCTACTGTATATGCGCATTGAAAGCATGATTGAAAGGCTTTCACGCGGCGCGCATATTGTTATGACAACGGACTTTGCACCGTTCATTCCACGAACACGTTCAAAGAAGCTGATTCGTTAAAAGAGATTTAATAATTTTTAACTTTGAGTTCCACTTTTCAAGGCTCAGCTGATCAGCAGTGCGTCGCATGGGTAACGCGGAAGCTGATGCTTCACTTATTAGAGACCAATATTGCATTGATTCAATTCTGACTCGGTGATTTTATTTTCCGCGGCTTCCTCGCGCTGTGGGAATGGGATGCTGACCATTTGTGGAAAATACCCGTGACGTGAAGGTTAAAATGATGATACGACAAATATTTTGCTTTCCTTTGACACGGAAACCTTTTCACGACTTCAAAGACAGACGCAGGTAATCGCACGCGCTCTGCAAATCTCTCATTCACTGTCTGTGTGAAGCCTATGTATACACATCACCAAGATAAACAGTCTTGTTGTTATCATTATGAACTTGTTTAACATTCAATACACATTCATGAAGTTCAAAACAAGAATATAGCCTTATAAAAAATAAAAATAAAAAAAAAACTTGAATATCGCGGTTGCTGCGGTTACGTGCAATCCTCTGCGGTTGACTCGTCAGAAGCGCGGTACTGCAATATTGCGGTTATCGCGACAGCCCTAGTTATTGATCTGGGAACTTCAGATCTGTGAATATATTGCCAACTTTACTGAACTCCATAAATGTTGACATACGGATCTCTGAAACATTTCCAGCGGGACATTGAACATGACGTCTTTGTCCGAGCTCACAATAGGTTTTGCGAAGGAACGTAAAAGTTTTTAGAGGGAATGCAAAAGTTTTACTCCCCCCCCCAAATATTTTCCACCATCTCCCTTTAGGAGCTCTTTTGAGATTAGCTTTAACTGGCCATTTACAAGACATGTGAAGACATCAGCATAATAAATTAGGTGAAAACTGGATCTATTGTCATGAAGTAAAGAGTGTTTTTAGCAGATCTGTTAATCTCGATGAGCCTCAGACTATCAACACTCACTCAACAAGCCATTCAGGATCATCAGCAGATCCATCTCACTTTATTCTGAGTGTTTGCTGTTAGAAACATATTATTTGAGTCAGATAGAATATAAAAGCATGTAAAAGTGCTATATTGAAAGACAACACTGTTATTGCTCACAATGTGGGATGGATAAAACCTCAATAATACAAAAACATGAATGACAGTAAATAACTACACCATTATACGTCCATATGATTCTAAACTTTGTTTGATTCTCTCATAACTGCATTAATTGCAATAGAATTAGATCATTATTAGATCAGTTCTCATTAAAGGGTTAATATGAAGTATTTAGAGGTATTTGTTCAATACATTTCAATTTAAACATCGTGATCTCCCAAAGATATATGACATCAGAGATTAAGGTAAAATAAAAATGGCAACACAGATCAATTCCCTCCACAGATCTCAAACTTTGACTTGGCATTTAGTCACAGTTCTCACTCCAAACATCGAAACAATTACACAAACAAACACAAAAGCACTCTTCTTTCTCTTTTGTTTGTTATAAGAACATTATTGTCCTCTGCCAGTTTTATTTTATTTTTTACTTTTTAATCTCTTTGTGTTTTTTTATTTTTATTTAAATGATTTCTCATTGTATTGTTCTGGTTCATGGTATTATTAAAATTTAAATAAATAAGACATGCCAAATCATGTTCATAACGACAAAACATCTGTAGATATCAACATAATCACACAAAAGTAACAACAGGGATTACATTCCGCTTCTCTTTATTCCAGTTTCTCTCTTTCTGCTAGTCAAAGCTGTGGTGAGATTGAGTGTTAATTTGGTAAAAACTGTGTTCTTTTAAGTTCATAGTAATTATTCTGACTTCATGAAGCCTCATGGTGTGAATGAAACATCAAACTGAATAGAATTATTTCTGTGAAATGTATGATACTGGATATCAAGGGTGAAACTTTTGATAATGTAGACAGACTGAAATTCCATGTCAGTCATGTGTGGGTGAAATATAAATATGAATTGGGCATTTAAAAGCTTGTTAGACATTTAAAACATGAAAAGTCAAAAGTGCAATAAGCAAACAATGCTTCATGGCTTCCAGAAATAAAAGTATTCTTGATTCAAACAAAATCAGTAGGAAAAAAAGGAAAATAAAATTGATAAAATGAGTTTAATCAACATGAAGCAAATACAATAAGTAAAAGTGAAAGACAGATCTCTCTCTTTACTGACTTAAGACTTAGAGCCAATGCATCTCGAGAGAAGAAAAGAGTACATGAAAATGTATAATGCATTTAATTGGAGGAATAGAAGTGGATGATAAATTAGATAACGAAAAACAATGAAGTTTGAGTTAAAAATTAGTCAGATTCGTGTCCCTTTAAAGTGTTATGGCAGTTAATTAAATTTGCTTGATCCAATGTGCATAAAGTCAAAATATTGAAAAACTGATAAAACAAGTTTAAAATAGGAGAATATTTCATTTGATTACATTTTAGATGGAGGTGGAATATGCAGAAATAAAAGAATTTGGCTGAAAGGTCTGTTGCTTTAGCGTATTCAGGTCGTTTATCATGTTTTTGAAACATTAAAAAAATGACTATTCTGGTTTTGTGCATTTGCCTTGTTACTACATTGGATATTTGTCTGATTAAATGCCTTCATAAAATATTTGATTAAACAAACTTTCTAACCATGGCACGGTTTAAAAATAAAAAGTTGCAGTGTAAGGTCCAACTTTCAAAAAGCCACTGCCCAAGAAAAGATTAAGTTACAGGACAAAAATTCATGAACACTTAAGATAAACCTGCTTCAAATCTTCACAGATGAAGGACAAAAGAACTGATTGTTAAAAGCAGTTTTATTAAGTCACACATCTTACAGCCAGTACTGAATAAAGTCACGGACAAGGAGACAAAGTCACTGACAAGGAGACGTGTAGGTCGTCTCAAACGAATCACCTGAAAAAGGAACATGCAATTAAATCGGATCATGTTCAATAGTGAATTCAGCCAGACCATTTAATGATTAGGATGAAAGAGTACTTGTCTGATAGTAGTCATAAACATTGATGACCGCTGGCTTGATATTCTTCACTGCAAAAACCTGTTTCAGCTGCAGAGTGTAAGTCATGGGGACGCCTTTGGGAACCTGCGAGACAGAATGGATGAATATGAGAAAAATGGCAGCTAGTGAATACACCAAGTGTACACAGTCTTACTTCTTTCAGATACACTAGGACACGATCATCTTCAGCATCAACCCGTTCCACTAGCGGGGCAAACGACTGGGGTGGAGATCCCAGCTGAGGGAAAGAGATCATTTACAAACAGTTACTGCAGAAGGAGCTTCAAGCATCTTAGGACTTACTAAATCTTAAACCTACGAACCGGTGATGTATCTGCTGTGAAGCCCGACAGGAGCTTAATGTCAACTAGAACCATGTTAGTGCTTGCTTTTACACCGTTGTATCTGAATGACGTGATGTGGAATAAAGAAATTTAGGTCAAAAGAATTAATGCTGGATCCTTCAAGAAGTCAAACAAGAGCTGGTTTCAGGACACAAAGCCAAAACGGTTATTACTTCACTGTGAAGTTCAACGTAAGACTGGCACCAAGAGGTCTGCAGTCTCCAGTCACCTTTGCTTCAACAGTCAGTGTCTTGGAGTCTTTAACGGGGGTTGGGATGTTGTAGAAACACGCAACCTACGGTATGAGCACAAGGTAGACAAGTCTAATCAGATTGATGAGCACAAAAGAAACAGAAATAGAGTGGGTTAAGACTCATACCTGCACAGACAAACAAGTGGATCCTGATGCTTTAACACTATATTTTCCGGGAACGTTCTTCAGCTGCTTCTCCTGATACAGCAGACGGTTGTCCCTGTTCACATTGAAGCTATAAGAGTCTCCTCCTACTACTGAGGATTGTATGGTTACAGTGCTGGAGCCGTCCAAGCTGAACACTTGAGCAGCGTACACAGACAGGGCATGAAGAGCCACCACTGTGTCCTAAAAACAAGCACAAGATTAAAAACTCCTCATAATTTATTGCACACATGTTTGGTAGTCAGAGGCACCTGGGTGGAGGAGAAGCCTCCATAGGGATTTTGCTGGGTCACGAGCCAGTTGACAATGCGGTTAGCATAGCTCAGATTAGCCGTTGTGAGAGGTTTAACAGCGAGAACTGCTAGCAGGACGTAAGAGCTGATCTCCACCGCCAGAGTATCACCAGATGTCGTCTGAGACCAATGGAGCTTCGTGCCTTAGGATGAGAGAAAATTAATGACAAAGAACTTCAACAAACAAGAGGCTGATAATCTTACCTTCAGAAATGGCAAGGTTGTTCAAGGTTGTTAGAAGCTGTGATCGAGTGGTGGTCTCTCCAGCCAGACTGAAGGTGTAGGTCAGCAAAGCTGTGGTGTAAGTGTTTCCCAGGTTCCCAACAATAGGCCTCAAGCATGCCAGAGCGTTGGTAATTACAGCATCCTGAAAGTAAAGCAGATATCAGACAACAGCCAGAAGACCATTTGCAAGGAGCTCGTACAACTACTGGAGAAGTTTTTACTGTGGCAGGAACTCCCAGTTCAAGCAGCGATGCAACAACATAGGCAGTCATGGTCACGTTATCACCAACTCCACCCTAAAAGACCAGCACATAGATTAAAAACAATCTTCAAATGGTGTTTGGTTAAGGTATATTTGACAACACATGTACCTTCATGTCACTGTGGTACAAAGTTCCCTGTTGCACGAAACAACCATTTGAACCCTGCTGGCTTATTAGCCAGTCCTTTGCACTCTGAAGGACATTCGGATCAATGAAGATGAAACGCTTCGCTAGACCAAAAGACCTCATGACAAAGGCGGTCAACCTGGTTGAAGGAATTTAATTTAACAAACCATTTGACAAAGGTTACACATCTAGAATAACAGCATGAAACTCACCATGAATTGGACGCATCATAACCAAATGTGCTGTATGAACCGTCACTGTGCCTGTAGTTTAGTTGTCCTTGGTATCCTGTTCAAAAATTAAATCAGGGGTATGAAGTGTATAACGAAGTCTTGACAGCTTTGAACGGAGTCACAGACCAAGTCATCAAGTTTTAGTATTCAACACTCATTTTTTTTTTTTTAAACGGATCTCCTTGCCCATACCACTCTGAAGGTAGCCTGTGGCAGTTGCTCGGATGGCTGTGGTGAGTTGGCCCGTGACTTCCAGGTACAGCAGGATGTAAATATTTGGAGCAAGAATGATCATATTTTGTTCTCCACAGCCAGATGGCATCTGCAATAACCCATCTAGATTCTTCAGTGCACGACCCATTATGTCCCCTACAAGGATGCAAATCATAAAATACCAAATCAGAACAAGTATTTTGCCAAACATTTGTGGCAGTTTCTACTCCATGAAATGTTTTACCAAGGACTGAAACTGAGCATCTGGCTGATCCTTGAACCACATTTGTTGGAAACGTCAGAGTCACATCTTCAGAAAGATCTTTTCCTGTAGACCCAACAGAACGGATCAGCATTGAGTGCTAGGCCAACGTTTGGCTATACAGGAAGGTATTGGGGTTATCATTAAGTGCGAACAAACCCTTTGGACACAGTAACCAGCTCTGGGTGTTTATCCTTTCAACTCCTTCAGGCTGTAAATGCAACACCACATCAGTAAAGCAGCATGGGCTTCGTGACTAGACTCCAGAAGGCTGGTAACCACTTACCAGGACAAGTAGACTTCGAGTGACTAAATCAACGCGTCCTCTTGTCGGCACAGTCACAACCTCAGTGCCACATCGAGTCTGGGATGGTTCAGCTGAAGCATTGACAGTTACATTGACGGCACCTGCAGCAACAGACAGAAAGTGAGCAAAAATAAGTAATGGCACCTGTAGCGACAGACAGAAAGTGAGCAAAAATAAAACTTTAAATTTGGTAACAGACTGTTGAAACTGACCGAGAACAGACACGGAGAGAGCCCATTTGAAGGTCTTTCTACCATTGGCACAAATACAGGATGAGTATGGATCAGAATATGGTTTAAGAGTGAAGTTCATGGATGAAGCTGGAGTTACTTTAACCTGTCAATGAAAACAGAGCACTTAGAGCAAAGAGATATGACTTTGTATACAGAGCCATTACAGTATATAAAGAAACCATGACAGACCATGATGCAATTGGACTGATAGCTGAAGACAGTGGCCTTCAGATCAAAAGACTCTCCACGGACGATGGAGTACGGCAGGGAGAGCTCCAGGAAGAAGGGCTGGAAGACTGTCAGCAGAGCAGGAGGAGCCAGACCAAAACCTTTTGAGGACAGACAGAACGCCTCCGTCTCCCATGTGGTGATGGTGTCAGGAACAGTGAGGGGAACTTTTGTGGATCCAGTTGCTCTGAAGAAAAGGACAACTATAAATGA
Organism: Cyprinella venusta; assembly: GCA_038021265.1. Classification (NCBI taxonomy): domain Eukaryota; kingdom Metazoa; phylum Chordata; class Actinopteri; order Cypriniformes; family Leuciscidae; genus Cyprinella; species Cyprinella venusta. The sequence goes on along the minus strand of CM075863.1, from coordinate 49,428,679 downwards.
AGGGGACAGGAGAAGCAAAATATGTGGGAAAGTAGTTTGATGGAACAAAGGTTTTACTAACCCAACTTGAGCAAGCTGCCAAATCCAGGTTTGTGGAAAGTAAGTCCTGACAGTTACATCAGAAGAGGAAGCGTCACCTCCAACACTTGCTACTGCTGGAACCATTTCAGCCATAGCCATGGGTACAGGTTGACGATAATACTCTACTGAAAGAAACCAGCAATTTTACTACAAACGGTCCTAGTGTTTGCAGAATAACCAGGGTTCATACGGTGTCAACTGTGCATGTTAGGCCAGTTGTAGAAAAGAAATGATGATTAGTTATGACTCTACATGGTGTATATTTATCTTATTAAATGTGCCGTTACAATGCAAAATATTAAAGTTATTCCCAAAGGGTTTACTGTTTCATCTCACAGAAGTTACCAACTAAAATAAACCTAAGGGATCCATCAAGTCAAGTGGCAATATGAGAGCAAGAAAAACAGACATACCATAACGGAAGTTACGATAATAATTCAAGCCTCTGTACAGCACACACTGAGGAACTCTGATAGGCAAATTTGTGGCAACCTTCATCCCCATGCTCTGTCAGAGCAAGAGAAAAACGTTTGAAGATTAAGGTGATTTGATTAAACAGGACAATGGACAGTTTCATACCTTGAAGGTTTCATAGGCTTGGTCTGTAGGAACGGCCCGACGAGCTCGAACATTTAGGCACTCCTGTTCGTCCTCAACTTCATATGGATATTCAGATAGTGATCGAATTGGGAGCAAGTTGAAAACCTGAGAACATGGAGAAAGCGAGTAATTATTTTAGTGGCACATCTGATTAGAATGCCACTTGTCAAGTTCTTAAAAGGTGTACCATCTGGACCAGACAAATTCATTATATTGAATGAATAATCCAGCAAACTCATGCCCAAAGGTCTGACACATCCCCAAAAACAACATCCCAAATGAAGCTAACGGTTATTGGACTGATAAGACTTATGACCCAGAGGAAATTTGCAATTCTTGCAAAGGAGAAATATACTCTTTAAATTGTATAATCTTCATATCCCATTTATCTTACATTTTGCTTAACGCGTTTCAGAAATCATGATTCTTATTTAAGTCACAATCAAATCATGTATTCAATAGCCTGTCTAGAACAAAGGATTGTAATGAATTCCCTCGAAAGGGAACAAAGAGGGTGAGATCTTCACATCAGAATTCCTCAGAAAGGGACTGTGAAGTTCCTTTTTCAAAGCGTGAAGATGCCAAACTAGAGGTTTTAAGGACCCCAAAGCTTGTGCCAGGCTGTGGCCTTCTCTCATTCAAAGATTCTTACTACCACTGGTTCAGTCTCTCAAGACAAAGATCAACTGAAGCCTCAAATTGCACAAGGACAGTTATTCATATGGGCGAGAAATTAACGTGTTCTTGGGACAAATGGGTCAATTTCCAAATAATAAATTAGCATATCAAGTTAATTATATTAACTAATCCAAATATTCAGAATTAATATATTTTTTGTAAGCAAATTTGCTACAAGAGAAATCTAATTTAGGCACAGGGTACCATTTCAGCACTCAGACGTCTTCCTGGCTCCATGATCCGGATGCTCTGGTCTACAGCACTGATGCCACACAGAGATCCTGCTTGAGCAGAGACAGTCAAAACATTCTCCTCAGCAGGAACAGCCTTAGCAGGAGAGAACTGTAGAGACACCTGGAACAAGAACAATCACTTTGTAGGACATGTCACCATTCCTCACAAAGAAAAAACCCCAGTGCACATCATACCTGGTTTTGGAAACACGTTTCTGTGTCAAATGATGCACTACCAACAACCACATTCTCACTTGGCAGAACGCAGTAGACCAGAATCTGCACTACTGGAGCCATGTCGACACCGACAGACAGTTGGAACGACACAGAGCCGCTCACAACTGTAGAAGCTGTCGCTGTGACAGTCTGAAATCCATGGAGAACGTTCACGCCTCTGGACATGACCTAAGATAAATGAGTGCATAAAGTTGAACAAACTGACAGTGGGGAAAATAAAAATAAATTTAAGTTCAATCACCATATAGATGATGTCAGTGCTGTAGTCACCAGCCTCTCCAACAAAAGAATACTTTACGGTCACTGGAACAACTGCACCACATTTGAGCGGCTGCTGGAGCGTCACTATTTTCAGTTCGCTAAATGATGGGTTGTCAGGAGAAGCAGATTGGAGAAGCTGAACAATCCTTGAATCTGTAGTGAAGTACGGCGATTTGTAACCATAAACAACCTCTGGAGTCACACTTGCCTGGGGAATGAAAGGAATTAGTTTCATGCAAGAGATAGGGAGAAGTCCACATTTCACAAAACAGAGCAAATCGTACCACAAGATTAAGAGCAGCTTTAGGAAGATTGGCAGTGTTGAGTGAGAATGTGGCCAGTCCTTTCTGGTTTGTGGTCAGATTCTGCAGCAGTTTATTGGGCCAGCTGTTGCCATCCAGGAGATATACCCCTTTGTTTGCAATTGGAGTCCCATTGAAACGGGACACCGATATCTGTTGGGAAAGATCAAGGTTAAGAAATGTGAAGGCTTCTGCAACAAGGAAATAACATTTACTTGCCTTTCCATTAATCATTGATCCAGCTTCAAAGTACTCTGGGAGGTCCATGAACATGACTTTGCCAACTTCAAACGTTATGGACACTGTTGCAGATTTTGACATGACTGCATCTGGGGGTGGAGAGTGTTGGAGGGATGCAATAATTAAAATAAAAACTTTACATTACCATGGGTTCTGCTAAAACTGCCAATAGCTCACCTGTTCCCACCTCAGTGACGTTTACATTTACAAGAAAGGTATCTTGCATATTAGTTTCAAATTTAGTGTTGAAAAACACTGATGCATCAATGGTAAGGGATGCACATCCAGTGTCATTCATCTGGTAGCAGCACAAAGAAGAAATCACATTTAAGTCAAGCAAAAGAAAAACCTTCCACTGTAAGACAGGAGCCAAACCTTTGCTGTTTTATTCAGGCAACGACGGGTCAAATCAGGAACCACAACATATGAAAACGGCTCACGGCACACTTCCACCAATGCTTGACCAAGCACAGGTTGGCCATATGTGTATCTGAGAAACATCATAAGCAACAAGATCAAGAACTGACCAACCAAATGACAAGAAAATAAAGCTCAACTTACTTGGCACAAGCCTCAACTTTCAGTCCCTCATCTCCAACACTGTACATCTGTGGTGTGTTTACGGTCACATCAAACTTGGGCAGAACTTAACCAGAAACCAAATGACTTGGATCAAGACCTCAGATCTGTCATTGAACTTCTTCACAAGTTACACAGTGACTTACCATATTTTTTCACCTCAAAAACATGGGAGATTGTTCGTTCACCAATAAAAGCCTTCAGTGTGTACATCCCCAGCCGAGCCTCTGGGTTTAACTCGTGAGAAAGCTGCAATATCCAACCCGCTGAGGAAACGTTGGTCCACTGACCAATCCGGTTATTATTATTGTCCTAATAAAACAATTATCAGCTCAGAGGAAAAACCACAAACAAAGCTGCATTGGCTCCATTCAAAGACTTGCACCAAAGCAAATTCTCACCTCCACCACCACCAGATTGTACTGCAAGACAAAAACAAGAATATTTAACATTTTATAAAAACACTGATGCCTGTAAAAGTGCAAAATAGTGCACATAAAATAATCTGCATATTTTTTTTATAGCTAGAACCCTCAAAATGCTGAAAGATCTGATCCTACCATCTGATCAAAAGGCACAAATCTGGTATCCATAGTGACAACTCTGAAGTTCACTGCAAAGACACCAATAAACAACATTAATGCATTTGAAGATGATCAAAACTTACAGCATTTAGACTTTCTACACCTCTAAAGAAAGGGACTTTCACAGCTCACCAGTTTGTCCTGGATTGTAGATGGGTTTGTCTGTTTGGATGAAAGTCAAAGGCAAGTAACGTCTAAACATGACTTTCCTCTCTTCAGACGCTCTGAAGACCTTCCCTTGAACGTCCACCTTCAGCTTCTGCACCAATTCCCCATCTACTCGAGGAGCCTGTGGAGAAACTCTGAAATTCATGTGGAGATACCAAACCAGACCAACAAAATAAACAGATGCACAAGTCATGACAGACCTGGAAGCTGAAACAGCGGTGAAACGACGTTGAAGAAGCCCGCTGCACGAGTTGAGTTGTCTTATTTTTCTCATCCATCAGAGACACTGTAATTGTGAGGCTCTCTTGGGGTTTCAGAAGAGTAATGCATAATTTGGCATCAGATCCAGACTCAATCACTGCAGGGAACGTCACCATGAATAACCTGTGGAAAAATATAAAGGGTTTAGTTTCAGAAACCACAAGACATCCATTAGATCACTGGACAGCATCAAATGAAGAGTAGTGTTCTTTTGCAATGCTTCAATAAATCCACAAAGCTCATTGTCACCATCTGTAAAGTTGAGTTAATTCCCACATAACAGCACTTACGGCCCTGGTTTCTGTCCATCAACAGCAAAGAGAAAAAGGGCTAAAATGAACCCTTTCCAAAAACCAGTCTCCCTCAAAGCCATGAGGAAAAATCATCCAAAGCCAAACCAAAAGTCTTTTTCAGATGACTTCTCTTGCAATAGTCTACCACTGTTTATCGTAGCTGCTCCACAATCATCTGTATTGAAGGCAGGGATATTTAAACTCTCATTTGTCAGAGAACACATAATTTAATTGATTAACCATCACCTGGAATTAATTTAGTCTGTTAATTAGGAGTTCTATCTGGTATTGATTGAGGCGCCGTTTACACGATGGGAAAACACAGATATTTCTCTGCGTTTTGCCCTCTCGTTTACACGAAAACCCCGGTTTTATCACAGTAAACGACCTAAGACTTCTGCTCAGCACTATATATGTAAATGAATGTGAATGTATCTAAATGTTTGTTACATTCCTGTGTTTTATTTCTTTTAATTATGATTTTCCATTATGATGTTGGTTTATTTGTACTATAGGGACGCCCTCGAAAATGAGATGGTTCATCTCAGGTACCTATCCTTGGAAATAAAGAAATTATTTAATCCTTTTGAATTGCTCCACCCTCAAGACTTTTCCTAGCCTAGAAATCTAGTCACACTCTAGCAGCAGCAAAAATCATTTCGCTGCCAGTGTGGTCTAGCAAATCTCATTAGACGTTTTAGCTGTAAAAACCCAACTCAGGACGGGCCAATCACATTTTGTATAGAGTCGGCGGGTGGGCTTAACATAATGATGACAGAGTTGCGACGGTCAGAGCAAGCTCAGACATATTCGGTTAGAGAGAATTTGAAAGACAACCGTTTATCCGACTCCTCGGATTGAGCCCCCTGTCAATGTTGGCTAGAAGTTTCCATTGCCTGAGGATAAAGTGCTAAATCAACCCGTTGCCGATACTTCATCATCACTGCCGTCATCAGTGCTGATAAATACCCTATTTGGTCCTTGTCATTTATTAATGTCAAAATATTTCTATTTGAAAATACATTTTATTATTATTATAAGACATATCCTTTAGCCAATACATGTATTTATGTGCCATGTGCTTTAATTTTTTGCAGAGAACTAAATGAGACATTAGCACATGTTAGGTCACATTAAAAACATATGTTAGGGCTTGTGCTTTCAAGGCTTTGTGAGTTCATTTTAGACTAGGCAATACATATAAATTATAAATTATATATATATGTATATGTGTGTGTGTGTGTGTGTGTGTGTGTGTATACACAACCAAATTATGACTTTGTAAAATGAAATTACTTAGGTTGACCCATTAACATTGATTTGATGGTTGCTTGCTGTGGGATTTAAAAAATTCAAAAACATGACAAATTTAAATGCAACTTCGCTGCTTGGAAAGAAGTGAAAAGATTTAAATTTAAATTTTAATAAAAAAAAAAAAAAACTTAACATGGTTTCTTCCTTGGAACTCCAAAACAATGATTGTCACAAGTCAAAATCAACAATACACTTGTTCAGTGTAGCCCACACTATACAAACCATTTTATTTTCATTCCGAACATAAGCAATATACCATATAATAACTGTAGCTAAGCAAGTATTGTTATGCGTGTGTTTAGTGGTAGTCACCTCCAATTGAATTGCTTCAATTTCACATGCATTTTATTTTAGTAAAGGCCCACATATTTAATATTCACATGCATAAGATAGATGGAAGATATACAGGATACATTTAATTTTTATTTTTTTCTACATTAGCTCATCTAAGAACATGTTTGGCATTAAGAACTAAGACCATAAAAACAGACAACTATGCAGAGTATCATCCAAGTAAGAGCAGAGCAAGTTTAAACCTCATCTTGTAATGTTAGTTGTAATAAAGACACTAGAGTTATTATTTGTTATTGCCCTTGTTTATGATATCTGTATTAAATGCAAGATATGTCACCCAATTATTAGCTTCCACTCAATCCACAACTTAAAGCTTGAGCAACACTTTGCTAGGAGTCCAAAATCTTAAATACCAGTGAAACATCACAATTTTCAGGTACAGAAATTAAAGTAAAAAGCATGATAAGTCTGTATAAAAAAAAAATCTAGTTATTCAATAAAGAGCAAAGTGATTTCTGACTTGTCTGATGAACAAGATGAATAAACGTTAAGCTAATGCTTTCTTTTTAATCGTAAAACTGTCTACATTGGTTCTTAGTCTACTGCGTAACGGAAGGCCATCATTTAGAAGTAAAATTGCCATGGTTGTACGTTATTTATCTGCAACAGTCCTTGATAGAGGATGCTTGCAAGCAAAATACAGCATTTTAATTTTTTTATTTAACTTTTTCCATCATGTTACAAGGATCACAGGATGAATATTAACTCATGAATATGACAAACAAAACCGGCAACAAGAAAACTGATTGTATAAAAGCAGTTTTATTTAGGTCTTGAGTCCTAAGGCCAGTACTGAATCAGATCATGGACAGGGGGACTTGTAAGTTGTCTCAAACGAATAACCTGAAGGGGAACAGAATGACTTGTATTATATTTACTGAGTTTAGCCAGAGAAATTAATGATTAGGAAGAAAGCATACTTGTCTGATAGTAGTCATACACATGTATGACCGCTGGCTTGAGATTGTTCACTTTAAGAACCTGTTTCAGCAGCAGAGTGTAACTCATGGGGACGCCTTTGGGAACCTGTGAGAAAATGATGAACAGCAGAGATGCACACAGCTCTCGAGAAGATGGCAGCTAGTAATATACCCAAGTGTACAGTCTCACCTCTTTCAGATACACAAGGACATGATCATCTTCAATGTCAACTCGCTCAATTATCGGGTCAAATAATTCAAGCTGAGGGGAAGAGACCATTGTTTACAGACAATTACAACTGATGGAGCATCAAGCATTTTAGGACTTTCTAAATCTTAAAAACATCCGAACCAGTGACTTATCTGCCGTGAACCCTGACAGGAGCTTAATATCAACCACAACCATGTTAGTGCTTGCTTTTACACCATCGTATCTGAATGAGGAGGAAAAAAAAGTTTGGTCAACAGGATCAAGAACACAGCTTCCCATTGTTAATCAAACATTAGCTGATTTCAGGACACAAATTCAGAGACGTTCTTACTTCACTGTGAATGTTAACATGAGATTGGCTTCAAGTTGTTGGCAGTCTCCATTCACATTTGCTTTGACACTCAGTGTTTTGGCAGATTTAACGGGTGTTGGGATGTTGTAGAAACATGCAACCTACAGCATAAGTGCAGAGCAAACAAAGCACAGTGAGATTTGGACATGCACAACAGAATCTTAGGGTGAAGATACAGACCTGCACAGACACACAAGTGGATCCTGATGCTTTAACAGTATATTTGCCAGGAACGTTCTTCAGCCCCTTCTCCTGATAGAGCAGCCTGTTGTCCCGATTCACTTTGAAGCTGTAAGAGTCTCCACCTACTGCCGAGGACTGTACGGTAACAGAGCTGGAGCCGTCCAAGCTGAACACTTGAGCAGCGTACACAGACAGGGCATGAAGAGCCACCACTGTGTCCTAAAAACAAGCACCAGATTAAAAATCTCCTCAAATAATTGCACTCATGTTTAGTAGTCATAGGTACCTGGGTGGAGGAGAAGCCTCCATAGGGATTCTGCTGCGTTACAAGCCAGTTGACAATGCGGTTAGCATAGCCCAGATTAGCCGTTGTGAGAGGTTGAACAGCGAGAACCGCTAGCAGGACGTAAGAGCTGATCTCCACCGCCAGAGTATCACCAGATGTCGTCTGAGACCAATGGAGCTTCGTACCTTAGATAAAGATGGAGGGAAGAAAGTTGATGCTAAAGACCCAGATGAACACCTCAAACGAGCAGCTGGTAAATCTTACCTTCAGAAATAGCAAGGCTGTCTAAGGCAGTTAGAAGCTGTGATCGAGTGGTGGTCTCTCCAGCCAGACTGAAGGTGTAGGTCAGCAGAGCCGTTACATAAGTGTTTGCCAGGTTCCCAACGACAGGCCTCAAGCATGACAGACCATTTGTAATGACAGGATCCTGAAACACCCAATCAAACATTGAACAGCCTGAACAGGAAAGTCATCTGGATGCTTAAGGAACTCAGAACTACAGCAGATTTTTACCATGGTAGGGACACCTAGTTCAAGCAGTGATGCAACAATGTAGGCAGTCATGGTCACACCATCACCAACTCCACCCTAAAACCATACATACAAACACGAATCATTAAGAAATGTCACGCACCACGTCAATTGGTTATTAGCATAGTTTCACAAACATGTAATTCACCTTCATTTCACTATGGTACAGAGTTCCTTGCTGAACGAAACAACCGTCTGAACCCTGTTTGCGGATTAACCAATCCTTTGCACTCTGCAGGACATGTGGATCAATGAAGATAAACTGCCTCGCTAGACCAAAAGTCCTCATGACAAAGGCGGTCAACCTGGCCAAAGAAAAGAGGTCACAAACTGCACTTAAAAAAAAAAAAAATGGTGCCACAGATTATACATAAAAGAAGGGTGTGAAACTCACCATGTATTTGATTCATCATTACCAAAGGTGCTGAATGAACCATCGTTGTGTCTGTAGCTCAGTTGTCTTTGGTATCCTAGTAAGTCAAAATCCACATGTAAATTGGTCAGGAAGTTAGACTGCCTGGCACACGCCAAAGGGAAGAGAAGGACTAAACTTTCTTGGAATTTTAATCTCACATATAAAGTGGATTTTCCATACCACTTTTAAGGAAGCCAGTGGCAGTCTCTCGGATGGGTGCGGTGAGTTGTCCCGTTACTTCAAGGTACAGTAGGATGTAAATATTGGGAGCAAGAATAATCATGTTCTGTTCTCCACAGCCATACGGCATCTGTAATAACCTATCCAGATTCTTCAGTGCACGACCCATTATGTCCCCTACAAGAGGTCAAGCACAACACTCACATCAGAAAAAGTTATGCTAATATTACCCAGCAGCTTCTACTGAATGACACATTTTACCAAGGACTGAAACTGAGCATCGGACAGATCCTTGAACCACGTTTTTTGGAAACGTCAGAGTCACGTCTTCAGAAAGAATGTTTCCTGCAGACCGAAAAGAATTGATCAATATTGAGCTCTAGTTTATATAGAACTTTTAACACAGATAGTTTCAAAGCAGATTCACAGTGATTGGAAATGAAAGCATTTTAGAGCTGCTGTAAAGCCAAAACAATGTTAAAATTATGGTTCAGCATGATTCACTTCCATTGCAAAGATCATTAGTCAATAAATTACGGGCCGCTTGGACGAAACGGTGTCAACTGAAAACAGAACTTAATGCATACTGGCCACTCATTTGCAGGAGAGAGTTTAAGAATTCAAACTTTGCACGATGATAAAGACACTCAAAATGCACCTTGGAACTCATTTCAAAGTTCTAAAACATGAATAAAAAAAATTGCATGGCATCAGTTTATAGGTAAGAGTGTTTGAATATGCATTTAGATAAGAAGTCTCCTCATTATCAGATTGAGCTCATGAAGTAGCGCGTGTATGACACGCCAATTTGTATTTTCATTTTTGGCGTGCTATCAAGACGCATAATCGCTTTTCAGCGTGTTTATGAACGCCTTTGACTTAACGTTATTTAAGTATATGAATTACCTCAACCCCGTCCCTAAACCTAACCATCACTGGGGTTAATGGCATTTATGACCGAACATTTGATGGCGTGTACAGACACACGGAATGATCCGGACGTTAATGGCATAGACATACATGGATACACGCGGATAGCTCAAAATGCTAAGAGAGAACATGCCACTTGACTTGAAAGTGGCGTGTATGTTTACGCAAAAATCATGATGTCATTATAGTTGACAAGTTACTTGTGTGGCCTGCACAGTACGAAAATGTTAATATTTCCACAAATCCATGCGAACAGGAATGTTTGTACCATCTGTAAAGAGGTTAAGGAAGCCTTCACAGTGGAGAGACTAGTTGACACTTGAGGACTGTAGTATTATGGTGGACTACTGTAAACAGACTAATATTAGCATAGACACCAATCTTATGAAATGAGTACATCAGGTCTTATGGAAAGTGTTCCCAGTTCTGGCTCACCTAATGCAGCCTGACATTAAAATTACAGAAGTTGACAAGGTGCCATGTGTATGCTAGGTTAAAGAGATATGTTGTTTTAGTCTAGCTTTGAACTGACAGAGTGTCTGCTTCCTGGACAATGGTAAGAAGTTCCAATGTTTAGGTGCCAAATATTAAAAAAAGCTGCCACCAGCAGTAGATTTTAATATTCTAGGAATCATCAATTGGAGAGAATTTGAGATCGCAATGGATAAACGCGTTAAGAGCTCGCTCAAGTACTGGGGAGTTAAACCATTTAGTGCTTTGCAAGTACTCAGCAATTTTTTAAATTGACCATTAAACTTTGTTTAATACAGTAGGAAGCCAATGCAGCATTGACAGAACCGGCTAAAAATGGTTTCATTTCCTGATTCTGTAAGAAAAAAAAAACTACAGCTGGTCCATTTTGCATGCAGGGAAACCACCCATTCAGAGCATTACAATAATCTAGCCTTGAGGTCATGAATGCATATGCCCTCAATGAGAAGTTCAGAACAGTTAGTACAGGTCGTAATTAGAAATATTAAGATGGAAGAGCACAGTTTTAGAGATACTAGAAGTGTGGCTTTTAAATAAGAGATTCAGAGAGTAGTAAGAAATTACGAGTCATCCAGTTTTTATATTATGCAGTCTGTTCATATTGTGAATTGGTCAATTTTGTATGGGAGTGAAGAAAAACACGGCTCGGTATCAGCATATCGGTGAAAAATGCCATGCTTTCTAATGATAGCTCTCAATCATGTACAGAGCCAACTCTAGGCTAATGTTTGGCTGTACAGAGAGTATGTGTTCGGGAATCATTGAGTGCAAACAAACCCTTTGGACACAGTAGAAAACTCTGGGTGTTTGTCCTTTCAACTCCTTCAGGCTACAAAAGCAATAAAGACCACATCAGTAAAATATGAGCTCCATGATCAAACCCCAGAAGGCTGGTTAAGACTTACCAGGACAAGTAGACTTCGAGTGAGAACATCAATGCGTCCTCTCATTGGTACAGTCACGACTTCAGTGCCACATCGAGTCTGCGATGGTTCAGCTGAAGCATTGACAGTCACATTGACAGCTCCTGCAGTGACAGACAGGAAGTAAGCAGATTGGGTGATGCTTACTTCCTGTCTGTCACTGCAGGAGCTGTACAGTTAACCTAGAGAGAGGATGAAAAACTGACCTAGAACTGAAGCTGATAGAACCCATTTGAAGGTTTTTCTCCCATTGGCACAAAGACAGGATGAATACAGATCAGTATATGGTTTAAGAGTGAAGGCCGTGGATGAAGCTGGAGTTACTTTAACCTGCCAACAAAATAGCACATGAAGCAAAGACACAAACAAAGACCTTCATACAGATCCATTATAAGAAAAAAACATGGCAGACCATGATGCACTTGGACAGATAGCTGAAGACCGTGGCCTTAAGCTCAAAAGACTCTCCACGGACGATGGAATATGGCAGGGAGAGCTCCAGGAAGAAGGGCTGGAAGACAGTCAGCAGAGCAGGAGGAGCCAGACCAAAACCTTCTGAGGACAGGCAGAACGCCTCAGTCTCCCATGTGGTGATGGTGTCAGGAACAGTGAGGGAAAGTTGTGTGGATCCAGTGTCTCTGAAGGACAGCAGATGAGTAATAAAGTGAACAGAAGTAAAATCTATGGGCAAATAGCTTTAGAAGGAATATATGGTTCACCAACCCCACTTGAGTAAGCTGCCAGAGCCATGTTTGTGGAAAGTATGACCGGATAGTCACTTCTAAGGAGGAAGCGTCAATTCCACCACTTTCTGCTTTTGGAGGAGCCATTTCAGCCAGAGCCACTTCAGCTGGAACCATTGCAGCCATTTCAGCCATTTCCATGGCCACAGGAAGACCATGAAAATTCATCTCTGAAATATATAAGTGATATTACACCCACTCACTCAGAACCTTCATTGTCTGCAGAATAAACAGGGTTCATAACTTCCTCTTTTGTTCCATTTATAAAAATTAAGATTAAAATCCATCCAAAACCACAATTTGCTTTTACTGACAGAATGGCCCCTGCATAGACCTACCTTCTGGGAAACTGGAATATTCCGGGCACGGAGGGGGTTGCACATCAAGATTTGTCGCTATCTTAATTCCCATGCTCTGTCAGAGTGACAGGTCAAAACAGACTTCATGTCAGTGACTCTGCTTTCAGTGACTACATGGTCATGAATGTTTTTCTACCTTGAAGGTTGTGTAGGCTTGATTTGTTGGAAAAATGTAGGGAGGATTCATACGAAGACCCCGGCGATCTCTATGAAGATCTAGAATGGGTTCCATAAATCTAAAATTTGGACACACTGATTCTTCCAGAATGCTGTATGGGTAACCTGATAACAATCGCACTGGGAGAAAGTCAAATACCTGGGACCATAAAAAAAAAAAGAAAGAAAAAAAAGTGTTTGGCACATGATTCTGGAAAATTTTTCAAATACATTGTTTGACATTATGGTCAACACTTATTAGGCATTAAATGTACACAAAAATTGTTTGTCACGTGATAGCATAGGTTTGTCCAATAGGCTATATGCACGCATGAGTTCCGCATTTGACACAAGGATGCACTTCAGTTTCCGGTTGGGGAGATTAAAGCGGAGGAAAACGGGATTACGGCAGAGTCTTCAAAATGTACCGTCCTCCCGTCTTTGAAAAGAAACTTTCATACATTTAGATGTAATTTCATATATAGTTATGTTTATTTAATATAATTTTTAAAAGCGCGTAAACACAGCGAGGGTTTTTTTTTGTGACTAACATTTCTTAAGTATAACCATGAAGTATAAAATTCAATATAAATTGAATTCAATTTTAGAGTTTGCATTACGCAAACTCTAAAATTGGACATAAATGTCAAGCCCAAAAAGAATTTAAATCACACCATTTTAGCACTCAAACGCCTTCCTGGCTCCATGATCCAGATGCTCTGATCTACAGCACTGATGCCACACAGAGATCCTGCTTGAGCAGAGACAGTCAGAACATTTTTCTCTGCAGGAACGGCCGTAGCTGGAGAGAACTGTAGAGACACCTGGAACAAAGATCAACACGCTGTAGGACACGTCACGCTTCCCCACTTGAAGCCAAAAGATGGTAGTGCACATCATACCTGGTTTGGGAGACACATTTCAGTGTCAAATGACGCACTGCCAACAACCACATTTTCACTGGGCAGAACGCAGTAAACAAGAATCTGCACTACTGGAGCCATATCAACACTGACAGACAGCTGGAATGACACTGAGCCACTCATGACTGTATTAGAAGCCCTCAGTGCGACCGTCCGAAATCCATGGAGGACGATCACTCCTCTGGACAAGACCTGACAAGGTATAAACGGGTGCATAAGTGCTTAAACAGGCCAGAGGAATTGAGAACAAAAGCAGATGTCAACTTACCATATAGATGATGTCAGTGCTGTATCCACCAGCCTCTCCAACAAAAGAATACTTCACAGTCACTGGAAACGTAGCACCACATTTGAGCGGCTGCTCGAGCTTCACTACAGTCAGTTCACTAGATGGGTTACTGAAAGATTCCGGTTGGAAAAGCTGAACAACCCTTGAATCTGTTGTAAAGTATGGCGATTTGTAACTATAAACAACTGCTGGAGTCACACTTGCCTGGGGAACAAATAGAATCGGTTTCTTGAGAAATGTAGACTTAATCTCTCACAAGACACAAATAGCAAATCGCACCATAAGATTGAGAGCGGCTTTAGGAAGATTGGCAGTGTTGAGTGAGAATGTGGCCAGTCCTTTCTGGTTTGTGGTCAGATCCATTAGCTGTTTATTGGGCCAGCTGTTGCCATCCAGGAGATAAACCACTTTGTTTTCAATTGGAGTACCATCGAAACGAGACACTGATATCTGTTGGGAATGATCAAGGTTAGCAAAGGGAACCAATGTGAAGGCTTCTACAACAAGTTAACTTTTACTTGCCTTTCCATTAATCACTGATCCAGGTTCAAAATGATCAGGGATGTCCACAAACTTAACCTTGCCGACTTCAAAAGTAATGGACACTGTAGCAGATTTTGACATCACTATATCTGGGCAAAGAGAAACACCAAATTAACAAATCAACTTCCTCCATACATGTGCTGTTGTTTAGGTCAGCCAATAGCTCACCTGTTCCCTCCTCAGTGACGTTCACATTTACAAGAAAAGTGTCTTGCATTTTATTTTCAAATTTGGTGTTGAAAAACATTGAGGTATCGACGGTAAGGGAGACACAGCCAGTGGCATTCATCTGGTAGCAGAACAAAGTCACAGTAAAGTCAGGCACAAGCAGAAGAAAAGCCATCCACTGTAAGGCAGGAGTCACACACACCTCTGCGGTTTGATTCAGACACCAACGGGTCAACTCGGTAGCCACGACGTATGGAAACGGCTCACGACATACTTCCACCAAAACTTGACCAGGTACAGGTTGGCCATATGTGTATCTGGGGAAGGTCACAAGATCAAGTGACCAACCACAAGACAAGAAATGTGGCAGCAAGAAAATAAAAGGATCACTCACTTGGCACAAGCCTCAACTTTCAGTCCCTCATCTCCAACGCTGTACATCTGTGGTGTGTTTAGGGTCACGTCAAACTTTGGTAAAACTAAACCAGAAGAAAATGCTTTAGATAAGACCTTAGTCTTGTCATTGAACTACTGCACATTTTATACATATTGACTTACCATATTTTTTCACCTCAAAAACCTGGGAGATTGTTCGTTCACCAATGAAAGCCTTTAGCGTGTACATCCCTATCTGAGCCTCAGGGTTTAACTCGTGAGAAAGCTGCAATATCCACTCCGTTGAGGAAATGTTTGTCCACTGACCAATCCGGTTATTCTGATTATCCTATTTAAAAAAATAAACAGCAGGAAAAGTGCAAACAAGCAAAATTACTAAGATCTGCATCAGCTCCATTCCAAGACTTGCACAGGAGCCAACAATTCTCACCTCCACCACCACCACATCGTACTGTAAAACAAAGACAGGGATATTAGGCACTTAAGCAAACATTTATGCTGCAAAGTACAACACTCTGCAAATTTATTGCCGATTTTTACATGCAATGTTCATGGTCAGGCCTCACCATCTGATTAACGGGCACAAATTTGGCATCCATAGAAACAACTCTGAAATTAACTGCAAAAAACAAACAAACTCATATATTGCATAATGCATCTGAACATGATCAGAACTTGTAATAAACATTCTACACTTAATATTAAACAAGGATCATTCACAGCTCACCCGTTTGTCCTGGATTGTAGATGGGTTTGTCTGTTTGGATGAAGGTCAAAGGTAAGTAGCGTCTGAACATGACTTTCCTTTCTGCAGTCACTCTAAAGACCTTCCCTTGAACTTCTACCTTCACCGTCTGAATAGACTCTGCATCTACTTGAGGAGCCTGTAGAAAAGCTCAGTGAACCAACAAACCATTCAAAAAAAACCTCTCTACATTCCAACTTGCATCTAATGACAGACCTGGAAACTGAAGCAGCGGTGAAATGGCTTTGAAGAAACCTGCCGTACAAGTTGTGTCATCCCGCTTTCATTATCAAGCAGGGAAACGGTCATTGTGAGACGCTCTTGGGGTTTCAGAAGACTTGCACACAATTTGGAGTCAGATCCAGATTCAATCACTGCAGGGAACGTCACCATGAATAATCTGTGTATGCAAGTTTAGGTTCAGAGATTAAGATGGATCAGGGAATGACAAACCTTAATCTGCTGAAAAGAAAAAAAAACCCTGTAAACCACTGAGTAAGTAACACTGGACTTCCATGGTCAAATAAGAACAGAAGACAGCCATTTTGTTCACAAATACAAACAATGAGGAAGAAGAAACTTCAACTGGAAAATTAAAAAAACTGATAAATAAAACTGACTCGACTAAAACGTGGCAATGAACGAGAAGCTGATCACTGCAAAGAAAAATGGGTGGAGTTTACATCTAGTTCATCCTCACTAGAGCTCCAACAAGGAACAAATATAATTTGCACCTAATGGGTGGAGCAATAAGATCAAACCACACCTTAAACACAACCACAACTCTATAACCCCAACCCCCTTTGGAGTTTCAGAGAGGAGCTTGTCATCATTTGACTCTGCAGTGAGTATCACATGTAATGAACAGCAGTTTGGGGGGACAAATTCATCCTTTGACCACTAGATGGGCAAGAGTACAACATGATAATTAACTCATCAAGCTGTTATATCTTTGGGGATTTATTTAGCTATCTTAAGAACTGCATAAGCATAAATACTAGAGCTCTTCTGTTAACTTCAAAGCCCATGGTACTTACGGCCTTTTCTGTCCATCAACAGCAAAGAGGAAAAGGGCTAAAATGAGCCCTCTCCAAACACAAATCTCCCTCACAGCCATGAAGAGCAATCATCCAAGACTAGACAGAAATCAAGAGTCTCTTTCACAAACCCTGCACCACTTCTGGTAAGCTCTACACTGTTCTACAGCTTAACTCTAAATCAGCTGCACTGATACCAGCGTTATTTAAACACTCTTAATAATTCAGAACAGGTATCTGGACATTATTAGGGCGGAGCCCTGGTAATTAATCACAGGGATGCCAACTCTGAAACACAAGCTTACTCTGTCCAATTACTCTGTCCAGATACCTGTTCTCATGCCAAATACGAAACTAAGGCTATGTCCACACGTACACGGGTATTTTTATAACCGGAGTTTTTACCTCCTGCGTTAAAAAAACCCTCCGTCCAAATGAAAACACAAAAACAAGACATCAAGCGCTGTCAAAAGCATGCAACACCAGCAGGCGACGATATAAACCTAACCGTAAAGCCACATTAGCCAATCAAAAGCCGTCAGCGGTGCAAAAACTCCGGTTTCGCTGTCTACACGACAACACTGCAACCGGGGTTTCAGAAAATACTCAACCTGGCAGGGGTTTTCAAAAACGTTCGGCTTCAGTGTCCTGATACTACGTTTCCGTGTGGACGAACGGCCGAACCACATAAAAAAAGTCACGGTTATAAAAATACCCGTGTCCGTGTGGACATGGCCTAAATCCCAAAGATATGAGAGGTGGATTGTATAACGGATTCCCTACTGAAGGAGACAGACAGTCGTGTACTTTTACATGAGAGGAAGGTAGCCAGCCGTAGCCTGAAATAATCAGTGTCTGAGATTTTCGGTGACCTGGAGTTTGGGAATGTTTCCTGATGATATGAAAAAATAAACACTTCACTTTATGATTTAATAAATACTACTCTATATTATGGAAAAAAGAGAGATATATAGGCCTATTTGCAACTGATTATTTGGGTTCTATAAGTACTTTAATCACTTACTCTTTGGGTCTAGTCCACCATGAAATTTTGCAATCACAATGTGACATGATTGCAATTGCATGACTGGTTTGGTTCAGCTGGACCTCAGAAGACAACAGAAATTCTGAGAGAATTATTAGTACTCCTCTTTCCACTCTCCAAGAAGGTGAGAGAAGCACTCGCGGGAGCTGGTCCGGGCTCCAGCAGTCTCTGAGCACGGCGCTTCTTTTTGTGCAGTCCAACAGATGGCTGAGTGATAGCTTCAGCGCTAAAGAGGTCCAGATGACATGGACAGTTCTTCACAGTAGACGCATCATCCCAACAAAAGTGCGATGGCTGCGTGATCCGGGCCTAGGCAGAGGGAACCGCTTATAGTTGTTTAAATGTATGTGTTCTATATAGATTGTGTAGCGTCCATTTTTTTCTCCAATTCGGACGTGCGAAACATAAAGGAATGCTCTAAGTGTAGGCGTGAAGTCATATCCGAGGTGGTTCGTTGGCTATAATAGAACGCACCATAAGACACACACACATGCAGTTTAGCAAAGGAACGAGAGCTAAAGTAGAACACAGAAAAACAAGGTCTGGCATTGTTGGAAATTCTGCGGATAAACAGCCTTGAGCAAACCATCAGTTTTTAGTTCTAACACTCCCTACTTTAAAAGGGGTATGGATACTTCATGTCTCGCCAATTTGAATAAAACTGTCCTGATGCAATTTGTCGAGGCTCCAGTTGGTCTTTGCTGATGTAAACAGAGGCCAGTTTCTAGCTGTGTTTTAGCATAACTTGTGCAATGATACTTGCAGTTTTCAGGGGATGGCTCACATACATTTACTGTGAGAGTTGGGCTCTTTATTGTTGGATGATTTGTTAAAGATGAATAATTCGTGTTTCGGATTGGTGATTTTACTACATGGTTTTAAGCCCGATTTGCAAATCGTTGAGCTCACCGACAGGTCAAGGTGTTATCGCTGGTTAATCGCGGGGGATTAGCGGGCGATGAACGCTCGCCAATCTGTTAGTATGAAAGAGCCAACAACGTATCAAAAACGCTCGCAGACACGTCGCCGAGCCCAGAAAAATATCCAGCATGCTTGATATCCAGAGCTGTCGCACGCCTCAACCTCAGTGATGTCATGAGCTACAGCCAGTCAGAGCAAGGCATGGGTTGAGGTCACCAGGTAAGTCTTATTTATTCTTTTTTTTTCTCAGAGCAAATCATCAAGCAAACAGTTTAGTTTCTCTCTGACGTCCATATTTGCATGTTGTGTTCTTAGTCTTCTTCGCTCGGTATTGACGCACGTGCTGTCATTTCTGGTACGTTATTTTCCGTGACAAAACGTAGTTTATAGACAAGATAGAATCGTTGGGTGACAGTTGTTCTCAACTCATGTAGTGCATTCCCTCCTGTTGCGGATCAATCATGTCGTGCCTTGTGGTGTGATCAGCTCAACATCTTGAACAGTCCTGAATTCACAGAGAGCAAATCATATAGTGTGAACCACACAGTTCAGCCTAACGTTTTAAAATAATGGAGTGTGAGCTAGGCTTAAGAGCATGTTATGTTTTATAGAGGTGAACTCTGCACTAAGATCAACTGGTATTGAGATCCAGCCTTGGTCAGAAACTAGAAATCAGTCATTTGTATTTTAATAAGCATTTAAAAGTCATCAGAGTAACTTTATGTGCAATGATGAAGCCTAAATCCAGAATTAAATTTATACAAACTACAATAATGGGCACCATTTAGGAGATATGAGTTTAGTATTTTAGGAATACATGGAATGGGTCTGTAATTTGCTTATTCATTTGGATCTAATAGTGGTTTCTTAATGAGGTGCGTATAACTGCCAGCTTGTAGTCTTGGGACATGACTGGGAGATAAAGATATTAAAAAGGGGCTCTTCTGCTACAGGTAATAACTATTTTAGTAGTTGGTGGGCATTAGATCTAGCAAATGTTCCAGTTAAGTTGTTATCAGTTTCAGCTCTTCCTGTCCTATTACTTTAAAGCACAGCAATAATTCTTGAGGCTGATAAATGAGGCTGAATCAATACCCTCAGAAGTTGTACATTTACAATATTTCTGATGCATTCAATTTTCTCAGTGAAGAAACCCTCAAAGTCTTCACTGCTAAACCGATTCCCGAAATTCAGTTCGGGAGACAATGGTTGGAGTATTAAATCACACCACAAACTTTAGTTAGTGTCAGCCTTGGATGTTTCCAACACTTTTTTTTAATTAAATCGTAAACAGACTGTCTACACTTGATATTAGTCAGTCTTTAACTTAAGACCTACTTGGATGCACTCAAAAATAACTTATTACCCTGGTTAGAAAAGTAAAGTTTCTTAAATCTGCTAAGTGATTAATGAAGGGTTACCCACCACGTCAATGGTCACCCACACACAACATGGCTCATTCAGGCAGTGCCCATTCTAAAGGATTTGAAGCCACAGGAAAAACAAACAAAAAGCAACTAAAGGACTGATTGTATAAAAGCAGTTTTATTTAAGTCACGTATCCTAAAACCAGAACTGAATCAGATCATGGACAGGGGGATGTGTAGGTAGTCTCAAACGAATCACCTGAAAGAGGAACAGAAAATGGCTGAATTTACCGTTTTACATAATCCAGTTCAGAGCAAAGCATGATTAGGATGAAAGCGTACTTGTCTGATAGTAGTCATAAACCTTTATGACTGCTGGCTTGAGATTTTCCACTGCAAGAACCTGATTCAGCTGCAGAGTGTAACTCATGGGGACTCCTTTGGGAACCTGCGAGGCAAAGGATGAACAGCAGCGTATGAGAAAATGGCAGCTAGTAATATACCAAGTGTACAGTCTCACCTCTTTCAGATATACTTGGACACGATCATCTTCGGCATCAACCCGTTCCACAAGCGGAGCAAACGAGTCAAGTGAAGAACCGAGCTGAGGGAAGAGACCAATTTAGAAACACAATTACATCTTGGGGCTTTCTGAATCATCTTAAACATACGAACCAGTGACGTATCTGCCGTGAAGCCTGACAGGAGCTTAATGTCCACGATAACCATGTTTGTGCTTTCTTTTACACCATTGTAACTGAATGAGGTGATGGGGGAATAAAGAAGTTTAGTCAGCAGGATTAACACTGTCCTGCAAACATCTCATGTTTAAGACTCTTACAGAAGGAAGATAAGCCAAAGCTGTTCTTACTTCACCGTGAAGTCCAACGTGAGATTGGCTCCAAGCGGTTGGCAGTCTCGGGTCACCTGAGTTTCGACGGTCAACATTTTGGTGGCTTCAACGGCTGTTGGGATGTTGTAGAAACACGCAACCTACAGTATGAACGCAGATCAACCAAAGAACAGCTAGATTTGGATGTACACAACAGAAAGAGTGGGTGAAGATACAGACCTGGACAGACACACAAGTGGATCCTGACACTTTAACAGTATATTTGCCAGGAACGTTCTTCAGCCGCTTCTCCTGATACAGCAGCCTGTTGTCCCGGTTCACACTGAAACTGTAAGAGTCTCCTCCTACTTCTGAGGACTGTACGGTAACAGAGCTGGAGCCGTCCAAGCTGAACACTTGAGCAGCGTACACAGACAGGGCATGAAGAGCCACCACTGTGTCCTAAAATCAAGCACAAGATTAAAAACTCCTCAATTAATTGCACTTATGTTTGGTAGTCATAGGCACCTGGGTGGATGAGAAGCCTCCATAGGGATTCTGCTGGGTCACAAGCCAGTTGACAATGCGGTTAGCATAGCCCAGATTAGCCGTTGTGAGAGGCTGAACAGCGAGAACCGCTAGTAGGACGTAAGAGCTGATCTCCACCGCCAGAGTATCACCAGATGTCGTCTGAGACCAATGGAGCTTAGGGCCTTTGGATAAGATGGAGTGAAAGTTGATGCTAAAGACACAGATGAACATCTCAAACGAGCAGCTGGTAAATCTTACCTTCAGAAATAGCAAGGCTGTCTAAGGCAGTTAGAAGCTGTGATCGAGTGGTGGTTTCTCCAGCCAGACTGAAGGTGTAGGTCAGCAGAGCCGTGGCATAAGTGTTTCCCAGGTTCCCAACAACGAGCCTCAAGCATGACAGAGCATTAGTAATGACAGGATCCTGAAAAAAACAAAACATATCACACAAAAGCCAGAACAGGAAGGTCATATTCAAGGAGCTCATTCAACTACAGGATCTGTTTTACCGTGGCACGGACACCTAGTTCAAGCAGCGATGCAACAATGTAGGCAGTCATGGTAACATCATCACCAACTCCACCCTAAAACACACAGATCAAATGGATTAAACACAGTCTATGGGTTACAGTTAATTTGATAACACTTATACCTTCATGTCATTGTGGTACAGAGTGCCCTGTTGCGTAAAACAGCCGTCTGAAACCTGTTGGCTTATTATCCAGTCCTTTGCACTCTGAAGGACATTTGGATCGATGAAGACAAAGCGCGTTGCTAGACCGAAAGTCCTCATGACAAAGGCGGTCAACCTGGCCAAGGGTAATGTTAAAAACAACTTAAACCATTGTGGACACAAAGGTCACACAAGATTAGAACGACAGCGTGAAACTCACCATGTATTGGATGCATCATAACCAAATGTGCTGTATGATCCGTCAGGGTGTCTGTAGTTTAGCTGTCCTTGGTATCCTATTCAAGTCAAAAGACACATTATTAGGGAGTCTTGACAGTCTTAAGCGCAGGACTGAAAGAAAGCTTTTTACGGAATTTTACGGAAGACAGCTTCCAGAATCTCCACGAGTTCAATGCAGCAAGAAACTGTTAATAAACAATGAAGCAGATCCAACTTTAAAACCAGAGGCAGCAGTTGTTGGACCACAATCTGTAAGTAAGCTAAGACTTAATCGTTTTAAATGTATTTGCATGTATAATTCCAGACGTAACGTTAGCCTGTGTTGTATTTATTTTTTATTTTTTCAAAATGCCAGCGCTGCCTTTACAGCCACTAGGCTACTAGTTATGCTAGTATTTTGTGTCTACGACAAACGCGTACAAACATTATGGACCTGAATTTTGTATAAGTACTAATGTTTTAAACGTATTTTTCATGTGTATATGCTTTATGACGTTATTTTCGATTTGATCAAGAACGTAAACTTGCCAACGCTGTTTGTGTTTAACATTAGTAGCCTGTCAGTTGCTATTGTTGCCAGTCAGATGATATTGTGTAAAAAAACGAGTATATGGTTAAAAAATATGGCAAATTATCATTCAGAAACGTTTAGTAAGAGCCGTGTGTGGTGTGGTTCTGTTTGACTCGCTTCATCGCGGCTTTCTCGGTCTGATTCTGCCTCAAACTGATACTGTAGTTCGACACCATTATTTATATCTGGACCTGTTGTGTTTCCCCGTAAAGGTAATAGGCGTAAACCTTACGAACAACGTGAGTGACAGTTTAGCCAATCACAACACACCCGCCCAAACGAACCAAACTGAGCCCACGACGTGTTTCTGAGGGAGTGTTTTCATAAAATCAGGAAGTAAACCGCTCGTTCAGGGGACAGAGGAGAGCGCGGCTTACAATAAAGGTGAAGTTTATGAAAAATAAAACTTTTTAAAAAAGAAAAACCACGAATACATGTTATATTGCACCCCATAAACACAATCATGCAAATAAAAAAAGCTGTAAACCACCCCTTTAATAAAGTGAGATTAAATGCAAAATGTGTGTAATTAAAAAGTTTTGCCTAAAATTCTGAGATTTTAGCGTTTTTATTCAATTTGAGGAATACTGACCGTTTTTGTGGAAGTGAGATGGTTATTTTAGCTCTAAACTGAATGTGAACATGCATTTACTTGGGGACAACATGGGGTCGGGAGAGCGGTCAGTCAATAAATGTGAAAAAGTAAATTTGGTATTTTGTTAAAGAAAAAAGCAATGGTTTACTTTACTAGTTACTTGAAAAAGTAATGATTATGTAACTTAAGCTTCTAGTAATGAGTTCCCCCCCCCCCCCCCCAACACGGTCCATACCTCTCTGAAGGAAGCCTGTGGCAGTCTCTCGGATGGCTGTGGTGAGTTGGCCTTTGACTTCCAAATACAACAGGATGTAAATATTGGGAGCAAGAATGATCATATTCTGTTCTCCACAGCCAGATGGCATCTGTAATAACCTATCCAGATTCTTCAGTGCACGACCCATTATGTCCCCTACAAAAGGTCAAGAATAAAACCCACATCAGAAACGGTCATTCTGCTAAACATTACCTGTCAGTTTCTACACAATGACCGGTTTTACCAAGGACTGAAACTGAGCATCTGTCAGATCCTTGGACCATGTTTGTTGGAAACGTCAGAGTCACGTCTTCAGAAAGAACGTTCCCTGCAGACCGAAAAGAATGGATCAGCATTGAGGGGAAGGCTGATGTTCGGCTGTACAGGGAGAATGTGTTTGGGAATTGAGTGCAAACAAACCCTTTGGACACAGTAACCAACTCTGGGTATTTGTCCTTTCAACTCCTTCAGGCTATTAAAGCAACAAGACACAACATCAGTAAAGCAGCATGAGATCTATGATCAAACTCCAGAAGGCTATTAACCACTTACCAGAACAAGTAGACTTCGAGTGACTACGTCAATGCGTCCTCTCGTCGGCACAGTCACGACCTCAGTGCCACATAGAGTCCGGGACGGTTCAGCTGAAGCACGGACAGTCACATTGACAGCTCCTGTAGTGACGGACAATAAATGAGCAACACCTCAAACAAAATTTCAGTTACCATATTTGGCCTTCACATGTGAGATTGAATTCGTCCTTTGGACTTTATGCAAGTTAGTGAACACGCATAAGGAGTAACGAATAGTGAACAAATTGCAAACCAAGGGCATACCCAGAGCAGAGGGCAGCAATTTTGCAGTGGCTCTCAGGGAAGACATTGGGGGTTAGGTGCCTTGCTCAAGGGCACCTCATTTTTTGTTTTCTACTGGTCTTGAGAATAGAACCCGCGACCATTGGGTTACCAGTCTGACTCACCTTTAGGCCACGACAGAAATATAGACTAACCGAGAACAGTAGCTGAGAGAACCCATTTGAAGGTATTTCTCCCATTGGCACAAAGACAGGATGAATAAGGATCAGGATATGGTTTAAGAGTGAAGTCCGTGGATGAACCTGGAGTTACTTTAACCTGCCAAAAAAAGAGTGCACATGGAGCAAAGACACATGACCTTCTCTGTTCAGATCCACTATATAAATAATAATAAACCATGACAGACCATGATGCATTCGGACAGATAGCTGAAGACTGTGGCCTTCAGATCAAAAGACTCTCCACGGATGATGGAGTACGGCAGGGAGAGCTCCAGGAAGAAGGGCTGGAAGACCGTTAGCAGAGCAGGAGGAGCCAGACCAAAACCTTTAGAGGACAGGCAGAACGCCTCCATCTCCCAAGTAGTGATGGTGTCAGGAACAGTGAGGGGAACATGT
The DNA here is from genome assembly GCA_038021265.1 of Cyprinella venusta. NCBI lineage: Eukaryota > Metazoa > Chordata > Actinopteri > Cypriniformes > Leuciscidae > Cyprinella > Cyprinella venusta. Next base: position 49,403,252 of record CM075863.1, on the reverse strand, counting down.
GTGAATCCAGTGTCTCTGAAGGACAGCAGAATAGAGAATGAGGAACAGGAGAAGTAAAAACTATGTTTAAGTAGCTTTACAAGGAACAAGAAGCTTCACTAACCCCACTTGAGCAAGCTGCCAGATCCAGGTGTCTGGAAAGTAAGTCCGGATGGTCACGTCAAAAAAGGAAAGGTCACCTCCAGCACTACTTTCTACTGTAGGATGAGGAGCCATTTCAGGTTCTTGAAAAGCTGCAGGTGGATCAAAATAAAAATCACTGAAACAAAGACAAACTAGGTTTGCAAAAGCCAAGACTTACTCCCACACTACAATTACTCAGATTTACGTGAAATGTCAAATCCAATTTCTGGAACAAGAACCCAACAGACATACCATCATGGAAGCTGCGATAGTAGTTCATGTTTCTGTATTTCAGGCACTGTGGTTCTCGGATAGGCAGATTTGATGCGACCTTCAACCCCACACTCTGTCAGAGCAACAGGTCAAAATAAGTCACATTCATTATTCATGTATGCATGTATGTGTATATATGAAGAGTTCAGATGCAAAAGCCTCTAAATGCCATTTGAAAATTTTTGCCCATTTTTATCAAACTTGTATATTCAAGTTCAGTAATTTCACTTAAATGACAATTAATAGGTAATCTTCATTGCCATTTAAGTGAAATTACTGAACTTAAATATACAAGCTTGATAAAATGATCATTCTAGAAGAAAATTTCTAATGGCACTTAGTGGCTTTTGCATCTTCATATGTATATGGATATGTGTATATATATATATATATACACACACACACATTTTGGCTTGAGCATAACTGGGTTAAGAACATACACAAATACACTTAACTGACATGATTAAAACTATTGTCTATGGTCTACCTTAAAGATTTTGTAGGCATGATCTGGAGGAACATCTCGACGGGGCCGAATGGTCAGACACTCCGGTTCATCCTCAACTTCATATGGATAATGATCTGATAATAATTGTATCATGAGCAAGTTGAATACCTGAATACATGTTGTTGGGAGGGTAGGGGGGATAAGACATTTAAAATACAGAAAAATTGTAAAAAATAAATAAATAAATAAAAAGATATACAACTATTCAAGTTAACTTTAAACAAACTGCAAAGTAGCATCTTTGAAAAGAGTCTGCGCTCAAAAGCATTCGAGATGTACAAGAGTTTAAGTTTAGATTTAATTCAAGTCTATGCTCATATTTATGCTGCATTTATTCAATTTAATACTATAAAATCCCCCTAAAATATGAATTAAAATAAAAACCATTATCAAACAGAAATATAATAGATTAATTTCAAGGTCAAAAATGACTTTGGTGCTCTTCATGTGACTGCAAAAAAAGTTCAAAAAAAAAAAAAATCTGATCAGTGGCACATTGATACCATTTCAGCACTCAGACGCCTTCTTGGCTCCATGATCCGGATGCTCTGATCTACAGCAATGATGCCACACAGAGATCCTGCTTGAGCAGAGACCGTCAGAACATTTTTTTCAGCAGGAATTGCCGTAGCAGGAGAGAACCGTAGGGACACCTGGAACAAGGAGAACCCATATGCTGTAGTAAGTCAACATTCCCAAGCCACACTTGAAGACAAAATGCCAGTGCACACCATACCTCGTTTTGGAAACACATTTCCGTCTCAAAGGACACACTAGCGGCAACTACATTCTCACTGGGCAGAATGCAGAAGGCCAGAATCTGCACTGCAGGAGACATGTCGACACAGACAAACAGTCTGAACGATATCGTACCGCTTGTGACCATGTCAAAAGCTCTCGCTTTAACCCTTTGAAATCCATGGAGGATGATCACTCCTTTGGACATGACCTGAGAACACGGAACAGTTACAAAAGATGGCAGACAAACAGACCAGCACAGCAATCAAAACAGCAACGATGACTACAAAACCACTGACCACTCACCATATAGATGATGTCAGTGCTGTAGTCACCAGTTTCTCCAACAAAAGAATACTTTACAGTCACTGGAAACTCAGCACCACATTTGAGCGGCTGCTTAAGCTTCACTATAGTCAGTTCACTAAACACTGGACTGTAGGGAGTAGCAGGTTGAAGAACATGAACAACCCTTGTATCTGTAGTGAAGTATGGTGATTTGTAACCATAAACTACTTCTAGAGTCACACTTGCCTGGGGAACAATGAATGGAATTACTTTAAAGTGGCAAGCTTTAATTTTAAATTAACGATAACAAAATCAAGTCATACCACTAGAGTAAGAGCAGCTTTAGGTAGATTGGCAGTGTCGAGAGAGAATGTGGCCAGTCCGTCCTGGTCTGTGGTCAGATTCAACAGCTGTTCGTTGGGCCAGCTGTTCCCATACAGGAGATAAACCAATTTGCTCACCACTGGGGTCCCATTGAAATCAGTCACAGATATCTGTTGGGAAAGAAAGTTTAGGAAACAAACCAAAGCGAAAGCTTCTACAATGATGGAACTTTTACTTGCCTTTCCATGAATCATTGATCCGGGCTCAAAGAAATCTGGGATTTCCACGAACGTGATATCACCAACTTCAAACGTAATGGACACCGTTGCAGATTTTGAGATTAGCAAGTCTGAAAAACCATAAACACCACAAACATGAGCACACCAAATGAACGTCAACTTCCTCCAAATGTGTGCCATTGAGTCAGATCAGCCAATAGCTCACCAGTTCCCTCCTCAGTGACGTTCACGTAAACAAGAAATGTGTCTTGTAGATTATTCTCAAAGCTTGTGCTAAAAAGCTCTGATGTGCTGATGGTAAGGGAGGCACAGCCGTTTTCATTCATCTGGTAGCAGAACACAGATGGTCATGTTGAAGTCAACCACATGCAGAAGAAAAAAACCTACCGTATTTTACGGCGCACCTTTAATGAATTACCTATTTTAGAACATTTCATATATAAAAGCGCACTATATTACAAGGCGCATAAGATATTGCAGTCAAACGTTTGACTGAGTTTGCGTTATGCATCCATTAGATGGATAAAGGGAAAAAGGGAATGTAGCAAGTGCGCAGCGCCGGAGGCGAGACGTTCATTAGTAAGCGTGAGCGCTCTGGGGCAGGCATTTAACTTACATTCCAACATGACATCATGACTTTTGCGTTAACATACACGCCACTTTCGAGTCAAGTGGCGTGTTATCTCTACGCATTTTGAGCTATCCGCGTGAATGTCTACGCCATTAACGTCCGCGTCATTCCGCGTGTCAGAGCACGTGCGTCAAATGTCCAGTCATAAATGCCATTAACCCCAGTGACGGATAAGTTTAGGGATAGCATTGAGGTAAGTCATATCTTTTTTTCCCTAGGATGGTAAGGGAACAGTCATAAATGCCATTAACCCCAGTGACGGTTAAGTTTAGGGACTGGGTTGAGGTAAGTCATATATTTACATAACGTTAAGTCGACGGCGTTTATAAACACATTATGCGTCTTGATAGCACGCCAAAAATGCAAATACAAACTGGCGTGTAATACACACGCTACTTCATGAGATCAGTCTGTAGCAGCCTGACTCATAACAGTATACATGTGCGGTTGGTCGCTAACAGCAACAGCTGGCTGTTTTGAATGAGACGACCTGGTTACTGTGAACAGTGAGGTCTTTATTAACATTCTGTGACACGCGAGCAGCGCCGGGGACAGTGTGTCTGTTAGTAAGAGTGAGCACTCGTGAGTGACTTGCACACATAATCTGATTTATACGTGGTTGAACTTGCGTGTGACAGAGCGGGCATAAGATGGACACGAGCGCGAGTTCGCGGATGAATTTAAAAACGCAGAACGTTGTTAACCAATTGATCCATAAATAAGGCGCTCCGGATTATAAGGCGCACTGTGGTTTTTTGATAAAATTAAAGGCTTTTAAGTGTGCCTTATAGTGCGGAAAATACGGTACACTCTATTGCGGTCACAGACCTGCCTAGTTTGACTCAGGCACAGTCTTGTCACCTCAGGAACCGAAACATATGGAAACGGCTCACGACACACTTCCACCAAGGCTTGGCCGGGTACAGGTTGGCCATACGTGTATCTGGGAAATGTTGTAAGGAAGGAGATCAAGTAACCAACCACAAGACAAGAAATTCAGACATCAAGAAAATAAGAGCTTCACACACACACTTGCCACAAACTTCAACTTTAAGTCCCTCATCTCCAACGCTGTATATCTGTGGTGTGTTTAAGGTCACGTCAAACTTTGGTAAAACTAAACCAAAAAGAAAAGCTTTAAATTAGGGCCTCAGAACTACATCGTGCTTTTGCACTCGAACATAATGACTTACCGTATTTTTTCACCTCAAAAACATGGGAGATTGTTCGATCTCCAATAAACACCTTTAGCGTGTACAGCCCTGTGGGAGCCACTGGGTTTAACATGTGAGAAAGCTGCAATATCCAATCCGTTGAGGAAACGTTCGTCCACTGACCAATCCGGTTATTGTTGTTGTCCTAATAAAACAGTCGGTCATAAAAAATAAACAGCAAACCTAATGTTAAATTCAAAGAACATCCAGAAATAAAGCAGAATCTTACAAGACTTTGCACTGGAGCAAGTACTCACCTCCATCACCACAAGACTATACTGCAAGACACAAAGACAGGAATATTAGACGGTACTAGGGCTGTCAAGCTATTCATTCATCCAATTACACAATGTGGCGATTAATTAAAACTAATCGTCTGAGAAATCACCCCAAAAGAATGTTTTTCAAATCAGTGTTAGATGCGAAAAGCATCAACTAGATATTGCAAAAAGTAGCTTTAGGAAAATGAATGCACATGTACTTTAATGTCATCCCAATCTCAATCCGTAGGGTTTAATGTGGAGTTGGCCCACCCTTTGCAGCAATTACGGCTTCAACTCATCTTGGAAGGATTTCCACAAGGTTTAGGAGTGTGATTATGGGAATTTGACCATTCTTCTAAAAGCGCATTTGTGAGGTCAGACACTGATGTTGGACAAGGCGACATCTCACCCAGGTGCAGTCTCACGCAAATTCATCCCAAACCTGTTTATCGGGTTGAGGTCAGGACTTTGTACAGGCCAGTCAAGTTCCTCCACAGCAAACTCACTCATCCATGTCTTGGATCCGGCGTTGTGCACTGGTGCACAGTCATGTTGGAACAGGAAGAGCCATCCCCAAAGTTGGGAACATAAAATTGTACAAAATCTCTTGGGCTGCGTTCCAAACCGCATACTCAGTGAGTAGGTACTTAATTTCAATAAGTACTTACTCAACGAGCGCTAAAAAAGTAGGTACTTTATAGCCAAATCTAGTTGAGTATGAATGCGAACCGGACATCTGCTATGTTATTCTTGCCTACTCTTTTATGAATACTGAGGATTCGAACGTACTTTTTTCCTCGCCTACTCTTTTCCCCTACTATATAGTAGGGAAGTATGCGGTTTGGAACGCACTGTCAGTCTTCTGAATCATTAGGAATTCATGTCACTGGAACCAAGGGGTCAAGCTCAAACCCTAAAAGACAACCCCACACCATAATCCCTCCTCCACCAAGATAAAACTTGGCGCAATGAAGTCAGGCAAGTACCATTCTCCTTGCAACTGCCAAACCCAGACTCGCCGTCGAATTGCCAGATAGAGAAGCGCGATTCGTCACAACAGAGATCATGCCTGCATCACAGGCACCATACTACTGTTGACCGAGACCGAGACTTTTAGGGGCCGAGACCAAGACCGATGGAGGGCGAGATCGATTCAAGACCAAGATCAGCGCCCCACACTACAATGTGAAACATGATCAAAAGAGATTGATCTGAAATCTTCTCAGATTGATCTGAAGGAGCCACATTCCCATAAAAACAGAGATAGTTAACACTCAAAGCTGGAATAAACCATCTTTATTCAATACTCCTGAGCGACTTCCATCATTGAATGTAAAACAAGTCTTTGCTTTTCTCCACCTTTTATTAACAATACATGAACATGAATACATAGGTGACAGGCAGCGGTGACAAAAATACATAATCAGCGATGACCAATGAGTCACGTTATTGCTTGCATTTGAATCAGTACGTTTTACAAACAATAAAAGTAAGGATGTTAACAAATAGATAGTTCGTGATATTTTCACAGTTATGGTCTTGTCTTGAAAAAAAAAATCCCGAGTCCTCAATGCCCGAGACAAGACACCAAAACCGGTCGAGTCCGAGACGAGATCGAGACCATCAAAAAGTGGTCTCAAGACCGGTCTCGAGTACTTCAACACTACACCATACTTGGTGATGCTCAGCCATGAAAACCAATTCCATGAAGCACTCTACGCTGTTGTTGAGCTGAACTGAAGGCCACAGAAGTTTGGAGTTCTGCAGATAAACTGCAAAAAGTTGGCGACTTCTGCGCTTCCAATTTGTTATAATACCACTTACAGTTGACCGTGGAATATTTAATAGTGAGGAAATATCCCAAATAGACTTGTCCCACAGGTGGGGTGGGGGTGGTGTTGGCACAATTAACACGTCACGAGACCCAGGATTGAATCCACTGTGAGACGCCAATGTGTCTCTGAGCAAAATGAATAAATGTTAAATATAAGGGAAATGTGGCGACCGATCGTCACGGTACCACTCTTGAATTAACCGAGCTCCTGAGAGCGACTCTTTCTTTCTCAGATGTCTGTGCTTGATTTTATACAACCGTGGAAGTGATTGGAATAATGATTTGATTCAATGATTTGGACCAATACTATTGGCAATATAGTGTATGACATTAACTTTGTTGTACTTAAGTGTTCAGATGTAAAATAAGCATCACTTTTACTCTAATGCATGCAATTCGGGACAAAAACAGTCCTTGTGTGATATTGATTAACCATCATATATAGGAGACAATCTATTACAGGAACATTTTTGCCCAGATATCTAAGGGGCCTTTCACACTGGCAGTTTAGTTCGGAACGGAGCACGGTTTGCATGAAAAAAAAAAAAAACGCTAATGTGAACGGGGTCATGGGACCCGGGTGCGCACTGGGGTACCGAACCCGAGACTACCTGGAGGAGGTGGTCTGAGTTCGGTTGCTCCCGAACCGTGCCGCGGTTCTCGTGAATGTGAAATCAACACGGATTCGGGCGCGCACTTGTTCAGGAAGTAAAGTATCCTGCACATGCGTTTTAGCTTATTGTGATGTATTCAGTTAAATAAAAAACTTGTACGGGATGATAGTGTTGATGATTTACCTTGGATACCTTGGCGAGTGTGACCCTGCAGTGTATTCGTGCATTGCGCATGGAATCAGAACAACACATTTGGAAATCCACTGTCTCCTCAAAAGAGTCCGTTTGCAAGCAGCAGAAGTCCACCTTATGTGACACACGCACAGTAAACCTGTATTGTTCACTCAACTGCTCATAATAGCAGCACATTAATAAAAAAACACAATATTTACCCACGTTCTGCTTTCTATCATGCGACGCGCACGTTCGCGATGACGTAAGATGCACGCAAACTCACCAGGGTTCGATAGAATCAAGTTGAGTGTGAAACCAGACCAACGCTGCGGGGGACGCCGGAAACAAACGCGCTCGGGCTCGGAGCGCAGAAAACGAACCCAGTGTAAAAGCCCCCTTAAACTTTAGATGTGTTCTTGAAGGTTGAGGTGTTGCCCTGCGTTAGGTTCATCACCAATCAACTGTATAAGATTAAAGGTAGTATAGGTCAGAAATTTTAAAAATACTTTTTTTCCACATTTCTTTAAACTTCCAGTATATATCAATGCATAATTAAAATCTAAGTACTCTGAAAAAGAAAGTATAAAAATCGAGTGTCTGTAGACCTCTCACGACTGTTTTAAAGACAGCTCATTATTTCCATTCACTTCACCCCCTCCCTTCTGGTCTCCTTCCAAAGCCACGCCCCCAAAACACATGAACGCGCGACTCCGACAGCTGAGCTGAAGACGCATTTTTACCTGAGACCAGCGAAGAGGAGAGGAACGAGTGCATGTAGTGACATCATGTCAGAAACACATGTAAATAAAAAAATCAAACTTTATCATTAATAAGTTAAAAAAATAAGTTGTATTTTATTACTCAATATCAAGCTAGCATATTGATATTGGTAAACTTTGTATATATTTATAGATTCGCTAACGAGCTAGTTATCTATAAGGCAAAGCTAAACAAAGGTTGCGTGATACACGTTGTTCCAATGCCATTATTTACACTGTGATGTAGATGAATTTCGTGTAAGATTTATAACATATAAAGGGTGTTCTGCATGTAAGAGTTTGCTTGATGAAAGCATAGTTGATTCTGATGAGGACTACACTCCCGAGACAAGTACCACATCGTCAGCTCGAGGACAGAACCGTGGTCGAGGGCGAAGCAGAGGAGTTCGTGCAAGAGGTCGTGGTACTAGAACTTTTTGTTCATTACCTTTTCTTGTAATGTAACTGACTTCCTTTTTTTGACTGGGTTGCCTTCGTGAACTGCAAACGTGGACTTAGATTGGTCTTTCTCTGACATTGTTTGGGTATTCCTAGGTTCCGTTGCTCTTGAATTACACAAACAGAACGAGTGCGCGCAAAAAGGCAGGTCCTATGTGGCAAAGGGGTGGTTGCCATGGTTGCGAGAGAGTGACAGTCGCCTAGGCCAATCCGTTGTTTCGCCCCGATTCGAAATAATGAGCTGTGTTTAATGCAGATTAAACGGTCTAGAGTCAATCGATTTTTATACTTTTTTTTCCCAGAGTCCTTAGAATTTAATTATGCATTAATATATATAGAAAGTTTAATGAAATGTTGATAAAAGTTTTTTATAACTGAATGACCCATACAACCTTTAACAATGTAGGTCTGTGGAAGGTGTGTTGATTTCAACTGATTCAATAATGGGTTGAATTAACAGCCCTAATAAATACACAAGTACCATTAAAAAAATAAAAGTAAACTAAACATGACCTGCACCATTTTCAATGTTTGCCGCAAGATTTCTCAATGTCAAGAGATAAGTCCTTACCATTTGATCAAGAGGCACAAATTTGGCATCCATAGTAACAACTCTGAAATTCACTGCAAAAACGAGAGTCAATAAATGTTCACATCTGTTACACTATTAAGCACTTGAAAATGATCTTGTAATGCAAAAGACGGTCTCTACTTTTAATAGTCATCCAAAGGACATTCACAGCTCACCTGTTTGTCCTGGATTGTAGATGGGTTTGTCTGTTTGGATGAAGGTCAAAGGCAGGTAACTTCTGAACATGACTTTCCTCTCTTCAATCAGTTTGAAACATCTCCCATGTACTTCCACCTTTATCTTCTGCACGGATACTCCATCTACTCGAGGAGCCTGTCAAGAAACATGTTAATCTGCATCAAACTAGACAAACGGTTCATGTGTAGCATGATAACAGACCTGGAAACTAAAGCAGCGGTATATCTCTGCAGAAGCAGATCGCTGCTCCACAAGATGAGTCGTCCTGTTATTGTCATCGAGCAGAGAAATGGTCATAGTCAAACTATCGTTGGGCTTCAGAAGAATCGCACACAATTTGGCGTCAGAGCCAGACTCGATCACTGCAGGGAACGTCACCATGAATAACCTGTGGAAACATAGAGGATTTTGACGTATTGTATTTTAATAAATAATGTTTAATAAGACACTTATGAACAAGTAAGAAACAGCACAAGATTTATTTATATCTTAATGTGATAAATAAGCTGGGGTGTTCCAAAACACTGACAAAATTTGCATTTAGGAGATCACAACTCAGTCCCCCAAAGTGCTGCTTTTTCTCACACAAACACAAATTTGTTAGCTACACGTATCGTATGTGTTGATAGTAACGGGAAACCAAGGCTTTCGCAAATGCGCATTAGCGACATCTGGCGGTCACACTTGCTTTCTCCACCATTTATAACAAATCACTGCAGAGCAGAAAAAATAAAGTTTCTAAACACCACGCGGAAGTTTTGTGCCAAAACACATCAACACATCAATTAAATTAAGTTAATAATAGTGTAGGCTACTTACGGTTCTGTCATTCCATTAATAGCAACAAGAAAGAGACCCCAAAAGAGTCCTGCCCAAACACAAATCTCCTTCACAGCCATGACGAGCGATCATCGAATTCCAGACGTCAAGTGCGAATTGCTTTTAGAAACCCTGCGCCACTTCTGCAACGATCTACCACTATTTACTGTTCAAACCAATGTAGTTTTAGCCGATAGTTCTTTAAACGTTCAGAGCGTTTCTTTATTGATTAATCTCCCAGCTGTAAGTTATTTTATTATTACTCCACCTACAGCATCTTTAAAACGGAACACTTGAAGATATCGCTGCAATTCACTGCACAAAAAAGTTTTTGTTTGTTTTGTATTTCTTGATTTAATTTAATGAAATCATGCCTGATTTAATTAATAGGTTAATAATAAAAAAGAAGATATCACTATTCACTTTTAATCCAGCCACTTTTTACACTGTTTGGTTTTCGACAAAGTGAATAGGCTACAGATTGCTGTTTCCGTCCATATGAAATCAGATCTTAAAAAATATAGAATTCGTTCTGGTTAGAGTTCAATAACTTCAAATCGATCAAAAAACATCAAATTCTGAATTGTTTCTTCTTCTCATAAACATGCAGCAGTAACCTTTAAAATTTTAACAGTAGGCCTATTTGTTTTTTGGTTTTTTTGGGTTATTTATTTAGTTTGTTTTGTGGCATGGTGTTCAGTAAAGGAGCCTGTTCCTTACATGGCTGATACCTTATTGTGTGTCAGTTGACAAATAATGTATTATATAATAAAAACTAACTTCTGAAACATGTTTCGTCTCTTATCTTACAAAAAATCAGTGTATGTGTGTTTTCGCGACATTCACTCTTTTGCCACTCAGTGCGCGTGACCGGCCGACGATGACGTAACGCGCACGCGCAAGTTAGTCGATTTTGACACAGCGGGTAAAGCGAAAAAAACGTATATTTTTTTTCTGTATAATTCAATATAAATTAATTTCTGATTTCCTGAAAATGAATTCCCATGCTATGTCCATTTTTTTAATTAATTTAGTTTATGTCTATTTTCTACTGCTTTGAATCTTTTATGAATTCATTTAATAATTGACTCTCTTATGTACTTTACTGCCCTTGAGTTTATAATCCTATTGTGTGTGTGTGATACATGTATGCCCTGCGATCTTTGTTAAGTTAAAAAATGTCGAAATAAATAAATTAAAACTAAAAGGTTAAAAAGGAACAAAAGAATTTGTCTCGTGACAGGATCAGTGCAGGCCTCAAAGAAACTACAGACATTTAGTGTAGACATACTTGGGAATTAGGCAACAAAACAAAATAATACAAGAATAACAACAACAAAGACAGAAGAATGCATTGTGTGCTTTTGAGAAGATATAAGAATTGCTGTAAGAATGTCACAAAGCGTCCTCTGCCGCCCTAACAGCGCCTTTACAAACTCTCTCTCTCTCTCTCTCTCTCTCTCTCTCTCTCTCTCTCTCTCTCTCTCTCTCTCTCTCTCTCTCTCTCTCTCTCTCTCTCTCTCTCTCTCTCACTCTCTCTCTCTCTCCCCAGTCTGTATGCGCACGCGCAGTCGCCTGTTCAGATGTGAACCGATACCCGGATGTTAATCGGCGCGGCGTCTAGTGCGCAGCTGCAGGCCGGACTAACTGAGGTGAGCAAAACAAACCCAAACACGTACAAACATACACAACATATTTCAAGTTAGCATCAACTTGCATATGCATATATGTCACATAATCTATTAGACTTATGTTTGAAAGCTATCTTTGCTATTTTGCCACCGTAACCTGAAGTATCTTAGTTGTTATGTTTTCATCGAAATCCACTGAATAATTAAATGTATAGGAGCCGTATATCAATGTATGTGACACGAAATGATACGGGTAACACTATTATATCCGCTTTACGTGCTCGTAAGCGATTTGTTTGCGGTTGAATGTCTGTGTCCAAATGCGCCATAATTAGCACGTTAGCTTGGTAAGTTTATGCAGGAAGATGAATAAAACATCTTTATAGCATAAAAAACACCAAGCATTCCGAGTGATCATAGTTAATTTTAAGTAGCACATTGGTCTTTTAAGTACATTAAATAAATAATAGCATTGTTTGATCATCTTTTAGTACCATGATGATTAATATCAGTGTATTTGAAATTGCCTGCTAACAAAACTATTTTGCTAACATTAAGTTATAAAACATACGCTATTTTTAACGTTGTCAGACTCAGAACTTTATAAATGTCCCAATTAAATGTTTCCAATCGTTCTTTGTGTTGTACGAACGTTAAGCGAACATTTCATTTTGTTATTCTGCATGCATTTTTGTAATGTTACTTTTCGAGTGTTCTGTAGACGTTCTAAAACAATAAGGCTAATATTTAAAAGAAATGTTTCAAAAAAAATAAACAAATAATGTTTTTGACCAGATAGTATTGAACACATGTTCTATTAATCTAACTGGAAGAACATTAGCCAAGTTGTGTGACCGGTCCCTGTTATCTGGGTATACAATCAATGTTATGTAAGAAAGTTTGTAATTATCACAAAATCAAAATAGAACAAAATCTTTACTGCTACATCTCTAGGCTTGTGGAAAATTGTTGAATTTGCAGCTTTACGACTTGCATGGCATTAATACAGGACACAAACAAGGTGTATAAAACAGGCCACGGAAACCACAATTAAATAAAAGTGCGGCACAATCAACCCATGTGTGTGTGTGTGTGTGTGTGTGTGTGTCGGTTCACAGGAACAGGAAGGGACAAGCAGTTCATGGAAGACAGTCACCATAAGACAGGAGACCGCAGTCAATCACAGGTGTGTGTGAGACCAATTCTGGAAAACACACTCTAGCTATATATATTAATACACAAACATCTGATGAACACTTTGTTTTTATTACAGGACACTGAAGACGGCTCAAAAGGTTAGTATTGGACACACAGAATCCATACGGCAAATCATAGTCATATCGACAGCGATACAGGATTATCACTCGTTTCATTATTTATCGCAGGAAATGAGAATCTTACCATCATTTTGCGATGACGAAAGTTTTATAATTTGCAGTTGATGAAAAATGTCATGTCGCATGAAAGGCGAGACTGTGGATATCCCACGCAATTTGCAAACTTTGTTGCACAAGAGTTAAGTCCTTACACACTGAGTCCGATTTTTTAGTATAAGTTTCTTTGTATCGGTCATCCGGTGGCTCTGAACTGTCAAAACACCTCTTAAAATGCTTGCTACGGATGCGTAAAACACAAAAAATCGAACCTGATCCCAAACGAAGATTTCGGAGGCGGTGTGTAAATGTGATCTTATTTTTTTTTAACGTGCGAAAATTTCGGACTCTCAGTGCAAGGACCTTTACGCTGCAAACCCTCGTTAATTATTCCATATAGAGTTATATATAATTTATATTATATATATATAAATATAAATACTCTATATATAAATAATATTTCTTTCTTAAATATACATGCATGTGTGTATTTACTATTTATAGATATAAAATAATTATACACAGTGCAACCACATATATTATGTAAACACAAACTTTTATTTTGGATGCGATTAATCGCGATTAATCGTTTGAAAGCCCTAATTGCGTCGCTGTAGTCATCTCAAGAATAGTCTGATTAAGGGAACTTTTACATTGCAGTTTTAGGAAGCGTGTATAGAAACTGAGAGTGATAACTTATTCAAGAACAGGAATGCCAGGACTCTGAGACAAAGGCTCACAAGAGTCCCCAAGAGTTTCATTTAACTTACAATAGAGAGAAAACAGGTTGGGTTGGAAATTATCATTAAGAATTTCAGTAATCTGACCAATACAGAAAAACAGGATGGGCCGGATATAATGACCATCCTAAAAATTCAGTGTCCACAACTTTACTATTGTTTTGGAACCTAAATTATACATTTAATAAATTTGTAATATCACAGTGCGGACCTAAAGTCTATCATATCCCTCTATAATCTTTGTAATAATAGTCATTATTATTAATAATAATAATTTGTATCTTTATTAGTCTCTTTAAATGTTTTGTTTATGTCCTATGGAAACAAACAATGTTGACGGATAACCATTGTCATCTTTAGGGATGGGCAACGATTAATCGCATCCAAAATAAAAGTTAGTGTTTAAATGATATATGTGTGTGTGGTGTATATAATTATTTTGTATATATAAATACACACACATGCTTGTATATATTTAAGAAAAATGTGTTCTTAATATATCAAATATTTATATTTATACATAATATTAATTGTGTATAAATATATATAAAGTATATACATGCAAATATTTCTTAAATATATACATGCATGTGTGTGTATTTATATATACAAAATAATTATACACACCACACACAAATATATTACGTAAACACAAGCTTTTATTTTGGATACAATTAATCGTGATTAATCGTTGCCCATCCCCGTGTTTTTTATAACAAGCACTCTTAACAGTTTGTGAATGGATCGCTTTGCAATTCAGTTTTGGATGTGGGATGTGGTTTTATAGTCGGTTTTAAAAACATTTTCATTGAGTCCTCTTCAATCCTCAGACGCGAGTCGGTGTTATGTGGTGACGTCGTTATTAAAATTAGGGAAGGCAAATTAATTGTCGGTCCTAATATTTCTAGTCTGATAATAAGTAAATGTTTTAATGGGAAATACACATCTTGTATTCACAAATCTGAAGCAGTCACATACATGAGCATTCAAAGGTTTGAGGTCAGTCAGATTAATGTTTTTGAAATGAGCCTCGTCTGCTCACCAAAACTCCATTTATTTGATAAAAAAACAAACAAAATAAAAATTAATATTGTGAAATATTATTTCAATTTAAAACAGCTCAGTCTTTTAGTTCCTCAAAATATCAATACACCAACAATGTGTCTGAACACGCACCTTGTTTTCAGACCCGCAGCCCGTGGTTGAACAGATGGGCGCAAATGCATTTGCTATTTAAACAATGTGGCGCAGGACGAGAAAATGATAACTGCGTCAGGCTGAAACCAGCAAACAACACTTAGGGTTTACCCATTGCGTAGAATGTATGATAGTCCTCTAATTATTGTCTTTAGAAGTGGAATACAATTAGAATTTTGCTAATATATAGGAAATAAATTCGAATTAATCTTTTCATTTATTTTGACAGCCCTTCTATGCAGTGCTGTGCGCTTAATTTCTTCTTCTTAACCGCTCTTTTCATATCAGAAACAGGCTCCTCTCCATCTTCGGCATCTCTCAGCACTCTCACCTGTGCTTCATCGCGACCCGGTCCCACAGAAACACCCTCCCCCTGTCCTGTTGTCGGGGATTGGTCGGGCCCCCCTGAGGGAGGGAACGATGCAAAGCGGGCCACTGTGGCCGACGGACAGCCCCCCCCGGCGGTGTCCCAGCACCCCATGCCCCGTGAGGTGCCCCCGCGCTTCCGCAACACGCCGGAGCCAAAGGTGCTACTGAAGAGGGGCCAGCCGCCACTGTCCTGCATGCTGCGGGGGGGCGCGAACGGAGCGGACAACACGCCCCGGCTTCCCCTGCAGGAGCACGCTGACGCCTCAGGTGGGTCCGGTTCAAAATATTGAGACGGTAGACACAGAACGGTCTTTAATATGGTCAAATGTATTCAATAGAGCTGAGAAAGACTTATGTTGGTGGAAGTACTGCATGCATGTAAATCTGCCTGCATTAGTGATTTTTATTTTATTTTTAATTGTTTGGATTTTGGGCAGATTTTTTTCCTGGCCGAATATTATGAAAATGATGACTGTTTTTTTTTTTTTTTTAATTGCATCAACTTCACATTTTCAAGATTTATGCAAAAATATGTTCATCTTGCCATTACTTTTATGCTATGTAAGTCTGTTTAACTGACTAAAATAAAGTTCTAGATATTAATTTAAGTACATAACCACCCAGTGTTCAAAACTCCCTGCTTGCCTTAGCTCGATTCAAAACGGTAAGCTTGTAATAATGTTTTTAATTCCAATGGTACTGGTGGATTTCCGCAGGAGATTCGATTATGTCTTTGCGTCATTATGTCACATCTGCACACATAAAGAAGAGTCTCGGCTAGTAGGCTATGAGTGTGAGGCTGCTGGAGGTGGAGATTTATAGCCTTTTCTCACAGCACTTGATAGAAACATCAATTTGATGGCGGATCCAGAAAAGTTCAAATGACAATCACCAGAGACTAGAGATCCACTAGAGAAACTAGAGATTCACCCTTGTAAAATGCAAAAGACTTCGGAGTGGCTACAGAAAAAAAAGAGACTGCAATCGGGCCATGCAAAAACAAGGATACATATTGGAAGGGCATTAAATGTAGGGAGGCAATGCTGACGTTGTTAACATTAACAAATCTGAGAGAAAATTAAAATTTGCGCGGTTTGACTTGACATGGTACGTGAAGCGATCGTTATATTTAATCAATGCTATTTACTGCAAAGCTTTTTTGCCTTAGTTGGTCAGAACAAAAGTAGATATAGTTACTTGTTCAATTGAAATGTTCAGCCGCACTTTCTGCTCAAACATTGGATTCATGTGCGCTGTGCCGTGTCGAGGTAGCCTGGTTAAAACCAGACCATTCTCAGTTGTAACTGAGATATGGTCTGGCAAAGCATCATAGACAAATCATTTCCAGAGGGTCGTCACCAACAGACGTTGCGGGTAGACCTAAAACCAATCAGAGCGATGAAGGAGATGACGTATGCCGAGTGGCGGCCAGCGGAGTTGTTCTTTGCTCGGTTTTTAACAAAAAGGAAACATTCAAATCGCTGACAACAGACGCAATAGCTGATTCGAGCGAGTGATGTTCGACGGCGGCAACCATCTTTGTAATGAAGGCTACAAAATCTGCTTCAAAATCCTAGCGCTGTCATCATCGTGTAAAGCCCGCCCCAACGTTTCTGATTGGTGCCGATATTTCTGCGGACTGGAAATGGGTTTGATTGAGCTCTTTGCCAGACTAACTTTCTGAGCAAATCTAAGTTTGCCGGAAGTTGTCTGGGTTTTCCCAGGCTAGTATCGAGGCGTAAAGTTGATAATTTCGCGAATGACCGCAATTACAGATTTCAAACAGAGATGGGGACAAATCTACGGACTGCAGCTTTAACTAAGACCAAGGTTAGAGTGTTAAATCCAACTAACTCGAAAACAGAGATTAAATTCCTTAGAATATAAGATTTAAAATGAATTTAATTTACACAATACCGTTCAAAACTTTGAAATATCTTTTATTATAAGTTTCAATATTTTAGGTCATTTTGAAACTGTGGCTATGTGACTGTTTATACGTAGAGTTTGATATAATGATTGATTTTTTTGTGTGTGTGTGTTCTGATTGTTTTTCCTCTTTCAGATCATACGGTAGATTCAGTTTCTCTGCATTCATCGTCTGACGCCTCTGCCACTCCCACTTATGCAAATTACACATGGGGGCTTGGCTCAGAAGGTCAACCCTCTGCTCAGGGAATGGACAAGGATAATTCTGACTTAGAGAAATGGCCAAGACCGGAAGACCATTGGAATAGTGATCAGACCCCGCAGTCTGCCAGGTTAGGGATGGATGCGTCTGCCGCCCTGGGAATGAACAGTTCTTCTCAACTCTCTGAATATGCAGAAGCCAGTGTGGCAGGAGGTGCATCCTCACAGTCCGAGAATAAAGAGTCCATTAAAGGAGTCAATCAACATTTCAATTCCAAGGTGTCGTCACCTTCTGGAGACCAGGAGGGCACTCAAAAGTACAACCCTGATGACCCCGATAGAGCGTTTTCGAGTCGAGAACCCCTAACTCACACTGCCTCTGAGGAATCTCCTCCTGCACCCTTGAGTCCAGCCAATGCCCTTTACCAGACACTCTGCAAGAACAAAGAGCCCATTACTGGGGATTGGGCTGGACCAAATAATGGTGGAGATGTTAGAGTCTCCTGTGCGGATTTGTGGGACACAGGACAAGACCCTGCTAGGAAGAGCAGTGATGCTCTAGGTGGAAGTTCAGGTGATGGCACTGACATCTCTCAGGGAAAGTGGGATGGAGACACAGGAGGTTCAAACAAACAGGCAGCTACAGGATGGACCTCAAACTTAGCAGTTGGAGCATCAAAAGAGGATGTGAGGGAGGTCTCTGAGGTAAGAACGGATAGTTTACAGGACTCTTCCATGCTTGCAAACAGTGTGGGTTCAAGAGACGACAATCAGAAGGCAGAAGATGGCTGGAATGGGTCAGAGGGGGAATCGGCTGAAGATGGGAAGCAAGCCCACAATCTGGTTCAAAGTCCCTCCGGATTTCAGGCCCTTCATCCAGAAGCCGTGCAGAGCATGATCAATCACACTAACCTGGATCCTAAAGTGCTGTGCAACACGGGATGGGGTAAGACCCAAATCAAGCAGAACGTTGCCTGGGAACTCGAGGGTGACAGTGGGAACGTTGGTTGGGATGCTGACGTCCACACAGACCGAGGTAAAGAGGGCCGGAGGAATGCAGGTGATCTTTCCAGCTCCAAAATGGAGAAGCAGGTGGGTCGACCTCAAGGGTGGACCAGGCATGGAGAAACGACTGTTGGGATTGGTCGTAAAGGGAGTGGTTGGGGAGAAGACCAGGAGGTTGAAGATACAGGCAGGAGGGAAGGAAAGGAGTGGAAACAGGGTGGTGGAATTGAGTGGACGCCATTGCCTGGCTGGAAGGAAGAGAGAGGAAGTGACAGCAAGAATCAGGATGAGGACAACCCGGAAGAGTCGGGACAGCGGAGTGGAGGCTGGGGAGGAAACGGGGGCAGCAGTGTCAAGCAGCACCAGGGATGGGGCGAGAAGCTTCTTCCATCACCGATACCAAACAAACAAACAGCACTTAAAACCCAAAATCAACAACCGCAGCAGCAATCGCAAACCCAGCAGCAAATGCCGGGATATCCAAAGGCCTTGCAGGACAGGGGTCGTCCAGGAGAGCCGGACGACCAGAGCAAAGGATCCGGATGGAGTTGTGGGCCAATCCCTCAGATGCCTTCAGTTGTTGAGCCGAGTGGGTGGGATGAACCCTCGCCTCAGTCCATCATCCGGAAGACTGAGATCGATGATGGCACGTCTGCATGGGGCGATCCGTCACGCTACAGCATCAAGAACGTCAATCTGTGGGATAAGAACAGCTTACCGGCCCAACAGCAGCCCTCTGGAAGACCGCCTGGAACCGCATCGAAGAACTCTGGTAAGAAGGAAGCAGTTCTTATCAGAGAGTCGATAGCAGAGTCGATCAAACCATTTTGAACCAGAAACATCCCTTTACCCTTTCTAGCTCCTGCAACCTGGGCACGCAGCAGTGGTCCTACCGAGCCGTCTGTGGACAGTGCCACGGCTTCTTGGGGGAAATCGTTTGATGCGCCAAGCGGCTGGGGGGAATCGAGTGAACCAGGGAAAGGTGGAGGATGGGGAAACTCTCATTCCCATTCTGCTAAGCCTGGTAATAGCCTATTCAAGTACAATTGCCATTGCATCATGCCAATCCTGCAGTTTTCCAATTGAATTGGGCTACTTTTAAAATTTTGCCATGTGTTATAGATGTGACATTTGCACAAATCATTTTTGACTCGGATATTTCTTATCTAGTTTCAATATTGGAATAAAATGAATCGGGTAGAGTAAGGAGAATATTTTGTATAGCTGTTTTATGAAAACTTAAAGGAAAAAATATAATGTTCTTGATTATTTGTTGCATTAACGAGAACAAGGTGGAACACTTCCACTGGGATTTTTGCTATTTTTTATATATATTCTCTTCAGGTTCAAAGTCTATGCAAGAGGGCTGGGGTGATGAAAGCTCAAATGCATCCCGTCACTCCAGCTGGGAGGAAGAGGATGGTGGTGTTGGTGTTTGGGGAAATCGCGGATCCCAAAGCAACATGTACAACTCTGGCGGCTGGGGGCAGGGCCAGGGGGCCAGGAGACTCAACACTAAGGTATGTTTAAGCCAGATCTTTTGACCTTACCAGGACATTAAAGGAAAACATTTGACTCATAAGAAGCATAAACCTTAACATTCCCAACCCTCTCTCCTTTGGTTTGTCCTCCAGAGCCCCCTTAAAGGTAACAGTGGGGATTCGTGGGCATCTCCTGTTACTCGGCAGTTCTCAAACATGGGCGTTTCGGTAAGCTAGTCCTTGCCTCTGTGTCGATTTGCTCTTGTGCGATGCTGCAGAGCTGTATAAATATGCTGATTGTTTATGTCAGGATGAAGACTCCAGTATGGGTCACGATAGACATGACAGGAGAGGAATGAACGACGGCGAGATGCGGAGAGGCGGCAGGACTGGGGGAGCTTTCCGCTCACAGACTTCCAAAGAGATGCCATGTGGGGAGACCGGACCTTACCTGGACAAGGTACCGAGACACTTCCAGGTGTTATGCCAGCACTTCCGGTAGACACTTCTTCATTGGTGTTGTTCAGCGGTTTCTTCTTCTGGTCGGCGGACTGTGAATATCGAAACTAGGAATAGAAATTTTAACTTTTGAATGATTCCGGGAAAAACTAAAAGCTAGTCCTTGATTCTTGATACCCAACCCTACTGGATGTACTAAATTGTCATATGACCTACTAGCATCAGTTGTGTCGCTTCACTGCCATTCATAACTCCCCTCCCGTGGCCTCATGGGATTCAGAATCTCGCCAGACGTATTAGGCAATCAGAGTACTTTTTTCCTACTCTTTTATTAGTACCCTGGATTAATGCGACTTGTCAAATGTTTTTAATCAACTGTGCAGTAGGGAAGTATGCAATTTTGGATGCAGTTTAATTACTTTTGTTTAGGGTACCATTTGGGACAAGGCCTCAGACCCTCTCTCAAGGGTACAATGGGTCCAGGGGTAGATTTTCACAGACTTGAAAAAACCTTCTTAAGCCCTAATCTTTATCTCCTCTTTGCTGTTGTTTTGAAGGTCGGGGGTCATAATATGTATGGCAGTGGGGGGATTCCTCCAATGAGAGGGATGCATCAGGGTGGTGTGCACCCCTTGACCCCTTCCCCCGGGATACGAGCACAAGTGCCTCCCCAGTTCCTGCCACCTCAGGTCAGTTTGTGTTTTTGGTTTTAGCACTGTGATAAATGGACGTGTATTATTAGCTCGCGGTTCCTCTATGTTTTGGCAGGTTCCTGGGCCGATGCTGAAGCCAATGGCGCCCCCTGGTGGCGGGATATTCCCTCCACAACTCTCCCCCCAGCAAATCGCCATGCTCGGTGGCATTCATCCACACATGCAGCAGTTCCAGCTGGTATGCATCACATTTTGGCCCTGCAAAATAACATTTGTTTAATAAGCGGTATTTTAATGTTTTATATGCGTTCCTTGTTCCAGGCCTGTCAGCTCATTCTGCAACAACAACAACAGCAGCAACAGCAGCAGCAGTTTCTGAATCAGAGGAAGTTCGCTCCTCCTGTAAGACAACAGCACGACCCTCAGCAGGTACGGCACCAGATATTAGCACAGCGCCCTCTGCTGAATTATCCATAGAACTGCACAGCACCCTCTGCTGAATTATCCATAGAACTGCACAGCGCCCTCTGCTGAATTATCCATAGAACTGCACAGCGCCCTCTGATGAATTATCCATAGAACTGCACAGCACCCTCTGCTGAATTATCCATAGAACTGCACAGCGCCCTCTGCTGAATTATCCATAGAACTGCACAGCACCCTCTGCTGAATTATCCGTAGAACTGCACAGCGCCCTCTGCTGAATTAATCCATAGAACTGCACAGCGCCCTCTGCTGAATTATCCATAGAACTGCACAGCGCCCTCTGCTGAATTAATCCATAGAACTGCACAGCGCCTTCTGCTGAATTAATCCATAGAACTGCACAGCGCCCTCTGCTGAATTATCCATAGAATTGCACAGCACCCTCTGCTGAATTATCCATAGAACTGCACAGCGCCTTCTGCTGAATTAATCCATAGAACTGCACAGCGCCCTCTGCTGAATTATCCATAGAATTGCACAGCACCCTCTGCTGAATTATCCATAGAACTGCACAGCGCCCTCTGCTGAATTATCCATAGAACTGCACAGCGCCCTCTGCTGAATTATCCATAGAACTGCACAGCGCCCCCTGCTGAATTATCCATAGAACTGCACAGCACCCTCTGCTGAATTATCCATAGAACTGCACAGCACTCTCTGCTGAATTATCCATAGAACTGCACAGCGCCCTCTGCTGAATTATCCATAGAACTGCACAGCGCCCTCTGCTGAATTAATCCATAGAACTGCACAGCACCCTCTGCTGAATTGTCCATAGAACTGCACAGCGCCCTCTGCTGAATTATCCATAGAACTGCACAGCGCCCTCTGCTGAATTATCCATAGAACTGCACAGCGCCCTCTGCTGAATTAATCCATAGAACTGCACAGCGCCTTCTGCTGAATTAATCCATAGAACTGCACAGCGCCCTCTGCTGAATTATCCATAGAACTGCACAGCACCCTCTGCTGAATTATCCATAGAACTGCACAGCGCCCTCTGCTGAATTATCCACAGAACTGCACAGCGCCCTCTGCTCAATTATCCATAGAACTGCACAGCGCCCTCTGCTGAATTAATCCATAGAACTGCACAGCACCCTCTGCTGAATTGTCCATAGAACTGCACAGCGCCCTCTGCTGAATTATCCATAGAACTGCACAGCGCCCTCTGCTGAATTATCCATAGAACTGCACAGCGCCCTCTGCTGAATTAATCCATAGAACTGCACAGCGCCTTCTGCTGAATTAATCCATAGAACTGCACAGCGCCTTCTGCTGAATTATCCATAGAACTGCACAGCACCCTCTGCTGAATTATCCATAGAACTGCACAGCGCCCTCTGCTGAATTATCCACAGAACTGCACAGCGCCCTCTGCTGAATTAATCCATAGAACTGCACAGCGCCCTCTGCTGAATTAATCCATAGAACTGCACAGCGCCCTCTGCTGAATTAATCCATAGAACTGCAGAGCGCCCTCTGCTGAATTAATCCTATAAAGCCTGCTGGATCATGTTTGTGACAAAACTTTGCTGAAAAACCCATTGCTCACAATCTACTGCATGCCCTCTGTTATTTGACTGATAGTTCACAGTTAGCAAGTAAAAGCCTTTTAATGTAATGCGACAAACGTCCACCTTCAGCTCGCGGTTTGTGGTTTGTACACTGATTTTTAATACGTAAATGTAAGAATAGCTTTTATATTCTTAGTAATATTTCAAGATGAACACTTACTGGACTGAAGCAACTCAGATTTACTAGAGTAATGACTGATATTAATATTATAAAACATGTATTTTGTTTTAAGGATTTTTTTTGATATCTGACCTGGAATGCAAGACAAAAAAAATGCTCATTAAGTATATATATTGCAGAGACAGAACTACACTTTGTTTTCATGCTAAGTCTTTTTCACAAAGGTGTGTTTTCTTCATAGTTGGCACGGATCATGGCTATCCTACAGCAGCAGCAGGGGGTCGGCGGGCCCAAACTCTCGCCGTCTCCCATGGGAGGACATGTCCCCAAACACCAAGACACACACCTCCATCACTTAGGCATGAACGCTCACAAGCAGCCTGATGTGCCGATGCATTCAGCCATGGGAGGATCTGAGCTGCACAGCAAAGCTCCAGCAGCGTTCACAGGTGAGGACCTCCTGAAACTGACCAATCTGACGGCTTTAACTGTAAAGTCTGGTGTTTTATGGGAATGCCCTGCTTTAAATGAGATTATGTAAGGGTTTCAATTTGACCAGGAATTTGTTTCTGATTTTTTCTTTTCTTTTTTTTTTAATACATAGCGGGTTCAACTGACTAAATGGGTTTCTACTTCCGGTTGAAGTATTTGTTTGCATAGGATACTAAAAATTAGAAAAATATCAGTCTACACATGCATTTTATATTTAATATGAGCGATATAACTTTTAGGTGGCAAATTATTAAATTTTTTAGTATTTCAATGAATTACACTGCGCAAAACAAAAGTAATAGCCTACTAACCGGATGAAGAAGGGTCAGCCTCCAAAGATTTAACATCTTCGCATTTATTAGCAAAAAACAATGTTACGGAATACGGATGTGACCGTTCTCCATTACGGACATGACCGCTCTGTAAGCGACTTTAAAACTTTCATAAAGATCTTAAAGAGATACCACAAAGCCTTTCTATAAAGTGAATTTCGTTTTTTATTATTTGTATCTTAAATTTAATCAATGTTTCATCAACCAATTGCCTGGTTTTAATAAATAAGAAGCAAGTGTAGTGGAAAATAGATCATGATAACTGGACTCTGGTCTCATAAATGAACCAAAATTCAGCGTATAATGTAGCCTACTTGCCTCACGGGCTTGAGAAATATATAGACTGTGCATCTTTGAAAGAAGAGGTAGACAGGAGTCAAAGGGCTAACCAGCCTAAGCTTAATGCTTGGGTTATTCTGCAGCAGATGTTCATGTATTGCTGGATTAGGGAGATTGTGCAGTCATGCATCAGCTATCCTTTGGAAGTTATGAAAAAAAGAAATAAGTTCATTTTGTTTTAACCTGTGATTTAAAAAAAAAAAAAAACCTGATCAGATCCCATTTCATGAATGTTTTTTTTTTTTTTCGATTTAGTTTAGCTGTAGTGATGACACAATCTGAAACAGATAGCATAAACGCATAGACCAGATTCGAACCGAAATTTGGCAACCGGAGTCGTCATGGCAGCACGCAGTGTTTAGAGCAGAATAAAGTGGATAAGGACATCTAGTGGCAAGAGTCATGAAACATCACGTTATACTATTTTTTTTTCCCCCTCGAGAGGTCTGCAAAGACACCAAATCTAAGATATATGTGAGTTATTTTGAATTCAAGTTGAAAGAATGTGAGCAATGTGCTTCTAAATTAATATTTATTTACTGATTAAATCTAGTAATTTAAAGGTAAATAACATAAAAATAGCAACAAAAATCATCTCCAAATAAATTGCATTCAAAATTGAAAAAAAAAAAATATATATATATATATATTATCAAAATAAAATAAAATAAACTTTCTGGACAAAATAAATATTAAATATAATTTTAAGGCTTTGGGTTGTTTTGACCCGCGAGGGAAGAAATTTCAAAGTACATTTTCATCCTCCTGTGTCAGGTTTTGCGAGCGGATCTGATCTGGACTCTATGATGAGTTCTCCTGCTGGATTGAAGGATGGAGGTGGGACCCAGTCTCGATTTAAGTGGATGATGGATGGGAACAGCTTGACGCCCTCCCCGCCAGAGCAAACACTACACAACGGTACAACATTACATACACACATGCAGAGAATAAAGAAATGATGACAGAAGTTTTACTGCTGTACAGTACAATGCACTTCTCAGAGTCAAGAGGGTGTTCGCAGATCCTTAAATAGTTTCAAATGTCTCAAATTCCTTAATGTTAAAATAAGCCCTTTTCAGAAATCCACTTTTTAAAGGAGTTAAAAATGCAAAAAATATAATAGTAAATATTTTCACAGTTATATCTGTCTAATTATAATTACACTTATTTACTGTATTATTATTTTTACGTTACATTACTAACTAATTTTATCCCTAAATAAGAATTATTATTATCATTATTGCTGTTGTTGTTATTATTATTATATATTAGGGCTGTCAAATGATTAATCGCATCCATAATAAAAGTTTGTGTTTACATGATATATGTGGGTTCACTGTGTATACTTATTTTGTGTGTGTGTATATATATATATATATATATATATATATATAAATACACACACATGCATGTATATTTAAGAAAAAAATATTATTCATATGTAAAATATTTATATATAATATAAATTATATATAAATCTATATACAGTATATACATGAAAATATTTCTTAAATATATACAAGCATGTGTTTGTATTTATATATATATATATATATATATATATATATATAAAATAATTATACACAGTGCACCCACATATATTATGTAAACACAAACTTTTATTTTGGATGCGATTAATCGTTTGTCAGCCCTAATATATATTTTAAAATATTTTCTTTTAAAATCTTGAAAAAATGGTATTAGAAAAAGTAATTTTTTAATTTGAAGTGCTAATACCTACAAATACCCTGGTAATAATAAACAGTAATACAGTTTAATACAAAATTATTTTTTAAAGAATATTACTCAATATTAGTTAACAGTTTGAATTATTTGACTTTTTTAAGTGATTAATGGATTTGTTAGTTTTAACTGTAGTTTTTGAAGCTTTAAAACGGAATGTAGACTGATGTCACGGGTCCCTGGGAATGTGTGTTGACTCGGATTGTGTGTGTGTGTGTGTGTTCAGGGCCGGTGAAGGGCTCGTTCCCTCAGTTTGACGTGTTGGGCGGTGGCTGGCACAGAAGCGCCGCTGGGAAAATGGACACGCCTCCTGCAAACCCCACCTGGCCTCCAGGTAACTCTCTTCATTACTGACACCCCTGCTCTGATATCAGTCAAATCACTTCGGCTGTCTTGAATTTGTTCACCATCTGATTTACACGAATTTCTACACTACTGTTAAAAACGGATTATTTTTAGTTTAATTGTGATATCTAGATTAAGTTTTGTTTTTTTTTTTAAAGAAGTCTCTTCTGATCACCAATGCTCAATTTATATGATTAAAAAATACAGTCAAAACAGTGAAATATTATTACGATTTTAAATATATTATCTGTTTTATATATATATATATGTATATATTTGGAATGTCAACGATTAATCAACGATTGATTAATTGACGATAAGACATTTAATCGATAAAACTTAAAGCAGTATCAGATTCATAGGCCTTTTCCACTATAAAATTGTAAAAATCCCATTATAAAGCAGCAGCCCATAAGAGTCATTCAGCCACAAATGTCTTGTTGGGTTGATGTAGCAAGGATATCTTAATAAACCATTTATCGATTCGTCTGAGTTATTACTTTCTCACCATTTGATGTCTAATATTATATGAAAGGCTTGCCACAGGTCCTTGAAAAGCCTTAATTTAGATGTTAAACACCCTGAAGATCACATGTGTTTATCTGGTCTGTCTCAGAGTTTCAGCCGGGCGTCCCGTGGAAGGGTGTCCAGAGCCCTGAGCCCGAGCCTGACACCTACATGACCCCTGCGGGAATGATGGGATCCGCCGTGCTCGCCGACACCGAACATCATCTACTGCAAGACAACACAGGTGCGGAGTCAGAGAGGTTCACCTTAGCCCGCCTCATCTCAAGACGCGCACTCATATGGCGTTTTATATCAGTGTCGTATTCATATTCATATCGTATTCAATTTTAATAAATAGTATTATTTTTTATATATAATGTACACTGTAAAGCCTAACATGAAATGCGTTTCATATATTCAGAGGCCCAAACTGAGCAAAAATATGCAATTTGCTTCAGATGCTATTTATATTGACAAAAGGATGAAAAATCTCATGCTTATTATATAAATCAATGACCTCTTTATAACAGTATAGCAGATGATTACATACAATGCATATTTTATAAATATCAACATCTGCCAATAATGTCTTAGTAAGAGGATATTTAAATCCGTCCCCCTGTAGTCAATAACTCGTCTTTGATCACCAAAATGACATATTTAAAGGTTTTTGTCCTTGAAAACGTTTCTTTGTGCCTTAACATATCTTGAATGTAACTCGACACCCTTGCCTCATTTGGTATATGTGGTTCTTTGAATATGCAAATGAGCCCCGCCCCCACTCACTCACTCACTCAGCTCAGAGGTCCACTCGTTCTCGATCACACGCTGATCTGATCAGTTCAAACCGTGTTTTTGAGACTTTCTTAAGTTCACTGCGGTCCTAAGGAGAAAATACTCAACAATGCTGTTGACTTTTGAATTTACACATGGTTTGACTTAACGCATATTAAAAACACCACATAAACATATAAACAACAGTAAAAGCTTAATTTTCACCACAGAGGAACTTTAAAACATATAATAGAGTGTAATTTAATAATGAACGAACTATGTTGAACATGATGATCATAATTTAGACTCGTGCAGGGTTTCCTCGGGGTCTTAAAAAGTCTAAAATTCTGAACTTTAAATTTCAGGCCTTAAAAGTCTTAAAAATGGCTAGATTTTCATCTGAGGTCTTAAATTTGATTTAGTCTGGTCTTAAAAAGATTTTACCCTCATCTGCCATAGTTTTGTTCATCTGCCAAAACAATGGCCGCAGAAAGTTATTACAAAGTTGCAAAAAAGTATCGAGTCGTAGCCTATAAAGCGGAGCTCTAGTGCAGGGGTTCAAATCGGTTCAAACGCGCCGCTTGGGTGCTAGCATTAGCTCGTGGCTTGATACGAGGTAGCTCGCCAAGAGGCCATTTACACACCTACTGTGCTCTTATGGTGCGCTTGCGGCATTCTGAAAAGTTGAGATGTTTTTATCTCGATGCGGCCCGGACGCGTTTGGAAAAAATGAGCGTGTCGTACCGCGTCCCTTCCATTATAAGCGCGCATACCGCGCACCTACATTTGAAATAACGAACTTGAGATCTTAAATTTCAATGTTTATGGTCTTAAAATGTCTTTAAAAGGTCTTAAATTTGACTTATTGAAACCTGCCGAAACCCTGTCGTGACTTTTTTATAAAATGATGTCTGGATAATCAAGTAAACAAAAGTTGCTTCAGTCCAGTTAAAAGTTATAAATAAAAGTTATTCTAATGTTTTCTTGTTGATAAAAATTAGTGCAGATTTCACCGCAAAGAGACACAAGCTGAAAGTGGACGGTTGAACAAATACACTAAAAGACCTTTTAATATTTATGTTAGACATTGATCATGTAGAGGCCTTACAAATGTGATTGGCCGTCCCTGAATAAGTGTGACTGTGTTTTCCAGGGTCAAACTCTCTGAACACCTGTATGCCTTCACCCGGTGCCTGGCCGTACAGTGCCTCGGAAACGCCCCTCGCTGCACACGGGACAGGTAACACCTCAAAACCATCACAACTGTGTATTAAAGTCCCCCTGTGGTGAACATCAAGTTTTTTTTTAATTGTTTATATGTCTTATATGTCGTTTTTAATGTTCTTTAAGACAAACCATGTGTAAATTCACAAGCCTGAGTATTTTCTCTTGAAAACCGCAGTAAATCAAAAACACGGTTTGAAATCGCTGGTGTTTCTGACGTCACACCAATCAGATCCACGTATAATCGTCAGCGAGTGGATCTCTGAGCTGAGTGAGTGAGTGAGTGGAGGCGGGACTCATTTGCATATTCACTAAATGAGGCAAGGGTGTGGAGTTTCAGTCAAGCTATTTTAAGACATGAAGAATTTATTTAAAGGAAAAAAACGATTTTGGTGATCAAAGATGTCTTTTAAAAGTGCATTGTGTAATATTTAGGAGGATCTGTTGAGAGAAATGCAATATCATATAACTATGTTTTCAGTGGTGTATAAAGACCTTACAATGAACTGTTATGTTTTTAGAATGAGCCATTTCCGTCTACACACACCGCGGGTCTGCTTATATTAACATGTTTCTACGGTGGCCCTGAGTGGACACATGCGTTTCGTCAGTATGTCATTCTTTGTGTAACGATCTAGCTAAAGTCAGCGAATAAAACACTGACACAATGATGAACAAGTAACATTAATATTCGCAATAACATATCGCGTTAGTGAATTATTAATAGGGCTGGGTAAAAATATCGATTCATCAATGCATTGCAATTTTTTGCTTCTCAATTCAATATTGATTCATCAAACCCTATGAATCGATTCAGCCATCCAGGCCAGTGGTGGCGCTGTGGGCTGCACTCTAGTGAGAGCGTTCATTGTTGTACAAGTCGCGCTTTAGCAAAACAGCGAGATGACGGACAGCAGCTGCACTCCGTTCAAGCCTGAACCACCAACATTAAAAGCCAACATTAAAACATTTATATAAAGTCACAATTGCGGGATATAAAGTCTGAATTGTGTAATATAAAGTCGAATTTGCGTGTTAAAAAGACAGAATTATGAGAAATAAAGTCAGAAATGCACGATATAAAGGCAAAATTGCTTAATATACAGTCAGAATTGTGAGTTAGAAACTAGACTGATAATAACTTGCAATTGCTGTTAAGTGTGATCAGATGTTAAGTGTTATTTATTGTTTACAAAATTATAATATAATATTGCAATTTGTTCTTTAACATTGGTTATACTGCGCACATTAATTAAAAATATACTCAGGCGCTTAATTACTTATTATTGAATTGATATCGAAGCTAATAAATCAATATTGAATCGAATCGAAATCGAATCAAAGCCTCAAGAATTGAAATCGAATTGAATTGTGAAATACCTTACAATACCCAGCCCTTATTATTAAGTAAACCTAATTTCTTAATTGATCGTTGTAAAGAAACCTCATTGCTGAACTGGATACTCTCTGCCGTCTCAGACCATGAAGTCACATCCGCAACCTCACCACTAGATGCCGCAAAAAATTACACACTGTATGTAACCTTTTCACTCTGCTACAGCAAAAAAAAATACCATATGTTAGCAGATATTTTGGAAATATGTCAAGTTCAAATTCTCATTTCACTGAAAAACACTTCTACAGCCGGTTATTTTACTTTAAAATGAGCGTTTCCAGGCTGGATTGTTTGTTATTGTTTTGGTTTGTAAAACTGCACGTTACGAATTTTCATTGTTTATTGCGCTCTTTCCTGTTGCCTGTGTTCAAACTGGCAACCGGTGTGAGCGCCCTCGAGTCTGAGAAGAAGGAGGCGGGAGAAACGGCAATCTCCGATATTTTGAATTCGACTGCAGTACCACTTTCGACCACTAGTCATGCTTACAAACTACACCTTTAAGGGATGAAATTACAGGGGGACTTTTAATCTTTTCGAATTGCAGAGACAACCGGTAATATTTCAATAACGTTTCCAGCTAAATACTCCGAGCTGAAGTCCAGTTGGCCGCCGGAGCCCATTGGACACAGCAAATCGTGGCGGACCAATCGGAGCGCTTCTCACCTGCCCCGCCCCCCTCCGGGCCTCAGCAGTCAGAAGCAGGCGTGGTCGGGGGAGGGGCCTCGGATGCCCCGGGCCTGGGGAGGCGGAGCCGGCGGCCCAGACTCGCCCTTTAAACCAGGTACTGCAGACACACACAGTGATCATACGCGAGCAACGGACCCGCGTGAAGCTCAACCTGTTCATGTATCGTGTTCTTCAGAGTGGAGCGACGGAGGAGCGTCGG
Organism: Cyprinella venusta; assembly: GCA_038021265.1. Taxonomy (NCBI): domain Eukaryota; kingdom Metazoa; phylum Chordata; class Actinopteri; order Cypriniformes; family Leuciscidae; genus Cyprinella; species Cyprinella venusta. Next base: position 49,371,964 of record CM075863.1, on the reverse strand, counting down.
CGGGAAAATCATGGCTGTTACTGAGGAACCTCACGCCACAGGTACAGCGGAGTTTATTCGGTCAAAAATACAGCGGAAACTGGGAAATACTATCGCAATGTCAAACAGCTGTTTTCTATGTGAGGTCAAATGTGAAACTCATAGACTGTAAACTAAATATGGACGTAATGTACGTGATGTCATCGGAGTGTTTCTGAAAAGCATTTGTAAAGCGCAAAGTGGGTGGAGCCGGACGAAAATGGGCAAAGGGGCGGATTAACTGAGGGGACGTGACACTATCAATGCACCTGTCACTCTAGTGGCCATGCCCTTAATTATGCTGAACTTTTAAGGCTTAATGTAATTTAAACGGACGAGATATTAAAAAATTTACTCCCCTCACAGTTGGCATGAAGGGCAAAATTAGCGATATAGATCAAAACCACTTTCTGCACCGGGCTGTAAACACATTTTGTTCTGCCGTAAAGTTAGGCATTTTAACAAGGGGGTCAAAGGGATTGACTCTCTTCTGCAGCCTGTCTCTAGTGGCCAGTCGATGAATTGCAGTTTCATCTTCGATTCAAGAGAGACAAAAGAAGGTTGTGTTTGGTTAAACTGTAATTTTTCCTGTGATCAAAGCTTTATTTTGAGCATCATTACTATCTTCAGTGTCACATGGTCCTTCAGAAATCACTCTAATATGATGATATCTGGGTAATGATGCTGAAAATTCAGCTTTGATCACAGGAATAAGTCAATTTTTCTCTATTTAGTCACATAGAAAACAGATATTTTACATAGTAATACTATTTCACTGTTTTTCCTGTATTTTTGACCAATAAATAAATGCAGCCTTGGTGAGCAGAAGAGGCTTCTTTCACAAACATTAAATTTGTCTCACTGACCCCAAACTTTTTTAGCGACAGTGTGTCTCTGAATCAGTTGGCGCTTCATGCGAATCAGTTTGAAGATGTTTTACTGTATGCTGACTGTATTTGTGAGTGTGTTGGCAGTCGAGCGTCAGGTTGAGGTGTGTTCACGTTTGTGCAGATCGACGGCTCGACGCTGAGGACCATCTGTCTTCAGCACGGCCCCCTGCTGACCTTTCACCTCGGCCTGACGCAGGGCAGCGCTCTGATCCGCTACAGCAGCCCTCATGAGGCCGCCAAAGCCCAGAGCGCACTGCATATGTGAGACTCTCACACACTCACTCACTCACTCATTCAGTCACTCACTCACTCACTCACTCACACACCACATACTCACTCACTCACTCACTCACTCACTCACTCAGTCACTCACCACATACTCACTCACTCACTCACTCACTCACTCACTCACTCACTCACCACATACTCACTCACTCACTCACTCACCACATACTCACTCACTCACTCACTCATTCAGTCACTCACTCACTCACTCACTCACACACCACATACTCACTCACTCACTCACTCACTCACTCACTCACTCACTCACTCACTCACTCACCACATACTCACTCACTCACTCACTCACCACATACTCACTCACTCACTCACTCATTCAGTCACACACTCACTCACTCACTCACTCACACACCACATACTCACTCACTCACTCACTCACCAGGGTGTCCGCGGGGTTTTAAAAAGTATTAAAAAGTGATAAATCAAAATTGTCAAATTTAAGGCCATTAAAAGTGTTAAATGTAGTCTGAGAGGTATTATTTTTTTAAAAATGAGGTATTATTTTTTTCAGACTATCAGGTGTCCTATTCTGTGTTTGCGTTTGTCCGTTTAAATATGGGCTTTAGCTTATCTGGGCACAATCAAAGATCTTTCGTCTGTGTCTATGTTTGATGCTGACGCCATATTCAATGGTTGATCGACATCATCTGTGAACACGTGATCACCTGGATTTAGACCTACCTATTGTATTTACATAAAGCGTTCACAGCCAAATTTGCTTTATGTTTAGGTTTATATTGCTTTTATTTCCCCGGTGTCGAAATCAGGCAAAAATAAATGTCAGGCAACACGATTCCTGGCTGCATGTCAATATCCACGGATCACTGGATCTTTAGTAAGTTGTAAGAAACACTATATTGAATCCAACATTTAGTTTAAATTGATAAAATTATTCGTTTTAGTCGCATTTTCGCAGTTTCCCCTATTAAATCATGTCACGCAGCAGATCTTTTGCCATTTTTATATGTCATAAATGTCAAAATCTGTGTAAATAATAGAAAGGTTGCTGCTGATTAACACTTAATTCAGTGTCGTGATGGTTTTAAAAAAAATTCTGAAGGTAGTAAAAAAGTATTAAAAAGTAGTAAATTTAACTTATGAAAAACTGTATATACCCTGCTCACACACCACATACTCACTCACTCACTCACACACCACATACTCACTCACTCACTCACACACCACATACTCACTCACTCACTCACACACCACATACTCACTCACTCACTCACACACCACATACTCACTCACTCACACACTCACTCACTCACTCACTCACTCACACACCACATACTCACTCACTCACTCACTCACTCACACACCACATACTCACTCACTCACTCACTCACTCACTCACTCACTCACTCACTCACTCACACACCACATACTCACTCACTCACTCACTCACACACCACATACTCACTCACTCACTCACTCACTCACCACATACTCACTCACTCACTCACTCACTCACTCACTCACCACATACTCACTCACTCACTCACTCACCACATACTCACTCACTCACACACTCACTCACTCACTCACTCACTCACTCACTCACTCACTCACTCACACACCACATACTCACTCACTCACACACTCACTCACTCACTCACTCACTCACTCACTCACTCACTCACTCACTCACACACCACATACTCACTCACTCATTCATTCTCTGTCACTCACACTCATACATACTCACTCACACACACACCACATACTCACTTACACACTCACACACACACCACATACTCACTTACACACTCACACACACCACATACTCACTTACACACTCACACACACTCAAACTCTCACTCATTCATTCTCACACTCACTCACTCACTCACTCACTCATTCTCTTACACTCACACTCTCACTCTCACACTCTGTCTCATTCATTCTCACTCATTCACTCACTCACCCACTCTCTCACCCATTCACACACACACACACACCACTCACTTATTCTCTTACTTTCACTCTCTCTCTCACACTCTCTGTCTCATTCATACTCACTCATTCACTCACTCACCCACTCTCTCACTCATTTATACACACACACACACACACACACACCACATACTCACTCACTCACACACACACACACACACACACACACACACCACATACCCATTTACTCACTCACACACACCACATACTCACTCACTCACTCATTCACTTTCTCACTCACTCACTCACTCATTCATTCTCTTACACTCACACTCTCACACTCACTCTCTGTCTCATTCATACTCACTCACTCACCCACTCTCTCACTCATTCATACTCATTCACTCACTCACTCACACACACTCTCACTGACACTCTCGCTCATTCTTTCTCACACTCTCACTTACTCACACACACTCACTCACTCACACACTCACTCACTCACTCATTCATTCTCTTACACTCACACTCTGTCTCATTCATACTCACTCATTCACTCACTCACCCACTCTCTCATTCATTCATACACTCTCACTTACTCACACACACTCACTCTCTCACTCACTCACTCACTCACTCACTCATTCATTCTCTTACACTCACACTCTGTCTCATTCATACTCTCTCATTCACTCACTCACCCACTCTCTCATTCATTCATACACTCACACTCTCTCACTCACACTCTCACTCATCCATACTTACTCTCTCACTCATTCACTCACTCACTCACACACACTGTCACTCACACTCTCACTCATTCATTCTCACACTCTCATTCATTCTCACACTCTCACTTACTCACACACACTCACTCTCTCACTCATTCATTCTCTCTCACTCGCACTCTGTCTAATTCACACTCACTCTCTCACTCACTCATTCATACACTCTCACTCTCTCGCACAGTTAAAAATTGAAATTTTTGTATTTACTCATATAATCTTAATTTAATTAATTTACTCAAACATGAATGCAATGCAAAATTTGTCAGACTTTAGTAATTTCCTACATGAAGTGACTGACGTTGTCTTCATGTTCAGGTGCGTTCTGGGAAACACCACCATCGTGGCGGAGTTCATGAGCGAGGAGGACGTCATGCGTTACTTCACACATTCCCAGAGCGTGGGGGGGGCGGGGCCAGCGGAGGGCTCGTCTGACTCCTCCCCTCGAGAGGGCGAGCGGCCCGCGGGCGGAGACTGGCAGGGGCTCGACGTGTCCACCAGCTCCGAAACGCCAGGACTCGCCCTCCTCAGCCAATGGAGCAACAGCACCGGGGAGGGGGTGGGGAAAGGGGTCTGGGGGGGTGTGGCTCCCAGTTACCATGGCGGGAGCCTCTGGGGCGCTCCTCAGTTAGAGGACGGCTCGGCTGGGTTGTTGCCTGGCAACCTGCTCGGAGGCGGGACTGACAGTTTGTGATTGACAGTTATTGAGAAACTGGCACGTGGAGTTTAAAGTGTGTCGTAACTGCAAAAATAATGATCGTTACCAAACATGTGGAAGCCCAACGCTTAATTATAATCATGGCAACATTTTATTGAAACCGGAAACAAGAAATTTGACATTTAATAATTCATTTAATTCGCATTACTAGAATATATTTGGATGGGGTCTACGTCGTAATTATTCCCAAATATTTTTTTTGTTTGTTTTGCTGTTGTATTTAGTAAATACAGCAATAGTTTTCAATTTTTTTATATATAAATGCACAATTAATTAATAGGTTTAATAAAAATAATAGTATTTAAATAAATCTAAATTAGAGGGAGCGTAGAAAAATACCACCGTGATGGATAAAATACTGGCTGGATGATGTCACATCGCAACAAAAAGTATGTATGCATCAATCACATATCTATATGAAGACTTCAACATATTCTCGAGGTATATTTTGATTTACTGAGTGAAAAACAAGTCATCTAACGCACGGCTTCTGCATGTCGTCATTGTTTTTGCAGTTGTTTCTGGTGAAGCTGATTTCACACGCCGCAGCTTTAAGACAAACACACACACACTCACATCCAGAGAGCTGCATTTCCACACACACTGGACGTGTTGATAGGCTTTCATATCCAGTGAGATGTTAAACACACACACACACACACACACACACACAGGTGCAGTGCGAGCGCAGTGGGATTTGCTTACAGACTTTCTCGTCATTGCCAGAGTTAAGCTATCATGTATTTGAATGCAGGGACTGTTTCTAAAGGCCTTCTTTCTCACACACTGCTCAACTTGAACAGCCGATGTAAATTTGATGTTGCGCTGGCACACGCAAGACAGTTTTAACGCTTCGACAGTGGATTTTTTAAGTTCGTCCGAGCGCGAGAGCATCTGAAGCGGGTAGATGCGTGAAACTCGCCCATAACAGCCCACATTTCACTCCAGAATCAAGTCAAAAACAAAGGAAAACTGTTTTTAGGACCAGTTTACAAATAGCGATGTTGTTCTCGTGATGATTGACGACATTTACTCTCACATTCTCATTGTAATGCTAAAGGTTTGTCAGTTATGTTTAAGAGTGATGGTAATATTTACTATATTGGAGTAAAAAAACACTGGTATCATGATGCATAGACACTTTAAATAATTTCAATAATGACATTTTTCACGTTACTAATGAGAATTTGGGACGAAATAGTTAATAGTTTGCAAAACTATCGTTCGCGCGAGCATGATGTTTTGTTCGTGCGTGAGAGTATTTGCCGGTAGATGCGTATAACTTATGGACTGTAAAAATCTAAATTTTAATTAAGGACACAACTTAATTTTTAGGAGCAATTTACAACAAAAATTGGTTTGTTTTTTGGTGAAATTTTCACGTGAATTTTTTTTTTTTCTCAGAACTGCGATAATGAATTTGGAACTGCTACTTAAAAAGTCAACTAACGGATAAAAATTCGCAATAGCGAGGAAAAAGTCGTTTTTTTCGCACTATTTTTTAGCAAGTAAAAAATTTCACGTGAAATTTTCACGTGAATTTTTTTTCTTTCTCAGAACTGCGATAAATGAATTTGGAACTGCTACTTAAAAAGTCAACTAACGGATAAAAATTCGCAATAGTGAGGAAAAAGTCGTTTTGTTTTTCGCGCTATTTTTTAGCAAGTAACTTTAACGCAATTCTGACATTGTTTTTGCTAAAAAAAAAAGTCAGAATTGCGAGAAGTTGCGATTGCCTTAGTTTTTTGTTCTGTGGTGAAAAAAGCATACGCGTTTTCTCGAACGTCATTTACTCGCATTTTCATTCGTTACAATCCTCGTTACGTTCTCACGACTGTAACGGTAGTAGTTACTGTATCACAATGCAATTAGATTTTTAGCATGCATAAACATTTTACAGTTTAAACGATGCAATTTTATTCGAAATATACGATTGTAACGCGAAACTATCGTCACGATGAAAAACGTTTTTTGCGCTGTCCTAAAAATAAGATTAATTTTCCGATCCCGGCGTGAAATGTTGCGACGTTTTGCGAGGTTCGCGCAGATCCCGCTTCACTTCTATCCAGCGCGGCGGTCGTTCCTGTGAATTTTGTGCAACTTAAACGCATCTGTACTCGTACTGACCTTCCACTGTTCCCTTCTTTATCCGTTCGTCAGGTTTGCTGTTACATTTATACGATTCGTACGCCGTTTTTTGCTATGGCATATACCAGTTATCTTCAGAGACTTTCAAGTGTGTCGGACGGACTGACGACGTCTATAACGCGTGTATGTGTGCACTTTACTGTTTCCGTCTGTGTTTGTGAGTTGGTGTGCGGCTGTACATTGTTAACTGTGCACTATACACTGCTGGTTGTGTTTTACAAACGTTGGCATTAGCGGGTTTCTGCGATTGGCGTTTCTTTGGTTGTTTTTTAAGCGTACTCATGTAGCCTTTTGTATTGGCTGAACTGCAATAATAATGATTCTACAAGCATTTTTAAGACACAAACGTGTGACGGCGTTTCTGCCAAACTTATCCGCCTGTCCAGAGTTTACAAACAGCTGAGAGACATGTGTTTTTATGTGTCTGTATTGTTGTTTTTGTTTTAAATTAAGACTTTAACACTCCTTTCAGTGTTTCATTTTTTTGAGATTTTACAGAGGAAGACAAAAGTGAAGAGTTTATTTAAATAAAAGTGACATGCAGCTGTTATAAAGATTGTGTTTTTGTGGCTTCTGGACTCTTATTTTGTCGCTCAGCTGTAAACTTGTCAGTGTGTCATGGACATTAACGAGTTATAAATGTATTTCCAGTTACTCTTAAAAAAAAAACTGGGTAACACTCACTTAGTTTACAATGGGGTACTAATTCGCAAGATATTTTTACCCGCTTTTTTTAAATCTGTGTTGATTTTAGTTCATAAAATGTTTGTTAGTTCACACTACGTTAACTTATATGAACAGATACAACTTCTGACCTATAGCAAATGTTGAGATTATAACATTAATAAAGATTAATGGTATTGTTAATTGTTTTTGTTTTGTGTGTTAACGTAAAAAAAAAAAATCATATGGTAATGTTTTTTACAATCACTTAAACAAATGTTTTTTACATGTTTTTTTACAATCACTTAAAAATTCAAGTAGATTAGATGCATTCATGTCTTTCCACACGGATTAATAATGAGTGCTACAGAAAAAAACAAGTGTAATTTCTACATGAAAAGTTCAATTTTAGAATTTTAAGACTCAATAAAGTGAGGTTTCAGCTATATTCAGTATTAAATGCAGTGTAAAATTGAATTGTGTATTAATAAATATTGTTGGAGTGGACTTGATTAAAATAAGTTCAGAGTACTCGCATCTATTGAATTAATGCAATCGGTTTCCTCAAATAAAATGAGTTAGCTTAACTTGTTGGGTTTCACGGTAATAAGTAAGTAAATTCTATATTAGTACTTAACTCAATTGAGTTGAGCTTAAGCTTGTAGAAATTAAAGCGTAAATACATCATGCATTGGGGCATATACCCAGTTACCCATGTAAATACTATGTACTTACTTTAGTAACCACAATTACTGGGTAATAACTAGTACTAACCCTGAACCTACCCCTGTTCCATGTACTTACCTTATATTAGCCAGTACTTTCTAGGTAAGTACACTGTAAGTACTGTACTGTAAAAGGAAGCGTTACCCAACAATGAATACGATTGTTTTTTGTATTTTTTCCCCACTGTTTTCCAGCTGTTTTTACACTGTTGTATCATTGCTTTTGATGATAGGTTTTGTATCTTGCTGTTTTATGACATCTGGAGTTAATTTTCTACTCAAACTGACATTCATACTCAAAAGCGATCTCTCATTGTGTACCTATTGTGTTGGGGTAAGTGCTGCATTACTTATATTATACAGATTTGGATTCTACACGATATCTATTGTATTATTTACCAAAGAAAACAATCACTCTAAAAGCAAGGTTTGATTCAATGATATATAATTTGAGTAAAAAGTTAATTTTGTTGCATTTAATTAACTTGGTTAAGTAGATTTTACTTAATTCTATCTTTGTGAAATAAAAAAGACTTAAGTACTATTTACTTAATTAGGCCTACTTCATGAATGTTAAGTTCAATAGTAAGTAGATTTACTTGATGATAAACAGGTAAGTTGTACAGAGCAGTAGCATTAAATTTACTTATAGAACTGTATCAAGTAAATCCTACACGTTTTTATTTTATTTTTTTTTTTTATTTCAGTGAGCTAAAATGAATTGAAATATTTGGACTAATAACAGATTAATCTCCCAGCTGTTAACTTGTCCATATGGGTTTCATGAGTCTATAGTCAGTGTGTCTGTTTCAAAAACAACTTTACAGAAATTCATAATGTTAATACTGTATGTTAAGTCTTAAAAGCCACATTGAGCAGTTTAGAGCTGAGTGATATAATTTACATTTGCCCATAGTAAAATTAACCATGGCTTAAAATAAAGCCAAAAACATGGTTATTGTAGTTAAACCAAACAAATTAACCCTGATTTTGCAGCACTAGTTTAACCATGGCATGTTGGTTAGCCTACATTAGGCCTAATCCACCCCCAAAAAATGTTTTTATTCATTTTCGTTTTAAGGGTGAAGGCTATATAACCAATAACCAAAAGAGATTTTTTTAAAAAACTTTTTAAACGCGAATATTTAAGCTAAACGTATTGTTGAAACCAGTAGTAAACTAGTTCGTTTTGCACTGTTTTTTAAGGTTTATGAAATCTGTATTCAGTTGTCCTGTGATGCGACTGTTCAAAATGGGACGTTGATGTTTTTACTTTACTCTTCTCTCTCTGGTAAAACTTGTTCGTAAAAAATACATACAAAAATTACGCTAAGTCTACAATTTGGCACAATTTGTTTAGTCTAGGCCTATTAACATCATGTTAATTGTTTCAGCACTCTATACCAGTGTATAGAAGCTGGTACTGTGTATTCATGTCTGCAGGAGCTGATTATCTATTCCGAAATATTTAATGACTTATTAATGATGAATGGCATTATGAACCGGCGCTGCGGTTTCGATGACGTCACGGGGAGCGAGCGAGGGTCAGTAGACGGACGGAGCGCATCGCGGAACAACATCATGCGGGGTTTCACGACCTGAGAGCAGCAGATGAGCGGAATACACTGAATAACGTGAGTGTGATTGTTTTTTACTCCAGGAGATCTTTAATGAAATGAAATCACATCGTAGAAACATCCGCACGCGACGCAGCCCTCGCGCATCATCATCAATATCATCATCATCAGACGGGTCGCGAACATCAGTAGCGCTCGATCTCGTTTCTGTCAATAAAGAGGAGAAAAATTGACTGAATTGTAAAGTCGCTGATATATGTGTGTATCAGTGAAGAGATCTTCTTGAACACACAGCAATGAGCTGAACTAATGTGCTTTAACGAAACAGGTTTTTGGCTCAAACTGAAGAAGGCCTTCTCGCTATCTTTAAGATCTGTTGATCTCAACCCTGACATTTTTTTTTATGCGTAAAGATTTATAATACAAAAATAATCTTTGAAATTACGACGTTTTTGGACGTAAGCTTGTAATGGTAATATAGATCATTCAGCGAAGCATTATTATAATGCCTTTTTTATTGTTTTGATTATGTAATTTCGGATGCTATTTAATTTATTTCCATTAGCCTAACTCTTATTAATAAAGTAACTCTTTCAAATAAATTCTATCATTAAAAATCAGTTATTTGTATCATTAACAATTATAGCCTACACTGAAAGAGGTATACATGTCAAGTTTGATTCATCTTTTCATATTATTGTTAGTTTGTGCTAATAATGGATGAATCTCATGATGTTTTCTGTTGGAGAAGAAACATGAGCTCAGATGCGATCAGTGTTTCGGTCAGTTGTGTGATGCTGCTGTCTCCCGAGTCTGACATGGCAACACTGAGACTATCTACTTCCTGGAAGACACACACACACAGTGTTCAGATGATGTCATTGATGCTTTATCATCACTACAGGAATATCATCTCAAGTTTATTATCAAATCGAAGAATATCATTATGGTTCCAAGTGAAAGATCAATTTAGGAGAGCGTTTTAGAGTCCCACTGTATGTTGTCGTGTGAGGCAGTGGACCTCTGTTCTGTCCATGATGTTGCTTTGTGGTCATTTGTTGTTATTAGCACTGACTCCGCCCCTTACCGTTTGCCTTGTTCTGATTGGCTCTTGTCTGCAGATGGCTCAGCTGTGGAGGAGGGGCGTGTCTCTATCAAACAGCTCTCTGGTTGTCATGGCGCCGGGGCCCGGGGTGGTTACGGTGGCCCCTGAGGGTCACAACCAGTCGTGGGAAACCCCAGTGGTCGCCGTGGAGACGCCCATCTTCCTCATGACCGCCGCCGCTCAGACCATATCTGGGATCTTCACCTGGACGGCGCTGATGCTCACCTGCCAACAGGTCACACACACACACACAAACACACACACACTATCCTGCATATCATTACTGCATACACTCAACCATCAGTCTCTTCTATAATAAACACTTTACCTAAGGGATTTATTAGGTTTTGATTTACTATATATATATATATATATATATATATATATAGAGAGAGAGAGAGAGAGAGAGAGAGAGAGTATATTAATAAATAGAAATTCAAGAATATAGAAATTCAAGTATGTTATTTAATTATTTAATTATATATATATATATATATATATTAATAGAAAAATAAAGAATATATATATATAATTAAATAATTAAATTACATACTTGAATTTCTATATTCTTGAATTTCTATTATTTAATTAATTTAATTAATTTATTAATTTATTTTTTTATTTAAATATATATATTAATAGAAAAATAAAGAATATATATATATATATATATATATATATATATATATATATATATAAAAATACATGTTCTTTAGATCAAATATAAATACAAATATAATAAATTACAATAATATGTTGATACAGCACATTTTGATATCTGTATACCTATAATATGCATATGTTATTACAATTACTATATAAATATTACATATTTTTCTTTGTCTTATATATTGAGTAATACTAATATAAAAATAATACCAATATACAAGCTAAATATATAATATGTGTATTGCATAATTCTTCTCTTTTAATTAATATGCAACACGTGTTATAATTACGATAGATTATTAATATTGTGTAACTGATGATCTATTTACTGTAACGTTCACATTACATGAATTATCAGATGTATTCGAGGTTGTAACATAACGTTGGAAACTCCTGACAAACAAGGATGATGATGATGATGATGAGGAGGAGGAGGAGGAGCAGTTGCTCTGGCAACAGGTGGCATGACATCAGAGAGTAGAGGTGGTTGCATAGCAACTGCAGATTCAGAACTCACACTGTGTGTGTGTGATTAAAAGTATCACCTGCTCCACTTAACCCCCCCCCCCCCCCCCCCCATACACACACACACACACACACACAAACACAAACAGGCGTTTTTCATTTATTCACACGTGTTTAACTCGCATATGAAATTCTTCTATCCTGTATTTCTGCTCAGTTTAAATGTGTTCATTTTTGGCATGATTGATGTATATATAATAAAGCATCACTGCGTGATACATACACTTAATAAAGAATGGAAATATGATAATAAATGTATAATAAATGTCATAATGTGTATGTATCTCAGATCTACATGCACCTGCGTTACTACAACACTCCTAACGAGCAGCGGCACATCGTGCGCATCCTCTTCATCGTGCCGATCTACGCCTTCGACTCGTGGCTCAGTCTGCTGTTCTTCACCAACGAGGAGTACTACGTGTACTTCGACACCGTCCGGGACTGCTACGAAGGTGTGTGCGTGTGTGTGTGTGTGTGTGAGGCCTTTAAACGGCTACTCTGAAGAGAAGAGAGCGAGACTCGAGCTGAATATGACACTGTTATCTTCTGTACAGCTGCTTTACAGATGAAATGCTATATGTTGCATAATTGATGAGATTTGCAACATTAACACTTATTATTAACATCCTGTTCATTTCTGCTAAGCTGCTGTATTTTATAAAGCGCTATACACTCAAAACATTAAGCATTTTTTTCAAGATTTTATATAATAGTATAAAATTGCATCAAATTGCATAATCCTTACAAATTTTAATTGAAGAATCCTTGTATATTCTGATTGAATAATCCTTGCACATTTTAATTGAATAATCCTTATATATTTTGATTGAATAATCATTACATATTTTAATTGAATAATTGAATAATGCTTACAAATTTAAAATGAAAAATGGAATAATCCTTAATTGAATAACTGAATAACCTTACATATTTTAATTTAACAATTCTTACATAATTCAATAATTGGATAATCCTTACATATTTTAATTGAACAATCCTTACATAATTTAATTGAATAATTCTTGCATATTTTATTGAATGATCCTTACATAATTCAATAAATGAATAATCCTAACATATTTTAATTTAATAATCCTTACATAATTGAATAATTGAATAACCTTTTATTTTAATTTAATAATCCTTACATAATTGAATAATTGAATAACCTTTTATTTTAATTTAATAATTCTTACATAATTGAATAACCTTACATCTTTTAATTTAATAATCCTTACATAATTGAATAATTGAATAACCTTACATATTTTAATTTAATAATCCTTACATAATTGAATAATTGAATAACCTTACATATTTTAATTTAATAATTCTTACATAATTGAATAACCTTATATATTTTAATTGAATAATCCTTACATAATTGAATAACCTTACATATTTTAATTTAATAATCCTTACATAATTGAATAATTGAATAACCTTACATATTTTAATTTAATAATCCTTACATAAATGAATAATTGAATAACCTTACATATTTTAATTTAATAATTCTTACATAATTGAATAATCCTTGCATATTTTATTGAATGATCCTTACATAATTCAATAAATGAATAATCCTTACATATTTTAATTTAATAATTCTTACATAATTGAATAATTGAATAACCTTACATATTTTAATTTAATAATCCTTACATAATTGAATAATTGAATAACCTTACATATTTTAATTTAATAATTCTTACATAACTGAATAATCCTTGCATATTTTATTGAATGATCCTTACATAATTCAATAAATGAATAATCCTTACATATTTTAATTTAATAATTCTTACATAATTGAATAATTGAATAACCTTACATATTTTAATTTAATAATTCTTACATAATTGAATAACCTTACATATTTTAATTTAATGATCCTTACATAGTTGAATAATTGAATAACCTTACATAATTTAATTAAATGATCCTTACATAATTAAATAATTGAATAATCCTTACATATTTAATTGGATGATACTTACATAATTAAATGGTTGAATACTCCTTACAAATTTTAATTGAATAATTGAATAACCTTACATATTTTTACTAAATAATGGAATAATTTTACACAAGGATTGATGAATTATTACTATTAATTGAAATGTTTATATCTTTAAAAAGGTTTAATTTTTTAAGCGTAAATTTTTTTTAAAAATTGGATTTGTCAAGCCATCTGTTACAAAATGGGAAGACTCAAGGGGATCCATTTGCAGCTTTAATGAAGGAACGTCAAACAGGCAAGGGTCAGGAACAGTAAAACAGGGATATCCAAGAACAGGCACAGAGAATGGTCAGTAAACAGGCAGTGGATCAGGGCAGGCAGCAAACAAGCAGAAGTCAGTAAACAAACCAGGATCAAAAACAGGGAAACCAGAAACAGGGAAAACGCTCAGAGATTACAGCCGAGGCAATGCAATACTTCGCAGTGAGTCAGTGTTTGAGTGTGGCTTAAGTAGGAACTCTGATGAGGTTCAGCTGTGTGAGTAATCAGTGATGATGAGTCCGGGCAGTGAGTTCTGGGAAATGTAGTTTGAGTGAAACATGAACATCTGGTGTGGAGTGCCCTCTAGTGACTATCAAGGGCACTCCACCTGGTGACCGTTACATAGCCCCACCCCAAAGAGCGGCTTCCAGACGCTCAAAAAAAAAAAAAAAACAGTCCCGGAGGGAGGTGGAGCGGAGGCGGACCTGGGGGCGGGATGGAGGGCCAGGCCCGTGGAGCGGAATAGGACCTGGAGACTGCAGTGGAGCAGGCTCTGGAGGCAACCAGGGCGAAGCAGGCTGTGCAGACGAACAGGGCGGAGCGGGCTGTGCAGGCGGCGACCAGAGCGGAGCAGGCTGTGCAGGCGAAGGCCAGGGCGGAGCAGGCTGTGCAGGCGAAGGCCAGGGCGGAGCAGGCTGTGCAGACGAAGGCCAGAGCGGAGCAGGCTGTGCAGGCGAAGGCCAGGGCGGAGCAGGCTGTGCAGGCGAAGGCCAGGGCGGAGCAGGCTGTGCAGACGAAGGCCAGAGCGGAGCAGGCTGTGCAGGTGAAGGCCAGGGCGGAGCAGGCTGTGCAGGCGACCTGGGTGGAGTAGGCTGTGCAAGCGAAGGCCAGGGCGGAGCTGGATGAGGCGGAGACCAGGGCGGAGTTGTCGGACCCTCGGGCGTCCAAGGCGGAGCAGACTGTGGGCATGGCCAGGACAAAGCAGGCTGTGAACATGGCCAGGGCAGAGCAGGCTGTGAACATGGCCAGGGCAGAGCAGGCTGTGTACGTGGCCAGGGCGGAGCTGTGGGACCCACAAGCGTCCACGGCGGTAAAGACCCCTCAGATGGCCACGGCGGTGAAGACCTCTCAGGCGACCATGGCGGTGAAGACCTCTCAGGCGGCCACAGTGGTGAAGATCTCTCAGGCGGCCACGGCGGTGAAGACCTCTCAGGCGGCCACGGTGGTGAAGACCTCTCAGGCGGCCACGGCGGTGAAGACCTCTCAGGCGGCCACGGTGGTAAAGACCTTTCAGGCGGCCACGGCGGTGGAGGATGAGACGAAGGCCATGTCTGCAACGCCTCCATGGCCCTCACAGGGTGCCTACTGCCCCCCCTCAAAAAATACTTGGGAAAATCCCCAGGGATCTGAAGGGCACAGCTTGAACAGAGCTTGAAGGGCACTGGCAAGGCGAGGCGCAGAGGCGGGGCCGGCAGAGCGAGGCGCAGAGGCGGGGCCGGCAGAGCGAGTCGCAGAAGCGGGGCCGGCAGAGCGAGGCGCAGAGGCGGGGCCGGCAGAGCGAGGCGCAGAGGCGGGGCCGGCAGAGCGAGGCGCAGAGGCGGGGCCGGCAGGGCTAGGCGCTGAGGCGGGACCGGCAGAGCGAGGCGCAGAGGCGGGGCCGGCAGGGCGAGGCGCAGAGGCGGGGCTGGCAGGGCGAGGCGTCCTGGTCTGCTCACCGAAGCCTGGCGGACCGAACGAGCCCTCCTTCTCCTCCTGCGGCGGCGTTTCACTTGAACTGAAGATTCAATCACATGAACTGGAGATTCATAACTCGTGGGGTTTGAGGGAAGTGCATGCTCGTCAAGGCTGACGGTGAGCGCAGGCTCGGCAGGACTGGCAGTGAGCGCAGCCTCATCAAGGCTGAGGGTGAGTGCAGGCTCGGCAGGGCTGGCGGTTGACGCAGGCTCGGCAGGGCTGGCAGTGAGCGCAGGCTCGTCAGAGCTGACGGTGTGCACAGGCTCGTCAAGGCTGACGGTGAGCGCAGGCTCGGCAGGGTGGACTTGATCCTCAGCTTTGTCCACCAAACCCACCGTAAAAGCTGACCCGCTCAGTTGCAGAGCCAAATCAATATAAAACTCAAGAGTCCAGCTAGGGTCATATAATGGCATTAGATAGCTGAATGGTTCAGACAGTCCTCCGCGGAAAAATATCATTAAACATAGATCGTCCATACGAGAGAGATAAGCCAGCTCCAGAAAGTCTCTGACATAGTCCTCGAGTGGATGATCTCCTTGACGAAGACCTATCAACTGTGCTGCTGGATTCATGTTTGTCGGTTGTTCTCCACAGGGAAAGCCGCTGGATCCTTGTGTGGCGAAGTATTCTGTTACAAAATGGGAAGACTCAAGGGGATCCATTTGCAGCTTTAATGAAGGAACGTCAAACAGGCAAGGGTCAGGAACAGTAAAACAGGGATATCCAAGAACAGGCACAGAGAATGGTCAGTAAACAGGCAGTGGATCAGGGCAGGCAGCAAACAAGCAGAAGTCAGTAAACAAACCAGGATCAAAAACAGGGAAACCAGAAACAGGGAAAACGCTCAGAGATTACAGCCGAGGCAATGCAATACTTCGCAGTGAGTCAGTGTTTGAGTGTGGCTTAAGTAGGAACTCTGATGAGGTTCAGCTGTGTGAGTAATCAGTGATGATGAGTCCGGGCAGTGAGTTCTGGGAAATGTAGTTTGAGTGAAACATGAACATCTGGTGTGGAGTGCCCTCTAGTGACTATCAAGGGCACTCCACCTGGTGACCGTTACACCATCATTCAAGGTTTTCTTAAGTATTTTAATTATAATACTAATACTGTAATACTACATAATTATTTTGTTAAGAAATATTTGCATGTATATACTGTATATATGTTTATACTTAATTTACATTAAATATATATTAATATTTTATATATTGTTAACACATTTTTCTTAAATATATACATGCATGTGTGGGAATTTTTATATACGATATAATTATACACAGCACACACACATATATTATGTAAACACAAACTTTTATTTTGGATGCGATTAATCGCGATTAATCGTTGCACAGCCCTAGTACTAACAGTAGTAAGTATGGATATATTATGATAATTCCAGGTCTATTTCTACGACCAGCTTCAGCATTATCAGTATGTGTGTGTGTGTGATATTGAGCTGATAAGTGTTGAGACCACGTCTACACATGCTCAGCACACACACCTACTCTCTGTCTGTGTGTGTGTGTGTGTGTTTTCTGCAGCGTTCGTGATCTATAACTTCTTGAGTTTGTGTTATGAGTATCTGGGCGGCGAGAGCGCCATCATGGCCGAGATCAGAGGAAAACCCATCCAGTGAGTTCAGCCATAATCTCTGTGTGTGTGTCTGTCAGATGATAAATCAGCAGTTTCTCAAGTGTGTGTGTGTGTGTGTGTGTGTGTGTTCAGGTCCAGCTGTGTTTATGGCACTTGTTGTCTATGGGGCAGGACTTACTCCATCGGCTTCCTGCGCTTCTGCAAACAGGTATGGTTCACACACACATGGTTCGTCAATCACAAATAATCAAGCTGCACAATTCTGAAGAAAATGAAAACGGGTTTTTGTTTTAAATATAGAGATCATGAATCTCTCACGATTCTGAATGGACTAAAAATGTAGCATTTAATAAACTAGAGATTCTGACAACATGTTTCCTCGCTGGATTAATCAGCATTTCTTTAGAACGAATCTCTTGTATGATAAAATCTTTATTCGCATCAAGTTACTTTCAATATCTCTCTTTTAAATATTTTAATAAATTTATATAAAAAAAAATTAAATATTTTAATATTTTTTTTCCCAAAATTAAATAATTTTAGAAATCTGTTTTGAAAATCTGAAAAAAAAATCTTTATATTTAATTTAATTTCACTCTAAATATGCTAATAAATGTACAAATGAAAAAGAATATTTGGGCACATAAACCTATTTATAAGTTTTCAAGCATTTTCCGTAGTAACGAGAAAGACGATTTTCGAAATAGGCTATTAAATATTACGAAATTACCTGAGGTTTCATGAATCATTTCCCGTTTTATGGATTTCTTGACAAATTGACCTTGATTTGGCATCAAATTATTAAAAATAACAAAACAATTAATTTTCAAACCCTCTAGGGTTGTTCGTTTCAGAGTCACACTCGGGGTGTTCGGGACACAAAGGGCGGGATTCATATTTGAAAAACAAAAAATCATGATTTTTTTTACTTGTTTTTTATAATATTTTTTCTTTTCTTTTTTTTTAATTTTTATTTTTTTTTTATAATTAGTATTAATGCAATAATTATGACAAAATTTCCGCCATTGAACATAATAGAAAAAATCTTAAGAAATGTGTTTGTGTATAAAGGTGTGTTTGTGCGTGTGTGGATGTGTCTGTTTTGCACTCTTGATGTTTTATAGATTCACCCCTTCACTGTTGTTTGCTTTTTTTCTAGATCGTGGCTAATTTGTAGATTGTACGCACAAAAAAACTCAGTATTTTCACATTTTTTGCCAATTTCCCATTCATTTTCCATGCGGGTCCATTTGGACCCAAACACCCAAGTGTGACTATTTTTTACAACCACTTAGACTATTCACATCCTGTCCCCAATTTTTTGGGGTGTTCAAATACCAAATACCAACAAAGTCACCAAATTTCGGACCATTCCGAGGAAGCTGTGATTTTAAAAAAAATATTTAAATTCTTCGGGTCCATTTGGGCCGAACAACCCCCAAAAAAGACTGCTTCGAAAAAAAAGTTATTTATTTATTTATTTACATATGTATAAACGCCTGATTTTAATCTGGCCTTTTTCCTTGATGACCTTAAGAAAAGGAATATTTTCAAATGGCAAGTTGAGAAGATGACATGACAGAAGTCAGTGTGTTTTGAATGAGTGTTCAAGTGAACATGTGTGTTTGTGTGTGTGTTTCAGGCGACGCTGCAGTTCTGTGTGGTGAAGCCGCTGATGGCCGTGTTCACAGTGATCCTGCAGGCCTTCGGGAAATACAGAGACGGAGACTTCAAGTGTGTGCTTCAGCTCAGTCATCACACACACAGACACACACACATGAATGAGTGTTGTATTAAATCCTCTGTCTGTGTCCAGCGCGGCCAGCGGTTACTTGTACGTGACGATCGTCTACAACGTGTCGGTCAGTCTCTCTCTCTACGCTCTGTTCCTCTTCTACTTCGCCACTCGAGATCTTCTGGAGCCGTACGGCCCCATGCTGAAGTTCCTCATGGTCAAATCCGTCGTCTTCCTCTCCTTCTGGCAGGGTGAGTGAGTCTTCATCATCAAAAATGGTATTGACCACAAACTTTTGAACGGTATTGTGTATTCACAGCCGGTCAAACACACAAGCGTTCACATAGCTCATAAATTAAGCGCTTTTCAAAGGGAACAAGAGTTCAAGTGTTGTTTTTTTTATTTTTTTTATTTAAATCTTCAATGTTGGAGAAAAGTTTAAAGATTCTGCAATTTTGTCAGGATCTTTTGATGATTTCCTCAATCAATCAGGATGAATTCTCTGCTGAATGTATTCACTTTTCATTTATTACTTTAGAAAAACGATCTACTGTAAAAAATATTTTTGGTTTAACTTAAAAAAGTAAGCAACCCGGTTGCTTTAGAATTTTAAGTTGATTGAACTGGGAAAAGTGAGTTAATACAATGAAGGCGATTCATTTAATCATCAGAAACTCAAAATAATAAGTTATCTCAACTAAATAAATTATTTAAGTTGATTTGACAAAAGAAAAAAATGTTGTGATAACAAATCTTGAAAATATTTTTTTACAGTCTATCTACTGTACATTTTCAGTCCCATCATTACGAGCCACTGAATGTATAATAAAGCACAATAATAATCTCTTAAATTTAAAACGTTAAGACAAAATGTTGTGTAAAAAATTGCAAATGTTTTGTAAATATTTTTTACAATCAATTTGTACGCAACTTAATAAAAATATACCATTTTAAAATAAGGAAATGATGTACATTTTAAAGAATATGTTAATACAGCAATAGCATTTTTTAATAGAAAATTAAAAAATATCTTCTTGTGCAAATCAGGGATGCTGCTGTTATTGCTATATGATATTTAACTAAATATTTGTAAATATTATTGAATATAATTCTAATATAAATATCTCAAATAAAACATATATACATATATTTATATATATATATAAACAAATATACAGTTGTTTTGTGACATGCATTATTTTTACAATCAACTATATATACATTTTAAAAAGAAAAAGGATGTTAAAACAAAATGAAAGATTCAAAAACAATATTTGTTATTTGAAATTGTATAATTTTGTGTGATGTAGGGATGCTGTTGGCGATTCTGGAGAAGTGCGGCGCCATTCCTCGCATCAACTCTCCTGATGTCACAGTGGGGGAGGGGACCGTTGCCGCCGGTTACCAGAACTTCATCATCTGCATTGAGATGTTTTTCGCCGCTCTGGCGCTCAGACACGCGTTCACGTACAAGGTCTACATGGACAAGAGACTCGATATACAGGGTAACAAACCCCACAGCACTGAGCAGCCAATCACTGACCAGCCAATCACTGAACAGGCAAATACTGAACAGGCAATCAATCAGCAGGAAATCACTGAGCAGCCAATCACTGAGCAACCAATCACTGAATAGCCAATCTCTGAGCAACCAATCACTGAGCAGCCAATCACTGAGCACCCAATCACTGAGAAGGCAATCATTGAGCAGCCAATCACTGAACACTAGGGTTGGGTATCGAGAATCGAGTATCGATTGGAACCGGGACTAACTTTTCGTTTTTTCTCAGAATCGTTCAAAAGTTAAAATTTCGATTCCTAGTTTCGATATTCACAGTCCGCCGAGCGGAAGAAGAAACCGCTGAACAACACCAATAAAGAAGCGTCTACCGGAAGTGTTGGCATAACCGCGCGAGTCGAACATGAGTAGCTTACGTCGGCGGTCCAAAGTGTGGCTTCACTTTTCTAAAAATATCAAAATCTCGGCAAAATGCAGAGTATTTCCCTTTAGAAAGGAGTAATTCCATCAGAAAGACCGTTGGTTAGCAAGGTTAGCTAAACTTTTTTGACCCTGCCTCTTAAAAGATTCGGAATCGAGAATCGTTGGGAACCGGAATCGAAACAAGGAATCGGAATCGTTCAAATTCAAACGATACACAACCCTACTGAACACCCAACCAATGAGCAGCCAATCAATGAGTAGCCAATCAATGAGCAGCCAATCACTAAGCAGGAAATCACTGAACACCCAATCACTGAGCAACCAATCACTAAGTTGTCAATCTCTGAGCAACCAATCACTGAGCAGGCAATAATTGAGCGAGCAGCCAATCATTGAAAACCCAACCTATGAGCAGCCAATCAATGAGTAGCCAATCAATGAGCAGCCAATCACTGAACAGCCGAGCAGAGTGTTAAATACAGGAGTGAATGAACGTTGTGTGATATGATCACTCTAACCATATATGTTCAGAAACACACGTTTGTTGAGACACATTTGATATAGTGTTCATGGTTAGTTTAGAAACAATTTGATTTGATTCGGATTCATTTGAGTTACATTCTCTCAGATAAAACATGATTTATTTCACCACGCCATTGAAGATTTAGCACATTTGTAAAGCCGAAATACCTCTATGTTTCTGAACTGATCTTCCTCTTTTTCTTCCTCTCTTTGATCTCTATCATCCCTGTGTTTGTTTCCTCTTCTTCCTCATCTGTATTGTGTCTCTCTCTCAGGTTGTGTTCCTGTCTATGGCCAGTACGGTAAGTTTAATGTGTACTTTAACTTCTCTGTGTGTTTTTTTTTAGTTCATTTCATACATAATTCACTTTTGATACGTGTGCTGTATGTCAATAGAGGAAAACTTTCATTTCATTTAAGTAGTTTCGTTGATTTCATTTCATTCATTTTGTGACGTGTGATCTCATGTTGTTCATCGTTGCACTGCCGAGAATATTAAATACTGATGAACTCATTCGTTCATTTACAGGTTAAATGCTCAATAGTGTAAGACCCTAAAAATAGTAAAACATGTACAATTTTACAATAAACTTACCAACAAATTTGTAATATGTGGTTTTTGATAGCATGTTTTTTTAGACTCAAAGTTCCCATTCTGTAAAAAAAAAACGATTAATCATGATTAATCACATCCAAAATAAAAGTTTATGCTTACATAATATATTTGGTTGCACTGTGTATAATTATTTTATATATTTAAATACACACATGCATGCATTTATTTAAGAAATATTTTCATGGATATACTATATATAGATTTATATATAATTTATATTACATATAAATACTTTATATATAAATAATATTTTTTTTACTAAATATCCAAGTATGTGTGTGTGTATTTTATATATATATACAAAAATAATTATACACAGTGCACCCACATATAATATGTAAACACAGACTTGTATTTTGGATGAGATTAATCACGATTAATCATTTGACAGCCCTAAAAAAACAAAACAAAAAAAAAAACATAGGAACCAAACTCAAGGGCTTTACATTGTGGGATACAGTTTACATTCACATCTATTAATTTACCTGACGCTTTTATCCAAAGTGACTTAAAACAAGGAATACAAGAAAAGTTTCTGCCATTCTTCACAATAGAACAGTCTAGAACATGGAACGTTCCATTTCATCATTATTAGAATGTTACTTTTAAAAGTAGATACATTTAAAATATGTTAAATAAAATGTATCAGGAAAAAAAATCATATAAATGATGTTTTTGTGTGAATGTTTTGAAGAACTTTAAACTAACATTATATTAATGTTACTGTAAGAACGTTTGTTCATAGCAGTGCATGAGTGTATTATTTACTGCAGACGAGTAGCATGGTCAAGATTTGTCTTTCTTCTATATATTTTCTGTCTGTAAATCTGTCTTTCAGGTCGCTGTGCTCCCATGAGCATCTCCAGCAGTCTGAAGGAGACCATGAACCCAGGAGACATGTTGCAGGACGCCATCCATAACTTCTCTCCGGCGTACCAGCAGTACACACAGCAGAGCCGAGGAGAACCAGTGAAACGCTCCGATAGTTGCAGTAACGAGAAAACACTTCTGCTCAGCTCAGACGACGAGTTCTGACACACACACACACACACACTACATGAGGATCAGCTGCATCACAAAACCAGTCATAAGTCCCACACATATAGTAACAGCCAATAATACATTGTATGGGTCAAAATTATAGATTTTTCTTCTATACCTAAAATCATTACGATATTAAAGGGACAATGTGTGGTTTAAGTATTTTATCATCTAAAAGAATTGTATTCACAATATGTCCTCAATCTTACACATTGTCCCTTTAAGTAAAGATGATGTTCAATGAAGATATGTTGCAAATTTCCTACTGTGAATATATATAAAAATGTATTTTTTGAGTGATTGCAGCACAATTACGAACTTTAAAGGCATAGTTCACTTTGAAATTAATTTTTGGATATGTTTTAGCTTACCTCAAGGGCATCCAAGATGGAGGTGTCTTTGTTTCCACGGTATTTTCAATTTTGATATTTTTAGGTCAAACCGTTCTTGTCTGTCAGTCATATAATGGAGGTCTATGGTCACCACCTCAGAGAGCATGCACAGAGAAGTCCAAATTAAACATGATTTAATGACTCATAAATGTAATTACACATTGATGGCCTAAGACATGAAACGAGCGGTTTGTGTGAGAAAACAAACATTATTTATATTGTTTTTACCTCTTGTTACCAGTCATTAAATCATGTTTAATTTGGACTTCTCTTTGAGGTGGTGACTATAGACCAGCATTATGTGATTGATAGACTTGAAAATAGTAAATTTGAAACTACTGTGGAAACAAAGACACCTACATCTCGGAAGCCCTTGAGGTAATCTAAAACATACCAACAATTAATTTCAAAGTGAACTATGACTTTAAACGCGATTTCCTTAATGTTTTAAAAAAATTTCACCCTCAGATTCTAGACTTTCAAATAGTTGTAGCTATCTCGGCCAACTATTGACCCTTGTGTTATGACTGGTTTTGTGGTCCAGGGTCAAATATTGTAAAGACTTACAAATGCAGATACAGATGTATTCAAATTATAATCGAATTTTCTAAATGAAATGTATAAGAATGATAATCATGTTGCGGATCCGAGATTGAGAACCAGTGGTTTAATCTCAAATCCCTCGCTACATCCAGACAGACTGATGATTATCTATCATAATGTGCCATACATACACGCAAACACTCTTCTCGGCACCTTCTACATGTGTATTTCAGGGTATTGTGAAGGTTTGTTGGCATCTTGAAGTATCTAGATTATAAACTGCTGCGTAATAAAACTAGTTGATGATGGAAATGCCTTTGTGCGCTGGACTGACATCTTTACCTTAGTAAATACCTGCAGTTTTGAATGTTTTGTACCTTCATTTTCACTCTGTTTTCTTTCTTTCTTTCTTTCTTTCTTTCTTTCTTTCTTTCTTTCTTTCTTTCTTTCTTTCTTTCTTTCTTTCTTTCTTTCTTTCTTTCTTTCTTACTTTCTTACTTTCTTTCTCTCTCAAATGGATGTAAATATGATTGAGAGAAATGCAGAATAAAGCTCAGATGTTTGAAAGAACTGAGTTCTGATTTACTGATCTCAATATACAGTTTCGTTTTCTTCTAATAATTGTCCTCTTTAATTCTATTATCCACAATAACTAAGAAATACACATTATACATCTTTGAAAACTATTAAATTAATTGAATGTGCAGTGTGAAGTCTAGTTTTGTGTCTGAGAAGGGAGAATGTCCTACAATTAAAGTTGAGTTTGAATCATCTCAATGAATAACATATGAGGTGATTTACTACTAATAATTACTACTACTAATAGACGTGCGCTATATTCAAGCTTTTCTACCATTTTTAAAAAATTATTGCAATTTACCAAAAGCTTGAATACTGCGCGTCTCCCTCAAACTGTAAACGAAGCTCGGGCGCACAAGATAACACGTCAGCACAGCAACGTCATTGCGGAAGCGTGAACGAGCATTGACAACAGAGCCGGAAGAGAATGCAATGCTGAATAAAGTCGTTGTTTTTGATATGTTTTGACCAAAAAGTATTTTCTATGCTTCAAAAAATTCGAACTAACCCACTGATGTCACATGGACTACTTTGATGATGTCTTCATTGCCTTTATGGAAATGGAAAGTATAAGGTACATACATTTTCAATGGAGGAACAGAAAGCTCGCCGACTAAATCTAAAATATCTTAAACTGTGTTGCGAAGATGAACGGAGGTCTTACGGGCTTGGAACGTCATGAGGGTGAGTCATTAATGACATAATTTTCATTTTTGGGTGAACTAACCCTTTAAGTCCAGAAATGTTTTTTTTTCCTGGTACCCCAATCGCCGACCCCGCCCGAGTCACAGTTCACAAGCACTTTCCCAGCACTTAACTATTCCACAAAAGTTTTGTTTTATTTTGATAATAGGCTATATGAGCCATGCCTATGAACTCATAAGGTGTAGGACTACGGCTAAAGTTTTATAAGGTGCGTTGTTGAACAGAGTATTATGTATTATGTTGTATTATGTAGTATTATGTTGTCCTATGTATTATTTCATAAATTAATTCATAGACTCATTTTGCTCATACATTGTGTAAAAATCAACTCTAACACTGATGATTTTTATAATTGCTTTTATTTATTACATAAAACAATAAAAAAATTGGGAAAGGTAGCTTTTCCACCTTTTGACCACAAGATGTCGTTAGTGTGCACTGTGTTGAAAAGCTTCGAGTAATGAACCAATTTACGATACACTTGAGGGGAAAGCCTCAGTGCTTCAGAAAGCTTAATTTCACCGTCACTACTTTTCTCTATCAAGAGGGCACCAAGTTCAAAAAAATATTTTACATTTCTACTACATATATTATCCACTTTAAATAAAGATTAATGTGGAAATGGGTGAAATCCTCCTTTAATTACCCGGGCTCCGCCCTAAAGACGTCCTGATTGCCTGAGAGTGTTAATTCAGCCTGTTCTGAATTATTAAGAGCATTTAAATAACGCTGGCATCAGTGCAGCTGATTTAGAGTTAAGCTGTAGAACAGTGTGGTGCTCAACAGAAGTGGTGCAGGGTTTGAGACAGAGACTCTTGATTTCTGTCTAGTCTTGGATGTTTGCTCTTCATGGCTGTGAGGGAGATTTGTGTTTGGAGAGGGCTCATTTTAGCCCTTTTCCTCTTTGCTGTTGATGGACAGAAAAGGCCGTAAGTATGGGCTTGAAGTGAAAAGTGGTCTAATGTCTAATCTATGCAGAATGATGCCGTTTTAAAGATGGCAAAATGAAGCACCAAAGCATAAACTGTTTGGTAAAAGTTTATCACGTTGTAGTTTTTCTCATCAAGTGGTCAAAAGATGAGTGGGACCAAACTGCTGTTCATTAACACTTGTTTTTGTCTTTTAAATAGAAGTCACCGAGTTGTGGCGTTGGGGTCATTGTTCCTCAAATATATTTCTGAACAACATGGCCATCTTGTGCTCATATTTTGTGACCCTAGCACAGTTGACAAATCAGTTTGGTTTTCTCATGTGTTTTTTTTAAAGGTTTGTCCCACCAAGACAATCAACACATGTTTGTTACTTCAATCCACTCGCTGATGGAGAGAACTGCTTTGGCCCATTTTTGTTTGATTGGTTGTTAAGCTTGATTTGACGGTCAGGCCTGGCAACCCTGTGACGGCCACTTTCTGTGAATGTTCAGTAAACATGTAAATAATCTGTCCTGATTTCCTTTAGTCTCTGAACCTAAATTTCATGATATTTCTACAGGTTATTCATGGTGACGTTCCCTGCAGTCAGTGATTGAATCTGGATCTAATGCCAAATTGTGTGCAAGTCTTCTGAAACCCCAAGGGCGTCTCACAATGACCGTTTCTCTGCTTGATGACAAAAGGACGACTCGACTTGTGCAGCAAGTTTCTTCAAGGCCATTTCACCGCTGCTTTAGTTTCCAGGTCTATTATCATAAGACTGATTTTTATGTATTTATTTTTTTTCCTGATGTAGTTAACTGAGTTTCCCTACAGGCTCCTCAAGTAGATGGAGAATCTGTTCAGATGCTAAAGGTAGAAGTTCAAGGGAAGGTGTTCAGAGCGTCTGATGAGAGGAAGGTCATGTTCAAACGTTACTTGCCTTTGACCTTCATCCAAACAGACAAACCCATCTACAATCCAGGACAAACAGGTGAGCTGTGAATGATCCTTGGTTGAATGAGAGGTGTAGAAAGTCCATTATGGTACAAGTTCTGATCTTTAATTGCATAATGCACTTATGTGTTTATTGCTGTTTTCCAGTGAATTTCAGAGTTGTCACCATGGATGCCAAATTTGTGCCTCTTGATCAGATGGTAAGGACCAAATTTAACAAATGCAAATTTATTGTTGGTTATTTTTACTTGCACAGTTTTGCAGTTCTCTTCAATGACTGCTGCAATATGTTCTTTTAAATGCTTAATATTCCTGTCTTTGTCTTTCAGTACAATCTGGTGGTGGTGGAGGTGAGAATTTGATCTGGTCCGAGTCTTTGAATGGAGCAGCTGCCACTTTGTTAATTTTATTTGCCGTTTTTATGAGCTGTTACTGTTTTAATAGGACAATAACAATAACCGGATTGGTCAGTGGACAAACATTTCCTCAACGGACTGGATATTGCAGCTTTCTCACGAGTTAAACCCAGAGGCTCAGATGGGGATGTACACATTAAAGGCTTTTATTGGTGACCAAATGGTCTCCCATGTTTTTGAGGTGAAAAAATATGGTAAGTTGTTGTGAATATGTGCAACAGTACAACGACAGATTTGAGGTCTTACAGCATTTTTTTTGTCCTAGTTTTGCCCAAGTTTGATGTGACCGTAAACACACCGCAGATGTACAGTGTTGGAGATGTGGGACTGAAAGTTGAGGCTTGTGCCAAGTGAGTTAAACATACAGATATTTATTATCTTGGGGTTGGGAAGTTATTGACTGTGTTTCTCAGTTACACATATGGCCAACCTGTACCTGGCCAAGCCTTGGTGGAAGTGTGCCGTGATCCCTTTCCATATGCTGTGGTTCCTGATTTGACCCGTCGTTGCCTGACTAAAACTGCAAAGGTTTGTCTCCTGCCTTACAGTGGAGGGTTTTTCTTGTGCTTGACTTTAATGTGATTCTTTGTTCTGCTACCAGATGAACGCCACTGGCTGTGTCTTCCTTACTATCGATACATCAGTGTTTTTTGGCACCAAATTTGAAAATGATATGCAAGACACTTTTTTTGTAAGTGTGAACGTCACTGAGGAGGGAACAGGTGAGCTATTGGCTGCTCTGAACCAATGTCGTGTGAAAGAACTGGATTGCTTTATTCAATTTGTTTCTCTTCTTCAGATGTAATGATGTCAAAATCTGCAACAGTGTCCATTACGTTTGAAGTTGGCAAAGTCAAGTTTGTGGACATCCCGGAATATTTTGAACCTGGATCAGTGATTGATGGAAAGGCAAATAAATTTTTATTTCCTGTTGCAGAAGCCTTCACAATGGTTGGGAAGATCGAGTGTTTTCCATCTCTGCTCCAAGGCTTTGGAATACTTTAACTATTAGCTTAAGATGAGCTCCATTTCTTCTGATTTTAAAATCCAGATTGAAAACTTAATTTCTAAGACTTTTGATTAACACTGTATCTTGTTTTGTAAAGTTTATGTGACCTTGTATTTTGTTTCTTATGTGTTTTAAAGTTCCTTTGTGAACTTAAGTTTTTTTTTTTTTTTTTTTTTTTAAACAGCTGTTTTAAATTGTGCTGTACAAGTTTTCATTGGTTCCCTTTCCTAATCTTGATAATTCCAACAGATCTCAGTGTCTCGTTTCGATGGTACTCCAATTGCTAACAAAGTGGTTTATCTCCTGGATGGGAACAGCTGGCCCAATAAAGTGCTGATGGATCTGACCACAAACCAGGATGGACTGGCCACATTCTCTCTCAACACTGCTAAACTTCCTAAAGCTACTCTCAATCTGGTGGTACGATTTGCTCTTTGTATTTTGAGATGTAGACATCTTAATTACTCCTACAAGAAACTAATTTAATTTGTTGTTCCCAGGCAAGTGTGACTGCAGTGGTTGGTAATAGTTACAAATCGCCATACTTCACTACAGATACAAGGGTTGTTCAGCTTCTCCAACCTGATTCCTCCAGTAACCCATCTAGTGAACTGACTATAGTGAAGCTCGAGCAGCCGCTCAAATGTGGTGCTACATTTCCAGTGACAGTGAAGTATTCTTTTGTTGGAGAGGCTGGTGACTACAGAACTGACATCATCTATATGGTGAGTGGACATCACTTGTATCTTATTTTATTAGGAACATGTTTTATATATCTGGCTGCCTTTTGTCAGGTCTTGTCCAGAGGAGTGATCGTCCTCCATGGATTTGAGACGGTCAAAGCGAGGGCTTATAGTACCGTCACAAGTGGCTCGGTGTCGTTCCAGCTATCTGTCAGTGGTGATATGGCTCCAGAAGTGCAGATTCTGGTCTACTGCGTTCTGCCCAGTGAGAATGTGGTTGTTGGTAGTGCGTTGTTTGAGACCGAAACTTGTCTCCCAAACCAAGTATGTGCACTGGGATCTTTTAGTTTAAGTGACTTGGAATGGTAACTTGTCCTACAGAGTGTTTCTTGTTCCAGGTGTCTCTAAAGTTCTCTCCTGCTACGGCTGTTCCTGCGGAGAAAAATGTTCTGACTGTCTCTGCTAAAGCAGGATCTCTGTGTGGCATCAGTGCTGTAGATCAGAGCATCCGGATCTTGGAGCCAGGAAGACGCCTGAGTGCAAAAATGGTATCAATGTGCAGTTGCTTGAAATTCTTGTTGGTCTTGACCGACATTCAGTTTCAGCTTTAAAATGAGTAATACTGATAGATTAATTGGACAAATCTATTATGATAAGGGCCTGACATTACCTTTTTAGCTTTCTAGCCAATGTGGTTTTGCAAACTAACTTGACACATTTGTGAAACTATTAGTTGACACTGGTGTGCTTAAATACGCTCTATGCCAAACTTACGTCCCCATTCTCTTTGTCTCTGCACTCACGGCCTGATGCCTCTTGAAGCTGTTGTATTAAGGTACAAATCTTGCATGATGCTCTTTAAATAAGAGGTCTGAGGTGTTTATGAGTAGGCCTACTAAAATATTAAACTTCATAGCCAATAATGACTTTCAATCCTGAACCAAACTTGGATCAACAGTCTGTCATTAGTCTTAGTCTGGCATTAAAAAAAGCCATGTCAACAAACGAATATGTAAAAATTTCAGCCAATGAGCCACCGGCGGGATACTTGTTATTATTGCAAGATTTGTCGGGAGCTCCTCTCAAACTTGCATTGATGTTTTTTCCAGCAGCATCCCCCCTAAACTTTCCTACCAGGACTGTTCGTTTACCACCGAAATGCACTTTAAGAATGAGAGGCCAGCCTGAATTTTTTTTTTGTGTGGCAGCAGTTGACCACGAAGGACTGCTATCCTTTTTGTATTTGTTCTCGCCTCATTTAATACTCATGAGAGTTATAGTGTCGCACTGCATTATGGCTTATTTCAGATGTCTTTTTCAATATGGCTTTTTTTGTGTTTCCAGGTGTTTGACTTGCTCCCTGTGCGATCACTAACGGGTTACCCTAACAATGTTCAGGATGAACCAGAGTGTCTAGGTTTTCGACCCCGTCTAGCTTTAGTCAGAGATCCTGCCTACACTGCTCCTACAAATGAAGCCTATACAACCTTCAAGGTAGAGAACTTATTTTGTGACTTCATGGACATGAGCGGAATCATTGACTTAATCTGTCTTGTGTTTTGACTTGTCACTCTGACAGAGCCTTGGAATGAAGGTCCTAACAAATCTCGCTATACAAGCCCCTCCGTGCCCGCTGTATCCCAGATTCCCCGAAGGTAGGTCTATGCAGACGCCATTCTTTTAGTGAAAAATTCTGCGTGACTTGGTGAACTTGCGTTCAGTTATGTAAGATTACAACTCCTTTGTGGATCAGCAAATTGTTGTTGGGTGCGATCTTCCATAAATGCAATGAGGGACAGATTCTATAGAGACCAAGTTTAGTGTAAAATTGCTTTTCTCTTTCAGTGGTGTTTATGAGACGTCCTGAGGCTCTTCCAGAGGCTCTTCCAGATGGAGGTGACACTTCCTCTTCTGTAGTGACTGTCAGGAGTTAATTTCCACAAACATGGCTCTGGCAGCTTGTTCAAGTGGGGTCAGTGATGATCTGGTTCATTCTAAAGCTACTAACCCAGTTTTTACTTCTTTTCCACTTATGTCTCTTGTTTTGCTGTCTTTCAGAAACACTGGATCTACACGAGTTCCTCTCACTGTTCCTGACACCATCACTACATGGGAGACTGAGGCGTTCTGCCTGTCCTCTAAAGGTTTTGGTCTGGCTCCTCCTGCTCTGCTGACGGTCTTCCAGCCCTTCTTCCTGGAGCTCTCCCTGCCGTACTCAATCGTCCGTGGAGAGTCTTTTGATCTGAAGGCCACGGTCTTCAGCTATCTGTCCAAATGCATCATGGTCTGCCATGGTTTTCTCCTCTAATTCTTCTGTATAGAGAAGGTCATGTGTCTTAGCTCTGTGCTCCGTTTCATTGGCAGGTTAAAGTAACTCCAGATTCTTCCACGGACTTCACTCTTAAACCATATAATGAACCGTATGTGTCCTGTCTTTGTGCCAATGGGAGAAAAACCTTCAAATGGGTTCTGTCAGCTTCAGTTCTTGGTCAGTTTTCCATCCTCTCTCTAAGTTAAGTGTATATTAGGTGGTGCTCAATTCCTGTCTTTTACTGCAGGAGCTGTCAATGTGACTGTCAGTGCTTCAGCTGAACCATCCCGGACCCGATGTGGCACTGAGGTCGTGACTGTGCCGACGAGAGGACGCATTGACGTAGTCACTCGAAGTCTACTTGTCCTGGTAAGGGGTTAATAGCCTTCTAGAGTTTGATCATAGATTTCATGCTGCTTTACTGATGTGGTGTTCTGTTGATTTCATAGCCTGAAGGAGTTGAAAGGACAAATACCCAGAGTTGGTTACTGTGTCCAAAGGGTTTGTTTGCACTCAATTCCCCAATACAATTTCCCTGTACAGCCGAACATCAGCCTTGCCCTCAATGATATCCATTCTGTTCCATCTGTAGGAAACGTTCTTTCTGAAGACGTGACTCTGACATTTCCAACAAACATGGTTAAAGGATCTGCCAGATGCTCAGTTTCAGTCCTTGGTAAATCATCTCAATGAATAGAAACTGAAATGTCAAGATTAGTTGAACTGTTTCTGATGTGGGTTTTATGCTTGACCTTTTGTAGGGGACATAATGGGTCGTGCACTGAAGAATCTGGATAGGTTATTACAGATGCCATCTGGCTGTGGAGAACAGAATATGATCATTCTTGCTCCCAATATTTACATCTTGCTGTACCTGAAGGTCACAGGGCAACTAACTGCAGCCATCCGAGAGACCGCCACAGGCTTCCTTCAGAGCGGTATGGATGACCAAATCCACTTTACATGTTTAGGATACTAAATTCCAAGTAAGCTTAGTCCAGTTCTTTACATTGGAATATAATTTTTTCTTTTGCCCAATCAGGGTATCAAGGACAACTTAACTACAGACACAGTGATGGATCATTCAGCACGTTTGGTTATGATGCGTCCAATACATGGTGAGTTTCACACTGTTCAACGGTTGTGGGTAATCTGTGGCACCAGTGTTTTATTTTGTTTGACTTCTCCATGGCCAGGTTGACTGCCTTTGTCATGAGGTCCTTTGGTCTAGCGAGGGAGTTTATCTTCATAGATCCGAATGTCCTGCAGAGTGCAAAGGATTGGTTGATCAGCACGCAGGGTTCAGATGGCTGTTTCATTCAGCAGGGAACTCTGTACCATAGTGAAATGAAGGTGCATTTCATGTTTCTTAATGCACTGGCACCAATTGACCAATAATGAGACTGTTCTATATATCTTTCTTTTGTTTTCCTTTTTGTTTAGGGTGGGGTTGGTGACAGTGTGACAATGACTGCCTACATTGTTGCATCGCTACTTGAACTAGGTGTCCCTACCACGGTAAAACCGGTCCAGTAGTTAAGCGCTCCTTGCAGATGACCTTCCTGTTCTGGCTCTAATATCTGCTTTGGTGTTTTTCAGGATCCCGTAATTACAAATGGTCTGTCATGCTTGAGGCCTGTCATTGGGAACCTGGGAAACACTTATGCCACAGCTCTGCTGACCTACACCTTCAGTCTGGCTGGAGAGACCACCACTCGATCACAGCTTCTAACTGCCTTAGACAGCCTTGCTATTTCTGAAGGTAAGATTTACCAGCTGCCTGTTTGAGATGTTCATCTGGGTCTTTGGCATCAACTTTCTTCCCTCAATCTTTATCTAAGGCACTAAGCTCCATTGGTCTCAGACGACATCTGGTGATACTCTTGCGGTGGAGATCAGCTCTTACGTGCTGCTAGCGGTTCTCGCTGTTCAGCCTCTCACAACGGCTGATCTGGGCTATGCTAACCGCATTGTCAACTGGCTTGTGACCCAGCAGAATCCCTATGGAGGCTTCTCCTCCACCCAGGTGACTGACTACTAAACAGTTCAATCATTGTAGAGTCTTTCTGGTTAATTTGGGGATTATGAGTTTATTATTTATTCACACGAGCCAGATAACGTACAATATTGAATCTTCCGAACAGCGGTATGTTCCCTGCATTTGCATTAATACATGCACATAATTAACCACAATGGATTATAATAATTACATATGTAGACTGTATTTTACAGACAGATTAAAATTAGTTCAGTTGTACATCAAAACAGACAATTGATAATAATATTTAATTATAAACTAAGGATAGATCGCTGTGGAATTAATTTGTGATCTGATATCAGTTTGTCCAAACAGTTCATGCTAGCTTTATCAATTATCACACAGAAATCATCTTCAACTCGCAGGAAAGGCAATCATTCTGGCCTTGAAGATAACCTTCCTGTTTTACAAAGATGGCCTGCTAGTTTATTTTGATGGTTATAAAGCTAGTAGCTTTGGATCTTGCATTAAAGGAATATGAGCAAGAGACCGTCATTCCTGAATACCGAGATCCTGACTATGAGATGACTGTTTTTGGTGCTAGTCTTTGTCTTGTCAAGGCTGTTATTTTGCATGTTTTGCTAGATGCTAGTCAAATGTTAAGCTTTCCAGATGTAGGGTATCTGGACTGTCAGTTGGTACATTTTAATGAGGATTTTTTTTTTTTCAATCTAAATCTGGTGCTTGTTTTTAGGACACAGTGGTGGCTCTTCAGGCTCTGTCTGTGTACGCTGCTCAAGTGTTCAGCTTGGACGGCTCCAGCTCTGTTACCGTACAGTCCTCAACTGGAGACTCTTACAGCTTCAAAGTGAATCGGGACAACAGGCTGCTGTATCAGGAGAAGCGGCTGAAGAATGTTCCTGGCAAATATACTGTTAAAGTGTCAGGATCCACCTGTGTGTCTTTACAGGTCTGTATCTTCACTCACTCTATGTATTATGCACATCCAAGTATAAGTGTTTTTGTTCTACTTGTACAATAGGTTGCGTGTTTCTACAACATCCCAACACCCGTTAAAGTCTCCAAGACTCTGCGTGTCGAAGCGAAGGTGACTGGAGACTGTGAAGCACGTGGAACCAATCTCATGTTGAAGTTCACTGTGAAGTGAGTAGCATTGTGTCCTGAAACTGTTTATGACTTCCAACTATGAAGCGAGTTCTTATCGTGTCAACCTTTATTCCCCACTCAGATACGACTGTGATAAATCAAGCACCAACATGGTTATCGTGGACATTAAACTCCTGTCGGGCTTCGCTGCAGATACATCACTGGTTTGTATTTAAGATTTAGAAAGTTTATTTTTCAGAAAGATTTTTTTTGTTTCAATTTTTTACTGTAAATGATGGTCTCTTCTCCTCAGCTCGGTTCTTCACCCCAATCGTTTGCTCCGCTAGTGGAGCGGGTTGATGGTGTCCTAGTGTATCTGAAAGAGGTGAGACTGTACATTTTGTATATTACTAGCTGCCATTTTCTCAAACACTGTTCATCCTTTGCCTCGCAGGTTCCCAAAGGCGTCCCCATGAGTTACACTCTGCAGCTGAATCAGGTTCTTGCAGTGGAAAATCTCAAGCCAGCCATCATAAAGGTTTATGACTACTATCAGACAAGTACGCTTTCTAATCGTGCTTTGTCCTGACTAAATTCACTGAGAACAATCTGGTTAATTCTTTTCCTCCTATTTCAGGTGATTCGTTTGAGACTACCTACACATCTCCCTGTTCGTGATTCGATTCAGTTCTGGCTATAGGATGTTTGACAAATAAAACCATTTGTAACCAGTTCTGTTGCCTCTTGTTACTTCTGTGGCGTTTGATTGAATCAGGAAGTTGCAGTGTTCATGAGTATCTATTTATCCTGTGACTTCAAAACCTTAACATGGCTCATTCTATAGTTGTGGTTCTTTGAACTTGTTTTTTTTTTTTTTTAACTATGCTTTTAAAATGGTGGCACTTTGCTTGCAGATGAGCGTTTACTAACAGGTTACCTTTTCTTTTCCAACCATGGGTAATAAACTTTTAGTGAATAGGGCTTTTTACACTAAATTTAACCTGGGGTTTTCTTTCTTTTTTTTTTTTTTTATTAAAGGGGTCATGCACTGGGATTCCCCAACACAATTTCTTGTCATGTTAAGATGTCTTTATCCAATAGCTATTGAAAAAAATCAGTTTAAAATAATTTGATTTTTTTTTTAAAGTTGAAAAGGCATCGCTTTCATGGAATGACCCATTTCGTCTTATTTGATGTGAATAGCAATCTTTAACTTTAACATTGGCACCACTGTGTCATGAAATTTCCAGACACATTGAACAAATGACAGCAAAGAATACAGTGGTTCGACCTTTATATACATTTTTTTTTTTGCTCTTGTACTTTTAATGTGTATTTTCACTACAACGTGTCGGTGATTCTCTCTCTACGCTCTGTTTCTCTTCTACTTCGCCACTCGAGATCTTCTGGAGCCGTACGGCCCCATGCTGAAGTTCCTCATGGTCAAATCCGTCGTCTTCCTCTCCTTCTGGCAGGGTGAGTGAGTCTTCGTCATCAAAAATGGTATTGACCACAAACTTTTGAACGGTATTGTGTATTCACAGCTGGTCAAACACACAAGCGTTCACATACTGTAGCGCATAAATTAAGCGCTTTTCAAAGGGAACAAGAGTTCAAGTGTTGGTTTTTTTATTTTTTAATATAAATCTTCAATGTTGGAGAAAAGTTTAAAGATTCTGCAATTTTATCAGGATCTTTTGATGATTTCCTTAATCAATCAGGATGAATTCTCTGTGTTTTTTTTTAGTTCATTTCATACACAATTCACTTTCAATACATGTGCTATATGTCTATAGAGGAAAACTTTCATTTCATTTAAGCAGTTTCATTGAATTTCATTCCTTTTGTGACGTGTGATCTCTTGTTGTTCATCTTTGCAATGCCGAGAATATTAAATACTGATGAACTCATTTGTTCATTTACAGGTTAAATGCTCAATAGTGTAAGACCCTAAAAATAGTAAAACATGTACAATTTTACAATAAACTTAACAACAAATTTGTAATATGTGGTTTTCGATAGCATGTTTTTTTAGACTCAAAGTTCCCATTATGTAAATTAAAAAAAAAAAAAATAGCGCTGTCAAACGATTAATCGTGATTAATCACGTCCAAAATAAAAGTTTATGTTTACATAATATATTTGGGTGCACTGTGTATAATTATTTTATATATTTAAATACACATGCATGGATATATTTAAGAAACATTTTCATGGATATACTGAATATAGATTCATATATAATTTATATTATATATATAAATATAAATATTTTATAAATAATATTTTTTTCCTAAATATCCAAGCATGTGTGTGTATTTTATATAAATACAAAATAATTATACACAGTGCACCCACATATAATATGTAAATCCATACTTTTATTTCGGATGAGATTAGTCACGATTAATCATTTGACAGCCCTAAAAAACAAAACAAAACATTGGAACCAAACTCAAGGGCTTTACATTGTGGGATACAGTTTACCAGACGCTTTTATCCAAAGTGACTTAAAACAAGGAATACAAGAAAAGTTTCTGCCATTCTTCACAATAGAACAGTCTAGAACATGGAACGTTCCATTTCATCATTATTAGAATGTTACTTTTAAAAGTAGATACATTTAAAATATGTTAAATAAAATGTATCAGGGAAAAAAATTCATATAAATGATGTTTTTGTGTGAATGTTTTGAAGAACTTTGAACTAACATTATATTAATGTTACTGTAAGAACGTTTGTTCATAGCCGTGCATGAGTGTATTATTTACTGCAGACGAGTAGCATGGTCAACATTTGTCTTTCCTCTATATATTTTCTGTCTGTAAATCTGTCTTTCTCTGTGTGTCAGGTCGCTGTGCTCCCATGAGCATCTCCAGCAGTCTGAAGGAGACCATGAACCCAGGAGACATGTTGCAGGACGCCATCCATAACTTCTCTCCGGCGTATCAGCAGTACACACAGCAGAGCCGAGGAGAACCAGTGAAACGCTCCGATAGTTGCAGTAACGAGAAAACACTGCTCCTCAGCTCAGACGACGAGTTCTGACACACACACACACACTACATGAGGATCAGCTGCATCACAAAACCAGTCATAAGTCCCACACATATTTGTAGTAACAGCCAATAATACATTGTATGGGTCAAAATTATAGATTTTTCTTCTATGCCTAAAATCATTACGATATTAAAGGGACAATGTGTGGTTTAAGTATTTTATTATCTAAAAGAATTGTATTCACAATATGTCCTCAATCTTACACATTGTCCCTTTAAGTAAAGATGATGTTCCATGAAGATATGTTGCAAATTTCCTACTGTGAATATATATAAAAATGTATTTTTTGAGCGATTGCAGCACAATTACGAACTTTAAAGGCATAGTTCACTTTGAAATTAATTTTTGGTATGTTTTAGCTTACCTCAAGGGCATCCAAGATGTAGGTGTCTTTGTTTCCGCAGTATTTCCAATTTTTGTGTTTTTAGGTCAAACCGTTGTTGTCTGTCAGTCATATAATGGAGGTCTATGGTCACCACGTCAAAGAGCATGTACAGAGAAGTCCAGATTAAACGTGATTTCATGACTTGTAAATGTAAGTACACATTAATGGCCTAAGACACGAAACGAGCGGTTTGTGTGAGAAAACGAACATTATTTATATTGTTTTTACCTCTTGTTACCAGTCATTTAATCATGTTTAATTTGGACTTCTTTGAGGTGGTGACCAAAGAACGGTTTGACCTAAAAACATCAAAATTGAAAATACTGTGGAAAAAAGACACCTACATCTTGGATGCCCTTGAAGTAAGCTAAAACATACCAAAAATTAATTTCAAAGTGAATTATCCCTTTAAAAGCGACTTCCTCAATGTTTAAAAAAAAAAAAAAAAAAAAATTCACCCTCAGATTCTAGACTTTCAAATAGTTGTAGCTATCTCGGCCAACTATTGACCCTTGTGTTATGACTGGTTTTGTGGTCCAGGGTCACATATTGTAAAGACTTACAAATGCAGATACAGATATATTCAAATTATAATCGAATTTTCTAAATGAAATGTTGTGGATCCGAGATTGAGAACCAGTGGTTTAATCTCAAATCACTCGCTACATCCAGACAGACTGATGATTATCTATCATAATGTGCCATACATACACGCAAACACTCTTCTCGGCACCTTCTACATGTGTATTTCAGGGTATTGTGAAGGTTTGTTGGCATCTTGAAGTATCTAGATTATAAACTGCTGCGTAATACAACTAGTTGATGGTGGAAACGCCTTTGTGCGCTGGACTGACATCTTTACCTTAGTAAATAGTAAATACCTGCAGTTTTGAATGAAGCAGTTTAGCTTTTGTTTTCACTTCATTTTCACTCTGTTTTCTTTCTTTCTTTCTTTCTTTCTTTCTTTCTTTCTTTCTTTCTTTCTTTCTTTCTTTCTTTCTTTCTTTCTTTCTCTCTCAAATGGATGTAAAGATGATTGAGAGAAATACAGAATAAAACTCAGATGTTTGAAAGAACTGAGTTCTGATTTACTGATCTCAAATATACAGTTTGGTTTTCTTCTAATAATTGTCCTCTTTAATTCTATTATCCATCATAACTAAGAAATACACATTATACATCTTTGAAAACCATTAAATTAATTGAATATGCAGTGTGAAGTCTAGTTTTGTGTCTGAGAGGGAAGAATGTCCTACAATTAAAGTTGAGTTTGAATCATCTCAATGAATAACATATGAGGTGATTTACTACTAAGGAACCGGCTAAACAATGCTGGGTTGTTTGAACCCAAATTTGGGTCAAATATGGACAAACCCAAATGTTTATGTAATAGAAATGGATTTCTATTAATGTTATGTATTTATCTTATTAAGTCCAGAAATGTGTTTTTTTGATTATATATGAGCCATGCCTATGAACTCATAAGGTAGGACTACGGCTAAAGTTTTATAAGGTGCGTTGTTGAACAGAGTTAATTTGTCCTATGTATTATTTCATAAATTAATTCATAGACTCATTTTGCTCATACATTGTGTAAAAATCAACTCTAACACTGATGATTTTTATAATTGCTTTTTATTACATAAAACAATAAAAAAAATGGGAAAGGTGCCTTTTCCACCTTTTGACCACAAGATGTCGTTAGTGTGCACTGTGTTGAAAAGCTTCGAGTAATGAACCAATTTACGATACACTTGAGGGGAAAGCCTCAAGCTGCGTTCCATTCGACAGGGTCCCTAAGCAGTGTTCACTACTCCCTACTCCCTGAACACGGTACATCAGTTGAAGTGGACTTCGCTGACAATACCGCTCATTTGGAATGCCCTGCAAACGTCATCAGTTAAGTTAAGTTAACGTTCGGGGTTCCGCAGATTATGATAATAAAACAAATAGATATAGGCTTACATTAATATTTCAATTGAATTTAATATCACATTTAATATATATATATATATATATATATATATATATATAATATTCAATAATAAATAAAAATATGATAAGGTAAATTCTGAGGTAAATGGTTGTGGTAATCGTTTATAAAGTCCCAAGGACATACAAAAAATAGCATATGTAAATGTAATGTTCACCCCGATAACCGTTAAAAAATACTTAGTTAGTATAATAATGACAAAATGTATGCATACTTAGTCCCAAGGACATACAAAAAATAGCATATGTAAATGTAATGTTCACCCCAATAACCGTTAAAAAATACTTAGTTAGTATAATAATGACAAAATGTATGCTTACTTACACACAAACATAAACTCATCCATCGTTATTTACGACCGCTCTGACTGGTGATGACGTGACGCGCAATGACAGTTGGGTGATTCCGCTCTCCACTTCCTGTGAAGTGATGTATCGATGTTCACTTACTCCCTACGCCGTTTGCAGTCCCCTTCCAACTGAACATGTTCGTTCCCTTCGGATTGGAATCTCACTTAAGATGGCGAAATACCCTGTGAAGTCCACTTCGCAGTTCACTAACGGTCGAATGGAACGCACCTATTGTGCTTCAGAAAGCTTCATTTCACCATCACTACTTTTCTCTATCAAGAGGGCACCAAATTCAAAAAAAATATTTTACATTTCTACTACATATATTATCCACTTTAAATAAAGATTAATGTTGAAATGGGTGTAATGCTCCTTTAATTACCTTGGCTCCGCCCTGAAGACGTCCTGATTGACTGTGAGTGATGATGAATCAACCTGTTCTGAATTATTAAGAGCATTTAAATAACGCTGGCATCAGTGCAGCTGATTTAGAGTTGAGCTGTTGAACAGTGTGGGTCTCAACAGAAGTGGTGTAGGGTTTGAGACAGAGACTCTTGATTTCTGTCTAGTCTTGGATGATTGCTCTTCATGGCTGTGAAGGAGATTTGTGTTTGGAGAGGGCTCATTTTAGCCCTTTTCCTCTTTGCTGTTGATGGACAGAAAAGGCCGTAAGTGCAATGGGCTTGAAGTGAAAAGTGATCTAATGTCTAATATATGCAGAATGCAGTTTTAAAGATGGTAAAATGAAGCACCAAAGCATAAACTGTTTGGTAAAAGTTCATCACGTTTTAGTTTTTCTCATCAAGTGGTCAAAAGATGAGTGGGACCCAACTGCTGTTCATTAACACTTGTCTTTGTCTTTTAAATACAAGTCACTGAGTTCTTGTGCTTTTGGGGTTATTGTTCCTCAAATATATTTCTGAACAACATGGGCATCTTGTGATCATATTTTGTGACCCTAGCACAGTTGCCAAATCAGTTTGGTTTTCCCATTTTTTTTTTTTAAGGTTTGACCCACCAAGACAATCAACCCATGTTTGTTACTTCAATCCACTCGCTGATGGAGAGAACTGCTTTGGTCATTTTTGTTTGATTTGATGCACAGGCCTAGCTACCCTGTGACGGCCACTTTCTGTGAATATTCAATCAACATGTAAATAATCTGACCTGATTTCCTTTAGTCTCTGAACCTAAACTTCATGATGTTTACACAGGTTATTCATGGTGACGTTCCCTGCAGTGATTGAAACTGGATCTAATGCCAAATTGTGTGCAAGTCTTCTGAAACCCCAAGAGAGTCTCACAATGACGGTTTCTCTGCTGGATGACAAAAGGACGACTCGACTTGTGCAGCAAGTTTCTTCAAAGCCATTTCACCGCTGCTTTAGTTTCCAGGTCTGTTATCATAAGACTGAATTTTTTTTTTTGTCTGATTGTTTAGTTAAATGAGTTTCCCTACAGGCTCCTCAAGTGGATGGAGAATCTGTTCAGATGCTGAAGGTAGAAGTTCAAGGGAATGTCTTCAAGGCGTCTGAAGAGAGGAAAGTCATGTTCAAACGTTACTTGCCTTTGACCTTCATCCAAACAGACAAACCCATCTACAATCCAGGACAAACAGGTGAGCTGTGAATGATCCTTGGTTGAATATGAGCGGTGTAGAAAGTCCAGTTCTGATCTTTAATTGCATAATGCACTTGTATTTATTGCTGTTTTACAGTGAATTTCAGAGTTGTCACCATGGATGCCAAATTTGTGCCTTTTGATCAGATGGTAAGGCTCAAATTGAACAAATGCAAGTTTATTTTTACTTGCACGGTTTTGCAGCTCTCTTCAATGACTGCTGCAATATGTTCTTTTAAATGCTTAATATTCCTGTCTTTGTCTTTCAGTACAATCTGGTGGTGGTGGAGGTGAGAATTTGATCTGGTCCAAGTCTTTGAATGGAGCAGCTGCCACTTTGTTAATTTTATTTGCCATTTTTATGAGCTGTTACTGTTTTAATAGGACAATAACAGTAACCGGATTGGTCAGTGGACAAACATTTCCTCAACGGACTGGATATTGCAGCTTTCTCACGAGTTAAACCCAGAGGCTCAGATGGGGATGTACACATTAAAGGCTTTTATTGGTGAACAAATGGTCTCCCATGTTTTTGAGGTGAAAAAATATGGTAAGTTGTTGTGAATATGTGCAACAGTACAATGACAGATTTGAGGTCTTAAAGCATTTTTTTTTGTCTTAGTTTTGCCGAAGTTTGATGTGACCGTAAACACACCACAGATGTACAGTGTTGGAGATGTGGGACTGAAAGTTGAGGCTTGTGCCAAGTGAGTTAAACATACAGATATTTATTATCTTGTGGTTGGGTAGTTATTGACTTTGTTGTTCCTTTGGTGTTTCTCAGATACACATATGGCCAACCTGTACCTGGCCAAGCCTTGGTGGAAGTGTGCCGTGATCCCTTTCCATACGCTGCGGTTCCTGATTTGACCCGTCGTTGCCTGACTAAAACTGCGAAGGTTTGTCTCCTGCCTTACAGTGGAGGGTTTTTCTTGTGCTTGAATTTAATGTGACTCTTTGTTCTGCCACCAGATGAACGCCAC
Organism: Cyprinella venusta; assembly: GCA_038021265.1. Taxonomy (NCBI): domain Eukaryota; kingdom Metazoa; phylum Chordata; class Actinopteri; order Cypriniformes; family Leuciscidae; genus Cyprinella; species Cyprinella venusta. The sequence goes on along the minus strand of CM075863.1, from coordinate 49,328,550 downwards.
TGGCTGTGTCTTCCTTACTGTTGATGCATCAGTGTTTTTTGGCACCAAATTTGAAAATAATATGCAAGACACTTTTTTTGTAAGTGTGAACGTCACTGAGGAGGGAACAGGTGAGCTATTGGCTGCTCTGAACCAATGTCATGTGAATGAATTGGATTGGTTTATTCAATTTGTTTCTCTTCTTCAGATGTAGTGATGTCAAAATCTGCAACAGTGTCCATTACTTTTGAAGTTGGGAAAGTCAACTTTGTGGACATCCCAGAATATTTTGAACCTGGATCAGTGATTGACGGAAAGGCAAATAAACTTTTATTTCTTGTTGCAGAAGCCTTCACAATGGTTGGGAAGATCGAGTGTTTTCCATAGCTGCTCCAAGGCTTTGGAATACTTTAACTACTAGCTTAAGACGAGCTCCATTTCTTCTGACTTTTAAAATCCAGATTGAAAACTCAATTTCTAAGACTTTTGATTAACACTGTATCTTGTTTTGTAAAGTTTATGTGACCTTGTATTTTGTTTCTTATGTGTTTTAAAGTTCCTTTGTGAACTTAAGGGTTTTTTTTTTTTCATGAACTTAGAACTTGGCTACATTGTGGAAAGCACATTGGTCAACAGCTGTTTTAAATTGTGCTGTACAAGTTGTCATTGGTTCCCTTTCCTAATCTTGATCATTCCAACAGATCTCAGTGTCTCGTTTCGATGGTACTCCAATTGCAAACAAAGTGGTTTATCTCCTGGATGGGAACAGCTGGCCCAATAAACAGCTAATGGATCTGACCACAAACCTGGACGGACAGGCCACATTCTCTCTCAACACTGCTAAACTTCCTAAAGCTGCTCTCAATCTGGTGGTACGATTTGCTCTTTGTGTTTTGAGATGTAGACATCTTAATTACTCCTACAAGAAACTGATTTAATTTGTTGTTCCCAGGCAAGTGTGACTGCAGTGGTTGGTAATGGTTACAAATCGCCATACTTCACTACAGACACAAGGGTTGTTCAGCTTCTCCAGCCTGATTCCTCCAGTAACCCATCTAGTGAACTGACTATAGTGAAGCTCGAGCAGCCGCTCAAATGTGGTGCTACGTTTCCAGTGACCGTGAAGTATTCTTTTGTTGGAGAAGCTGGTGACTACAGCACTGACATCATCTATATGGTGAGTGGACATCACTTGCATCTTATTTTATTAGGAACATGTTTTATGCATCTGGCTGCCTTTTGTCAGGTCTTGTCCAGAGGAGTGATCGTCCTCCATGGATTTGAGACGGTCAAAGTGAGGGCTTCTAGTACCGTCACAAGTGGCTCGGTGTCGTTCCAGCTATCTGTCAGTGGCGATATGGCTCCAGAAGTGCAGATTCTGGTCTACTGCGTTCTGCCCAGTGAGAATGTGGTTGTTGGTAGTGCGTTGTTTGAGACCGAAACTTGTCTCCCAAACCAAGTATGTGCACTGGGATCTTTTAGTTTAAATGACTTAGAATGGTAACTTGTCCTACAGAGTGTTTCTTGTTCCAGGTGTCTCTAAAGTTCTCTCCTGCTACGGCCGTTCCTGCGGAGAAAAATGTTCTGACTGTCTCTGCTCAAGCAGGATCTCTGTGTGGCATCAGTGCTGTAGATCAGAGCATCCGGATCTTGGAGCCAGGAAGACGCTTGAGTGCAAAAATGGTATCAATGTGCAGTTGCTTGAAATTCTTGTTGGTCTTGACCGACATTCAGTTTCAGCTTTAAAATGAGCAATACTGATAGATCAATTGGACAAAACTATTATGATCAGGGCTTTACATTAACTTTTTAGCTTACTAGCCAATGTGGCTAGTGGTTTTGCAAGCTAACTTGACCCATTTGTGAAACTATTAGTTGACACTGGTGTGCTTAAATACGCTCTATGCCAAACTTGCGTCCCCATTCTCTGTGTCTCTGCACTCACGGCCTGATGCCTCTTGACGCTGTTGTATTAAGGTACAAATCTTGCATGATGGTCTTTAAATAAGAGGTCTATGAGATGTTTGAGTAGGCCTACTAAAATATTAGACTTAATAGCCAATAATGAATTTCAATCCTGAACCAAACTTGGATCAACAGTCTGTCATTAGTCTTAGTCTGCCACTAAAAAAAGCCATGTCAACAAACGAATAACTAAAAATTTCAGCCAATGAGCCACCGGCGGGTAACTTGTTATCGCAAGATTTGTCGGGAGCTCCTCTCAAACTTGCGTTGCTGTTTTTTCCAGCAGCATCCCCCCTAAACTTTCCTACCAGGACTATTCGTTTACCACCGAAATGCACTTTAAGAATGAGAGGCAGGCCTGAATTTTGTTTTTGTTTGGCAGCAGTTGACCACGAAGGACTGCTTTCCTTTTTGTATTTGTTTTATTGTTATTAATGTATTTGTTCTCGCCTCCTTTAATACTCATGAGAGTTGTCGCACTGTAATATGGCTTATTTCAATATGGCTTTTTTCATGTTTCCAGGTGTTTGACTTGCTCCCGGTGCGATCACTATCAGGTTACCCTTACAATGTTCAGGATGAACCAGAGTGTCTAGGTTTTCGACCCCATCTTGCTTTTGTCAGAGATCCTGCCTACACTGCTCCTACAAATGAAGCCTATACAACCTTCAAGGTAGAGAACGTATTTTGTGACTTCATGGACATGAGCGGAGTCATTGACTTAATCTGTCTTGTGTTTTGACTTATCACTCTGACAGAACCTAGGAATGAAGGTCCTAACAAATCTCGCTGTACAAGCCCCTCCGTGCCCGCTGTATCCCAGCTTCCCAGAGGGTAGGTCTATGCAGACGTCATTCTTTTAGTGAAAAATTCTGCTTGACTTGGTAACTTGCGTTCAGTTATGTAAGATTACAACTCCTTTGTGGATCAGCAAATTGTTGTGTTGGGTGCGTTAATTTCTTCCATAAATGCAATGGATAGATTATTCTATAGAGACAAAGTTTAGTGTAAAATTGCTTTTCTCTTTCAGTGATTTTTATGAGACGTCCTGAGGCTCTTTCAGAGGCTCTTCCAGATGGAGGTGACGCTTCCTCTTCTGTAGTGACTGTCAGGAGTTACTTTCCACAAACATGGCTCTGGCAGCTTGTTCAAGTGGGGTTAGTGAAGCATCTGGTTCCTTCTAAAGCTACTAACCCAGTTTTACTTCTGTTCCACTTATGTCTCTTGTTTTGCTGTCTTTAAGAAACACTGGATCTACACGAGTTCCTCTCACTGTTCCTGACACAATCACTACATGGGAGACTGAGGCGTTCTGCCTGTCCTCTAAAGGTTTTGGTCTGGCTCCTCCTGCTCTGCTGACGGTCTTCCAGCCCTTCTTCCTGGAGCTCTCCCTGCCGTACTCAATCGTCCGTGGAGAGTCTTTTGATCTGAAGGCCACAGTCTTCAGCTATCTGTCCAAATGCATCATGGTCTGCCATGGTTTTATTCTCCAATTCTTCTGTATAGAGAAGGTCATTTGTCTTAACTGTGTTTCATTGGCAGGTTAAAGTAACTCCAGCTTCATCTACAGCCTTCACTCTTAAACCATATTCTGATCCGTATTCATCCTGTCTTTGCGCCAATGGGAGAAAAACCTTCAAATGGGTTCTATCAGCTTCAGTTCTCGGTCAGTTTTGCATCCTCTCTCTAAGTTAAGTGTATATTAGTTGGTGCTCAATTCCTGTCTGTCACTGCAGGAGCTGTCAATGTGACTGTCAATGCTTCAGCTGAACCATCCCGGACCCGATGTGGCACTGAGGTCGTGACTGTGCCGACAAGAGGACGCATTGACGTAGTCACTCGAAGTCTACTTGTCCTGGTAAGTGGTTAATAGCCTTCTGGAGTTTGATCATGGATCTCATGCAGCTTTACTGATGTGGTGTTTTTTTGCTTTAATAGCCTGAAGGAGTTGAAAGGACAAACACCCAGAGTTGGTTACTGTGTCCAAAGGGTTTGTTTGCACTCAATTTCCCATCACAATTTCCCTGTACAGCTGAACATCAGCCTTCCCCTCAATGCTATCCATTCTGTTCCGTCTGTAGGAAACGTTCTTTCTGAAGATGTGACTCTGACATTTCCAACAAACGTGGTTCAAGGATCTGCCAGATGCTCAGTTTCAGTCCTTGGTAAATCATCTCAATGAATAGAAACTGAAATGTCAAGATTAGTAGAGCTGTTTCTAATGTGGATTTTATGCTTGACCTTTTGTAGGGGACATAATGGGTCGTGCACTGAAGAATCTAGATAGGTTATTACAGATGCCATCTGGCTGTGGAGAACAGAATATGATCATTCTTGCTCCCAATATTTACATCCTACTCTACCTGAAGGTCACAGGGCAACTCACTGCAGCCATCCGAGAGACCGCCACAGGCTATCTTCAGAGTGGTATGGATGACCAAATCCACTTAACATGTATAGGATACTAAATTTCAAGTAAGCTTAGTCCAGTTCTTTACATTGGAATATCATTTTCCCTTTTGACCAATCAGGATACCAAGGACAACTGAACTACAGACATAGTGACGGATCCTTCAGCACATTTGGTTATGATGCGTCCAATACATGGTGAGTTTCACACTGGTCTACGGTTGTTTGTAATCTGTGACTCCAGTATTTTAATTTGTTTGACTTCTCCATGGCCAGGTTGACTGCCTTTGTCATGAGGTCCTTTGGTCTAGCGAGGGAGTTTATCTTCATAGATCCGAATGTCCTGCAGAGTGCAAAGAATTGGTTGATCAGCACACAGGGTTCAGATGGCTGTTTCATTCAGCAGGGAACTCTGTACCATAGTGAAATGAAGGTGCACTTCATGTTTCTTAATGCACTGGCACCAATGGACCAACAGTGAGACTTCTATACATCTTTCTTTTGTTTTCCTTTTTGTTTAGGGTGGGGTTGGTGACAGTGTGACCATGACTGCCTACATTGTTGCATCGCTGCTTGAACTAGGTGTCCCTACCACGGTAAAACCGGTCCTGTAGTTGGCCCTCCTTGCAGATGACCTTCCTGTTCTTGCACTGATATCTGCTTTGGTGTTTTTTAGGATCCTGTAGTTACCAATGGTCTGTCATGCTTGAGGCCTGTCATTGGGAACCTGGGAAACACTTATGCCACAGCTCTGCTGACCTACACCTTCAGTCTGGCTGCAGAGACCACCACTCGATCACAGCTTCTAACTGCCTTAGACAGCCTTGCTATTTCTGAAGGTAAGATTTACCAGCTGCATGTTTGAGATGTTCATCTGGGTCTTTGGCATCAACTTTCTCCCCTCCATCTTTATCTAAGGCGCTAAGCTCCATTGGTCTCAGACGACATCTGGTGATACTCTTGCGGTGGAGATCAGCTCTTACGTGCTGCTAGCGGTTCTCGCTGTTCAGCCTCTCACAACGGCTAATCTGGGCTATGCTAACCGCATTGTCAACTGGCTTGTGACACAGCAGAATCCCTATGGAGGCTTCTCCTCCACCCAGGTGACTGACTACTAAACGGTGCAATCATTGTAGAGTCTTTCTGGTTAATTTGGGGAATATGAGTTTATTATTTATTCACACGAGCCAGATAACGTACAATATGGAATCTTCCGAAAAGGAGTATGTTCCCTGCAGTTGCATTAATACATGCACAAACAATTAACCACAAAGGATTATAATTGATTACATATGTAGACTGTATTTTACAGACAGATTAAAATTAGTTACATTGTACCTCAAAACAGACACTTGATATTAATATTTAATTATCTATAAACTAAGGATGGATCCCTGTGCAATTAATCTGTGATCTGATATCCGTTTGTCCAAACTGTTAATGCTATCTTTATCAGTTATCACACAGAAATCATCTTCGACTTGTAGAAAAGGCAATCGTTCTGGCCTTGATGATAACCTTCCTGTTTTACAAAGATGGCCTGCTAGTTTGTTTTGATAATTATAAAGCTCGTAGCTTTGGATATTAAATTAAAGAGATATGAGCAAGAGACCGTCATTCCTGAATCCCGAGATCCTGACTGAGACGACTCAGTTTTTGGTGCGAGTCAGTCTTTGTCTTGTCAAGGCTGTTTTACTAGATGCTAGTCAAATGTTAAAAGCTTTCCAGATGTAGGGTATCTGGACTGTCAGTTGGGATTCTACATTTTATGAGGATTTTTTTTTTCAATATAGAATCTTGTGCTTGTTTTTAGGACACAGTGGTGGCTCTTCATGCCCTGTCTGTGTACGCTGCTCAAGTGTTCAGCTTGGACGGCTCCAGCTCTGTTACCGTACAGTCCTCAACTGGAGACTCTTACAGCTTCAAAGTGAATCGGGACAACAGGCTGCTGTATCAGGAGAAGCGGCTGAAGAATGTTCCTGGCAAATATACTGTTAAAGTGTCAGGATCCACTTGTGTGTCTGTGCAGGTCTGTATCTTCACCCACTCTATGTATTATGCACATCCAAGTATAAGTGTTGTTCTTCTACTTGCACTATAGGTTGCGTGTTTCTACAACATCCCAACACCCATTAAAGTCTCCAAGACTCTGCGTGTCGAAGCGAAGGTGACTGGAGACTGCCAAGCGCGTGGAGTCAATCTCATGTTGAAGTTCACTGTGAAGTGAGTAGCATTGTGTCCTGAAACTGTTTATGACTTACAAATATGAAGCGTTCTTATCTTGTCAACGTTTTATCCCCCACTCAGATATGACGGTGTAAAATCAAGCACTAACATGGTTATCGTGGACATTAAACTCCTGTCGGGCTTCACTGCGGATACATCACTGGTTTGTATTTAAGATTTAGAAAGATTTTGCTTTTTTTTTTTTTTACTGTGTAAATGATGGTCTCTTCCCCTCAGCTCGGTTCTTCGCCCCAATCGTTTGCTCCGCTAGTGGAGCGGGTTGATGCTGAAGATGATGGTGTCCTAGTGTATCTGAAAGAGGTGAGACTGTACACTTTGTATATTACTAGCTGCCATTTTCTCTTATACGCTGCTGTTCATCCTTTGCCTCACAGGTTCCCAAAGGTGTCCCCATGAGTTACACTCTGCAGCTGAATCAGGTTCTTGCAGTGGAAAATCTCAAGCCTGCAGTCATAAAGGTTTATGACTACTATCAGCCAAGTACGCTTTCTAATCGTGCTTTACTCTGACTGAATTCACTGAGAACGATTTGGTAAATTCTTTTCCTCCTATTTCAGGTGATTCGTTTGAGACTACCTACACATCTCCCTGTGTATGATTTGATTCAGTACTGGCTATAAGATGTTTGACAAATAAAACCACTTTTATAACCAGTTCTGTTGCCTCTTGTTCCTTCTGTGGCGTTTGATTGAATTAGGAAGTTGCAGTGTTCATGAGTTTCTATTTATCCTGTGACTTTGAAACCTTAACATGGCTCATTCTACAGTTGTGGTTCTTTGAACTTGGTTTTTTTTTTTTTTTTTTTTTTAAACTATGCTTTTAATATGGTGGCACTTTGCTTGCAGATGAGCCTTTATTAACTAACTGGTCACCTTTTCTTTTCCAACCATGGTAATAAACTTTTAGTGAATAGGGCTTTTTACACTTAACCCGGGGTTTTCTGTTCTTTTTTTTTTTTTTTTTTTTTTTTTTTTTAAAGGGTTCATGCCCTGGGAATCCAAATCATCCTTGACCTTTTGACAGATAAGGGTTTGTTAAACTATTAAATGTCAACTTTCATATTCTAAAATAGCCTTAATTGAAACAAAGGTCGGAAAAAAGCAGTATCTCAAAGTGGAGACTTGAGGTCACAGGTCCGCTGTAGACTGCCTTTGCAGAAGAATATCAACACTTGTCTACATCTCTGCTCCTTTGGCCTCGCCCACTGGAGCATTAGGCTATGTTTACACGGAAACGATTTTGAAGCGAAAACGCAAAAGTGGTGTTGCGGCATCTTTTTTTATTCTGCGTTTTAACGAGCGTTTTCTGTGGGAATTCCGCGTGCAAACGATGACTAAAAAGTGTGTGAAATTAAATGTAGTATGCACTTCAGGCAGCTAGCAGTGCATACTACAGCAATACCAAGTGCATGCGCCTGCGTACAACCTTCACTGTCAAGCAGACTTTTGCGTTTTTACTGTTTACACGGGAATGCGGCGGTGGAGCGTTTAAGGTTTCCACTCTGGAGGGTGGTTTCACTTTTTTGCGTTTTTAAGCCTCAAAAACGCGTCGCCGTGTAAGCGAAAGGCACATCCGATAAAATATTTTTACGTTTTTACCCGCGAGCGTTCTCGTGTAAACAAGGCCTTAGTGAATGGTCACGAGAATGACCGGATCAAAACCATTACCTTCCAAATAGGAAGGGAATTTCACTGGTGATATTTGGTAATTAAGTTTTTATGCAGGCTTTGCAAAAAAATGTACAATCTGGATTTGCCAGCAACATCACTCAAGGAAGTAATTAATCAAGTTAGGCTATCGTTCAATACTCTTTATGCACCTTTAAATCAAGACGGTGACTAAAATAACAACTTCACATTTATCTTAGGATGAAAATTATTTTATTTAAACTGAAATGTATACTGAACACTTGCCAAAACTTATCAATGATGTTACACTGCACAATGAAGCTCTTTCTGTATTCACATCATGTTTGTGTTTTTACTTGAAGAAAGCATTCGTAAGTGAAAATTGCCTTGCAATGATGTCTTAATTTCATGTAATCAACAGACTGTCATCAAAACACTTTAAAAACGTCCTACTTTTTGTTAATCTCAATAGCTGTAATTGTAAAAACACAGTGAAAGCGTTTGAGAGATTTTCACATGTAGTTGTAGCCTTTTCAAATTTGAACATGTCAGCCAATCACAGCAGTGGGCGTTTGCACAACTTTAGTCTGACACTTGCTTTGATTTTCAGGATCCCATCATTACCAACTCATTACTCAATTCTTTGGCATCAACTTTATCCCCTATCCACTGACTCCATTGGTCTCAGACTATCTGGTTATTCTCTGATGGTGGAGATCAGCTCTTTCGTGTTGCTAGTGGCTCTCACAGTTGAATCCCTCACAACAGCTAATCTGGGCTATGCTAACCACATTGTAAACTGGGTGATGACCCAGCAGAATCCCTATGGAGGCCATGATCTGGTTCAATTTTAGTGACGAGTTTGAAAAAGTATGTACAAAAAAATTCCTAACGGCAGAAAGATTCACATGACGGAAGATGACGTCATTGGGTGCAATTGGATTTTGCTGTTTGCTGTTCAGCAATCCCCCTCGTCCAGTAAGCTGATCGGTATTGATATGACTGCAACAATCCGGCAGTAATTCTGAGAGTACACTGTTGCCCTCATTTAGCCAGGTCTCCATTTTGAAGGTTGGGGAGCGATAGGAGATAGTATACTGTGGTTGAATTGCCTTGAATTAAAAATGATAAAATAATGACTAAGGCATGGTCCTTGCTTCTGTCTTATTGAAAATATTGAATATTGAAATATTGCTACATTCCAATTAGAAACTCATTCAGTCAACAAGCTATTGCTGACAGTTATATAAAATAAAGCACTACAAATATTCAGTGATATGACGTACTGATGAAGAAATGAATTAGAGACACAAAAATCACCTTGACGCCACTGCATTGGGTCTCTTAAAACTAACTTTATTTCATTTTGTTGAAATTAAACAAATCGTGTTTTCAGACCAATAATCATTGAGCTAAAACAAGAGAGACAAATGTTGTAGATGATGTACATAATCATATCACATGCATTCAAAGCACGTCGTTCAGCACATAAGACTTTGTTTTGGTCTTGGATGGTTTCTTGAATAGAGCACAGTTCAGTTCACTTCTTGTCCTGGTGCTTTTCAAAGTGAACACAGTTTCACACGGGAGATCTTTCTGCCCACCTCTTGTCTTGACAGCAGTGACTTTAAACTTCTCATATGGAGGAATCAGCACCTCTTTCTCATGAGGAAGCTTCGAATATTTTGTCAGAGCAGCACCTTCACAAGTTTTGATTGCAAAACAAGATACATTTCCGAAAAACCTTGTTCTGTTACGACTCAAAGAGGAAGAAGTAAATGAGCCGAAACGAACCTCATTGCCCACAACTCTCTTGTTAAATTCAACGTTTGTACCACGATAAGTTGAATGGCATCCTTTTTGTTTTTTCTTCAGAATCTGTATCGCGTCTGTTAACAAAAAGTGAAGCGAATACCATTCGAATGTTTTGTTTTTGTACTTTTTCTTGTCATTACGAACAGCGTCATTGAAATGCTTATATAGTTTTAAAATGGAGCTTGTGTACACGTAAATAGCAATTGAGTGATTCCTTGTCAAGTTATCCCCTGGTGGCTTGTGTTTCTTTTCAGCATCTTTCCAAGCTATTGCAAATTCAGATTCAGGGTCAGACCTTTCGTCCTTCAGGTATTTTGTCTTAACCAGATTCGCCATTTTCTCTCTACAACCGACATATTGATCATCAACAGAATTCGCTGCCATATCCAATGGAAATATCAGTCCTGCAGTTGCGCTGTGATCCTGCAGAAACATGAATCATAATGATCGTATCTGTATATTCACGTCTGTAATATTCATACTAGAACACAAGCTTACCTGTCCCAGAGCAGCTAAAATGAGAAGAAGAGCTTCAATGATCAGCAGCATCTTGATTCAGTCAATCCCTCAGATGATATAGTGAAGAACAGATGATGAAAGACAAAAGCGTTTCACTAAATCCGTTACTCTAATGCCAAAATGTCACCTAAAAGTACCAGATAATTTTGTGGTCTATTTTTTTAGGAGCTCAATGAAGAGAGGAAAAGATCAGAAAAGTCAGTCGCTCAGCCATCAGACGACAACTGTTTAAACCAAGAGATGGTGGCTTATTTATACAGCTGAAAATGTCTGAACAACTGTGCAACAGTTCATGTGAATGGTTTCACTCTCCATAATGCAACACCTGTCAAATTCTGGTGTATGTGTGGTTAACAACTCGCTCCTGTCATGTCAGTGCCAGCAGAAAGCAGGGTTGAAAACAGATTATCATCATGGAAATGTGCATCATTCAGTTCATTCATATTAAGAACAACGCTAAATAATGTTTGTTTGTTTGTTTGTTTGTTTTTTTAAGAAACAGCTACCGATGTACAAATTAAGATCTGAACAGTGAGTACAACAACAATTACAGAGACAAACACATGACATGCACCCTGGTTGTGAATAATTTAGAATATAAATAGTTTTGAATGTTCATAATAGTGCTGAAAAATAACAGAAACAAGGTAAACTGCCTTGATATCAGGCTATATTTAGCTTTAAAAATGCACTTCCCATAATGCACTGTAAAAATATTGTTGGTTTAACTTAAAAAATTAAGTAACCATGTTACCTTTAAATTTTAAGTTCATGGAAATGGAAAATTGAGTGATTTAATCATCAGAAACTCAAATTATTATGTTATATGAACTACACACATGATTTAAGTTGATTTGACAAAAGAAAAAATGTTAAAATGTTGTGATTACAAATAATGAAAATATTTTTACAGTGTGTGAGGGAACAGGGAACTGGGCAGGGAACTAAAAATGTGATTCACAGCAGAAACAATTGAATCCCTGTTTAATACTGCTCCAAACTTCAGCAAACAGTTTTATTTTAATTTAAGTTGTGGTCATAATTGCATGCTAAGAAGAAGACATGACACCTCCTCCAGTAGGTTTTGATATGACAATAACCAAACATTTGTGGTTTTGTTTCTGTGCACTGTGACACTGACATGGGGTTTTTGTGAGAATGGTGTTGAAGCTTTGTCAGAGTTCAAGTGAAAAAAAAGTTATGTGACTCAGTTTGAATATACAGATGTGTGTTTCATGAATACCGACTTTTGCATTATAAAATAAATTTACACTTTTTTTCTATAGTTGATGGCACTGCATTCTATGGAAGCTTGTTTCCGCCACTGAATATAAAAATAAAATAAATAATTGTGACATAAAAGTTTTTTTCTTTGAGAAAAAAGACTTTTTCTCACAATTGCGAGTTTATATCTCACTATTATGACTTTATTTCTCAGAATTGTGAGTTAAAAAGTCAGAATTGCGAGATATAAAGTCAGAATTGCGAAATATAAAGTCAGAATTGCGAGATATAAAGTCAGAATTGTGTGATATAAAGTCGCAATTGCGTGTTGTAAAGTCAGAGATATAAAGTCAGAATTGCGAGATTTAAAGCCAGAATTAGGTTATATAAAGTCAGACTTGTGAGATATAAAGTCAGAATTGCAAGATATAAAGTCAGAATTGCGAGATATTAAGTCAGAATTGCGAGATATAAAGTCAGAATTGGGTGATATAAAGTCGCAATTCTGAGGGAAAAAAAGACAGAAGTGCGGCTTTTTATTTCACAATTCTGACTTTTTTTTTCTCACAATTGTGAGTTTACATCTCACAGTTCTGACTTTATAACACATAATTGCGAGTTTATATGTCGAAATTCTGACATCTTTTCTCAGAATTGTGAGATATAAACTCGCTTTTCCGACTTATCAGGCCAATTCTAAGGGGACAAAAAGACCAACTTTTTTTCCCCATTCAGACTAGTTTACATCCAACCCGATCTCACGGGAATTCGTACGAATTTTACGAGGTGGCTAATTAGTAACAATTCGTACGACCGCCATAGAATGAAAAATATAAAAGGTAATTGCGACTTTTTCTCTCACAATTCTGACTTTTTTTTCTCACAATTGCGAGTTTGCTTCTCGCAATTCTGATTCTCAGATTCTATTTCTCAGAATTGCGAGATATAAAGTCAGAATTGCTAGATACAAAGTCGCAATTCCGTGTTATAAAGTCAGAAATGCATGATATAAAGTCGAAATTGTGAGATGTAAACCTATCTCACGACCAATTCGTACAAATTAGTACGAGTTATTAAAATGTGGGGTAACACTTTATTTCAACAGTCGACTTTAGACATTCTACTATCTGTAAGTAACTTTTCAACTACATGTCAATTAACTGATTTCGAGTATTAGTAGACTGTCTGCTTAATATCTGCTAACACTTTATTTTATTGATCCCCCAACAGACATTCAACTGACTAAAAGTAACTTGGCGACTACAAGTAAACTTATTTTCCCAACCCAAACCCTAACACCTAACCATAGCCTAACAGTCTATTGACAGTCTTCTATAGTCTACTGATACTGTAATGAGAGTTAGTTGACATGTAGTTGAAAAGTTACTTATAATTAGTAGAATGTCTTAAGTGACTATCGAAATAAAGTGTAACCAAATGTGGCTAATTCATAAGAATTCGTTTGACCTCACTCGTACGAAGGTTTAGGGGCAGGGTCAGGGGTAGGTAATTTGTATGAATTCATATGATTTAGCAAAAATCGTACTAATTCGCAAGTAAGGTCGTACAAATTGTCACGAATTAGCCACCTTGTAAAATTCGTATACAAATTGACATGAGATCGGGTTGGTTATGCAGCACGTTTGAGCTTCTGCAAGAACCAATGAGGTGTCACCTGTCTGTCCTGTCTTGTATTGCACATGGGTGTCTTTGTTATGTTGGGCCATGTGCTCTAGTTGTTGTTTGATCCCTCCCCCTCGTTATCTGATTAGTGTTTGAGTTCTTCCACCTGTTCCCTCTTGATTTGTTCCCTATTTAAGTCTCCTCTTGTTTGTTTTGTTTCTAGTTCCTTGTGATGGTATTGCTGTGATGGAGCCAGTGAGAAAGTGAAGTCATTCCCAAGTTTGAGAACACTTTAAACTCATTTCCCCAAATAAGGTTAGTTCTTTGTCATTTCTGCATACAAATATTTTTACATATGTAGTGAATGATATGGAGAAAGACAAAAACTTCATTGTGCAAGTACAACCAGTTACACAAGCACATCCTTTACAACAAAGAAAAATATCAGTCCCATCAGTTAACAAGTTATAGACCATTTCACAAGATGTAAACAACACTGGTCCAGAAGCACTTCCTGTTTCAGTTTTTTAACACTACATAAAAGCTGGGATAAAATACAACCAACAGAATATTTAAAATTGAATCAAAAAGTTAAACAAGCATCTTTAAGATGTTTTATTTACATGTTAAATAAAGAAACCAGTTACAAACTGAAACAGGAAGTGCTTCTGGACCAGTGTTGTTTACATCTTGTGAAATGGTCAATAGAGTTCTGGTTCCCACAAGAAAAAAAGTAGTGATGTAATGGTTTCTATAGTCATGGAAACAATTACAGAAATTATATTAAATTTAATGGTTTTCATGGGAACTTTATTGGTTGTAATGGGAATTATAGTGATCTCTACTGATATGTGTTGGGTTCTGTTGGTGGGGCCATTAAATCCTAATGGAATATTTCCAAAACACACTAGAAAAAAGAATCATATAGTGGTTTAAATGGTAAAAGCCAATGGTTCCTGTTGGTATTTTAAAAGAAACCATTAGAATTGTACTTGTCTAAAGAAATAATTACACACACTCACACACATAATGCTTAATGTTTGATTATCAAAGTGAAATTCGACAGTATCTGTAAAATTCACCTATAATAATTGAGTTTCACAGCACTGTTTTTAGCTTTGGTAATAAACAGGGCGGGGGCATTAACATATACACCTACTTGTATTTTGTGGTTGTCAGCTTTGTTGCATTACATTTACTTTACCAGGAGATGGTGCTGCAATTTCTATCTGAGTGAAGCTTCAAGTAATGACACAAGTATCAGAAAGCAATAGTGCTTTGAAACGCTCCATTTGGCCATACCTAGAACAGGCAAAGGTCAAAATCCAAAAGGAAATCCAAAAACATAAACAATATGCAAGGACTGTGTATTGTATCAGGGTGACGAGAAACAGCTGTAAGGAAATGAACAATCAGTGACAGACACCGTGAAAATTGAGGACCTCAAGTGGTTACCAGGAAATGGTTACCAGACACTGTGACAATACTATCTATGTATCATGAAGTGTTTTACTAAATAAAAAATTACATACATAACCAAAATTAATATAAAAATAATTTGCTGAAACCAAAGTTGATTTACACAAATTGATTGAGAGAAAAAGAAATTGATTCATTTAGAAAAGCTTATTTTTTCCCCATTATTACATAATATCAAAATATAGAATATAGAAACAGAAATAAATACAAAGTTCAGAAACAACGAGAAACATGTAAAATTTACAAGTTAATTCGTTAGCTGGTAAACACAAAATACAACCTGCAAAATGAGTAAAACATTATAGAACGAAGCATGGTTTCCACTGTTAAACAACGCACAGCTCAGTTCACTTCTTGTTCCAGTGCTGTTCAACACAAACACAGTCTCACACCAGAGATCTGGCTGATCTGTTCTGTTTTTGACAGCAGTGACTTGAAACATCTCATATGGAGGAATCAGCACCTCTTTCTCCTCAGGATACTTTGAATATTTTGTCAAATTAGCACCTTCACAAGTGTATATTTCAAAACAAGATTTATTTCCAAAACCCTGTATTACCTGACGATCAAGAGATGAGGATGAAAATGAGCTCAAACGAACCTCTTTGCTCTGAACATCAAATTCGACATTTGTACCTCGATAAGTTAAATAGCATCTATTGTGTGTTTTCTTCAGAATCTGTATCGCTTCTGTTAACAGAAAGTGAAGTGAATACCACTTGAATGTCCCCTCTTTATATTTCTGTTTGTCAGTACGAGTGGCACTTGTGAAATTACTGTATGCTCTAGAGTCTTTGTTAGTGTACACGTGAATGGCGACCGAATGAATCTGTTGCAAGTTATCCTCTGCTTTCTTGGCTTTCTCTTCACCTTCCTGCCAAGTCTTATTAAATTCAGCTGAGGCCGATTTTTCCTTCTCTAGATAAGCTGTGTTCACCAGCTCTGCCATTTTCACAGTACATCCATCATATTGATCATCAACCGAATTCGTTGCCATATCCAATGGAAATATCTGTACTGCAGTTGCGCTGTTATCCTGCAGAAACAGAAATCATAATGATGACATCATCAGTATTCATGTCTGTAATATTCATACTCAAACACGAGCTTACCTGTCCTAGAGCGGCTAAAATGAGAAGAAGAACTTTGATAATCAGCAGCATCTTGATTCAGTCAAATCCCTCAGAAGATCAGGTAGATCTAGCGAAGAACAGATTAATAACTCATTTTTTAACTATCAATATGTTAATTACAAGAAGGAGCCAAAGCCTTAATACATGCCTTAATAAACATTAAAACATGATTAATTACTTCATTGTTAGTGCAAATTCATGTGCAAATTACTACAATTTTTAAATGACTTGTTAATAATGATGTGCCCCAATAAGTAAAGTCATAGCATAATGATACCCTTGCAAATCATTAGCTAATGATTAATTAAAGCAGACAACTGGAAGTTGAAGTGCATATCTTTGACTAATTGTGGTAATTAACACATTAATTGTTAGTTAATAAAATATGTTATTAAGGAATTAATACATTGAATTAATAGTAATTCATATATTACTTAATCTATTAATCACATAGACTCTTTATTAGTTGCTGATGCAGTAATCATTAATTAATAGTTTAGTTCTTTAGAGTTATACATTAACTCATGATTATTTGTGCATTAGTTAAGTATGAATTAATGCATATTAGTGCAGCCGTATTGTAAAGTGTTACCGAAATGATTTCTTAAGCCTATGATGTTCACTGATATTTTACTTCATCCAAAAACTAAAACCTGTCATCAGATAATGTTTTATTTTCGTTATTTTTCAAGAGTAACGATGAGAAGTGAAGATCCGAAAAGTTATTTGCTCACTGTCACACAGCACAACATGGCTTTTTTACATTACAAATAATCTCTGTCATCATAAAATGAATATCGTTTTGCTTATCTGATCTCTGATCATTCCAAGGAATCTGTTATTTTTCAGTAAACCTGCCTGGCAAGTAGGAAGCAAACTCTTTCAGCAACTATACAAGTGCGGATTTCAGGACAATAGACAGTTCCAAACAAACTTGAATTATGCAACAGAACCTCTTTGTTCAAAACACTCACCAAAGTCAAGTTTACTAATACAATAAGTTGACGATCTGAAAAAGTTAGTTGAAAACCATTTGTATGCCTTCAAAAAAAAAAAATGACTATAGACTTTAATTTCGGTGTAGACATAAATGGCCATGGAATGATTCATTGAAAAATATAACTGATATTTTGCCATTCTTTTCGACATGTTGAGGACCAGTATGAAGAGCACGCATCATTTTGTCAGTTGGCTTTGATCCAGGGTATTATATGTCATTTTGTCAGTTGGCTTTGTTTCCGGGGTATGTATCATTGCGACAGTTAATTTTGCCCAATTTTTGATATAATACGTCATCGGTTTTTGAAAGTAAGTTCTGGACGTATGATTTTGCCCTATTGACCTGGGGGTAATAACTCCAGAAAATTTGGTCGCTGAATTTCTTTCCCTGCCCAGCGAGGGTTAGAGAAAGAGTTTTTCGAATAATGTCATATCTCACACAATAGTCGAAAAAGTACATAAATTAAATGGTTATAAAATGTCCATTTAGTCCTTCACATATATTTAAATACTTTAAAAGCGTGTGAATACAAAGAGTATAAAATATATTTTCGAACAAAAAGATACCAGAGAAAAAACATACAGGTTATAACCGATTACTATCACCAGGAGCAATTATTTTAAATAAACAAATAAATAAATAAATCATCTTACATTTTAGAGTGTATAAGAAGCAATACAGCTTATAAATGGGTGACAAAAAATAAAAATCTTACCGTTTCAGAGGACTGAAGAATTGGGTTTAAAGTCGAAAAGCTCCCTAAGTGATTCTCTCACCGCCCTTTTATATTTGACTGTCTCTGCGCATAATGTGTGTGAGTTTTGGTGTGTTTTTGTGTGTGTGGGTGGGTGGGTGAGACGCATGATAGCCATCGCATTCCTGCACACCTGGCTGGGACCCCATCACAGAAAACTGCATTTTTACATTTTCAATAAATAAATAAACAAATAATTTAATCTATATTTTCAAATCAAATGGTTATAAATAAATTATACAACTCTATAATGAATAATAACTTGTTACTACAATGTATTCATACAAATTAAACACAGTTTAAACATAGTTTTAAGCGCTTGCAGATTCACCACCTGGTCCCGGAATAGAGTGGTAGGAACCTTGGGCGCGTATCCGGGTCAGGGTCTCGGGATTGCGTAAGAGATAGCTAGGCCGAATTCTAGGCACGATTCATAGACCGAAAATGCATGCAGATCCCCTACCCTCTTGATGGAGGCCAATCCAACCAGGAGTACTGTTTTACAGGACAGAATTCAGCTGATAGCAAAGACTCAAAAGGTGGTCTCTGAAGAGCCGAAAGGACCAGAGACAAATCCCAAGATGGTATAGAGAGTTGGATCCGGCACGAGCCGCTCTGTCACGTCTAACTTGGGACTCGATCATGAAGCCACACAGTAAATTCCCCAGTGTTAAATTTAACACCGCTCTGTTTAAATGGGAACCACCAGCAGGGTGTTAAAAGGCAAGGCAAGGCAAGACAAGTTTATTTGTGTTGCACATTTCATGCTCAATGGCAATTCAAAGTGCTTTACGTAGAAGAAATGAAAATAATCAAAAGAAAACAGAATAATTAAAACAGTTCAGAATAAGAAATAATGAAAAATAAAAATTATGATAAAAATAAAATACAGTAAATTAGAACCATTTCGAATAAAATGAAGTAACAGTCGGACGAACAGTGGCACAGTGCTCATTCAGTAAATGCACAGCTAAACAGATGTGTTTTGAGTCTGGATTTGAATGTGACTACTGTAGGAGCACACCTGATCTCCTCTCCGCTGGCATAATAGCTAAAAGCAGACTCTCCATGCTTAGAGTGAACCCTTGGTATTTCTAGCTGATGTGATCCTAATGATCTGAGCGATCTGTTGGGTTCATATTCAGTGAGCATATCTGCAATATATTGAGGTCCTAACCCATTAAAAGATTTATGTACCAGTAATAATACTTTAAAATTAATCCTAAATGTAACTGGCAGCCAGTGTAAAGACCTGAGGACTGGTGTGATGTGTTCATAATTTCTGATCCTGCTCAGAATCCTGGCAGCAGCGTTCTGTATGAGCTACAACTGTCTTATGGTCTTTTTGGGAAGGCCAGTGAGGAGGCCATTACAGTAATCCACCCTGCTAGTGATGAAAGCATGCACAAGTTTCTCTAAGTCTTGACTGGAAACAAAGCATCTAATTCTTGAAATATTTTTCAGATGATAGTATGCTGATCTAGTTATTGTTTTGACATGACTACCGAAAGTGGTAACGCTTCCTTTTACATTACGGTACTTACAGGGTACTTACAGTGTACTTACCTAGAAAGTACTGGCTAATATAAGGTAAGTACATGGAAAAGGGGTAGGTTTAGGGGTAGGTTCAGGGTTAGTACTAGTTATTACCCAGTACAATTACAGTACAGTTACTAAAATAAGTACATAGTATTTACATGGGTAACTGGACTGTAAAAGGAAGCGTTACCCTGAAAGTAAGGTCTGACTCTAGAGACACACCAAGATTCCTGACTTGATTTTTAGTTGTTAGACCCCTAGCGTCAAGGTATGCATTCACCTTGAGAACTTCATCTTTGTTTCCAAACGCAATGACTTCAGTTTTGTCTTTGTTTAACTGCAGAAAGTTTTGACACATCCAACCGTTTACTTCATCAATGCATTGGCACAAGGGGTCAATGGGGCTGTAGTCATTAGGCGCAGCGCAGTCTCATCCCAAGACGTCATATAACTGACGTTTTGGGACGTGTTTTGACCATACATCAATATTCGCCTTTTTTTGGGCCCCCTTAAACGTCGGTAGATGAGGTTATGGGATCCTAACTCTACCCCATACCTAAACCTACCCCTAAACCTAACCCGTCGCCTAACTGACGTTAAAGGTAAAGCGTCAGTTGTATGACGGCCCAGGATCGCCATCTACCGACATTTAAGGGGGCCCTAAAAAGGCGGATATTGACGTATGGTCAAAAGACGTCCCAAGCCGTCAGTTATATGACTTTTTGGGATGAGACTGTGTTATTAGGCGACAGGGCTAAGTAGAGCTGTGTGTCGTCTGCGTAGCTGTGGTAAGCGATTTGGTTCTTTTTCATTATTTGGCTCATTGGGAGCATATACAGGTTGAATAGGAGTGGCGCAAGAATCGAGCCCTGAGGGACTCCGCAGTTCATGGATGTCCACTCAGACTTATGTTCTCCCATACTCACAAAATAACCTCTCCCTTCTAAGTATGACATGAACCATTTTAGGACTATCCCAGAAAGCCCCACCCAGTTTTCCAGCCTGTCAAGAAGTAGGTTGTGAACGACAGTGTCAAATGCAGCACTGAGGTCGAGTAGTACCAACATGGATAATTTGCCTGTATCAGTACTTAAGCGAATATCGTTTATTATCTTTATGAGCGCTGTTTCCGTGCTGTGATGCGATCGGAAACCAGATTGAAAATTGTCAAAGTATCCATTTGAGCTTAAGAATTTGTTCAGCTGATTGAAGACAACCTTTTCAATGATCTTGCCTATGAAAGGAAGATTTGAGATCGGTCTATAATTACTTAAGATGGTCTTATCCAGATTGCTCTTTTTCAGGAGGGGCTTGATAACTGCAGTTTTCAGGGAGTTAGGAAAACTCCCAGAGCGAAGTGACACTCATAAATGTAAAATTTGGAGGGATGTTTCGTTTAGGACCGTTGCACTACAGCTATCTTCTAGCCAAGTTTCAGTTAGAAACATGAAGTCCTGGTTGTATGTGGTTATTAAGTTATTGACTAGAAGTGATTTATTTTTAATGGAGCGGATGTTTAAAAGTGCTAACTTAATAGTCTTACTTTTTGTCCCCACAGCAGTCTTAGTTTGGTGTGTAATAGGCACCAGATTAGATGGGCTTGCTGTACGGCTGTTGAAGGCCTTAGATTTTCTATCATGTAAATGAACCGCAATAGAGAAAGATTCAGGCACACTGGGTTCCCGCTTGTTCTTTAAATATTTGATAAAGTATTGTTTTCATAGCGAGGACCCGAAGTATATCACTTAGAGCTGGTATCAGTTGTTTTTGGTTCACCTCGAGCCGATGGATGTGGGTGTGGGCCCTGGCGCTGTGGCTGAAGAGCTCTTTGAGGAGGGGGGAGGGGGAGGGGGAGGGGAGGGTGAGCTGGGCCCGCAGGCTTTGGTGGTTGTAGGGCCTGCCGTTTTTTGGTTGGTATCTGGGGGCTTGCAGCAAAAGAGTGTGATAGTTTGGTTCCAGCAGACACCAGTTGTTCCATTTTCTCTAAAAAAGCATAGAAGTGGAGATGCTGGAGAGACGGATAACGTGTTAGGTGAGATGGGCTGTTGCTCTGGTGTTATTGGAGGGTGTAAAATGCTGTCCTATTGGAGGGTGTAAAATGCTGTTTCCCTTGTTGTTTTCCAGAAAGTCGTCCTTGGGTGCTGAATCTGGGAGCAGTTCTGATATGTCATAGTCTGACTGTGGTGAGCTCTGTGGGCAGGGCTCTTTTGAGATTGTATCCGTAAGCAGAGGTTGTTGTTGTGGCTGAGTAGTGTTATCATTGTCCTTGTGTGAAGTGTCAGCAATATGTCCATTCAGGTGCTGAAGTGAAGTCCTGTGGTCGTTCATACAGTGTCCAGGAGTGTGAGTGCCATTCAGGTTGAATGGATTGGCACACACAGCAGAAGGATGATGGAGGGAGAAGTAGATATTGTCCTTAAGCACTCTTGAACCAAGTTTGTTTGGGTGATGGCCATCCCGTTAAAACAGTTGCCTCTGACTCCAGAAAAGATTGAAGTTGTCAATAAAGTTCACTCCTTTTATATTGAAGGTTTTTTGCAGCCATGTGTTGAGCCCAAGCAATCGTGAAAACCAGTTTGTTCCTCTTGCTGGGAGTGGTCCACTGATGAATGTTTCAACTTTCGGTCTTTTAAGTGTTTCAAAAAGTTCATTGAAATCCTACTTAAGGAGTTCCGACTTGTTTTTTCCCCCACATGAATGATGAGTCGAGCACTCTTATGTTTCATCAGAATGTTCAGAAGTTCCCTGTTTACATCAGAAGTTGTTGCTTGTGGAAGGCAGCATGTAGTTGTATCTCTGCTACTGATGTTTCTGATTATGGAGTCGCCCACTATCAGAGTCCTGGGCCCCGCTGTGCTCTGAGCTGAGTGCCGCTGTCTGCTCGACCTTGAGCGCCGGTTAGCATCAGTGTTAGCTACAGGCTGACTCAGTCTGTGTTCGATCACATTCGTCAAATTCAGGGATTCCTCATTCATTAGTGCTTCAAATCTGTTCTCAAGATGTATAGGCGGTGGTAGGAGACCAGTGGTTGCAATTCTTGTCAGAGTCATATCTGGGGTAGATAATGCTACTGCTGAAATATGTGGTGCTAGTAACAGCCTTTGGGTCTCGCTCCCTGTTTGTGCCATCGATTTGTAAGTCGATCGGCTTGTTTCTCTACAGTCAGTATAGCCTGTTGAGGAGCACTAGATTCATGGGACTCACCGGCTGTGTGCTGAGTGCTGTGTGCATGATGAAGCTCTGTTGTGCGTTCCAACTGGTTTGTCAGTCCCGAAATTAACTTTGTTTCAAGAACTGCAATCCTTTGTAAAAGTCTGTGGCAGTAAGAGCAGCAAATAGATTCCAGAAGAGGCATTTTCTTATCCTTATGACTGTAGGGAGTTGTGTTTTCTCTTCCCCGGAATGTAAGCAGTGAGAGGCTGGTTGAATATACGTGTGAAATACTTTTTAAGTAATCCCAGCGTCTGAGCACTGTGCTGATTTGCTGAAGTTAAAATTAGGTGAAAAGGAGATAAAATATATAAAAAATATTAAAGCGATAGAGCAAAGCGCGGAGCAGTAAGCAAGAGCGTCCGAACAGTAGCTGAGCAGGAAGTGATCAAAAGTAACACTGTCCAAAAGTAAACAGTGTATCAAAAGTAACATAATAAGCAATACCTCTGTCTTATCAATATTAAGAAACAAAAAGTTGTGTGTTATATTATCTCATAAATACAATGTGAGAGAAAGAAACATCCACGTTGTGACCAGGCAATACCAGTGAATATAAATCTAAGTATTATCTGAATAAAATTGATAAAAATGCCCAAGTGATATTAAGAGCAGTCCAAGCTGAAATATATAAATGCCAAAGAAAATTGAATCCCGGGGGTCATATACTGACCAAGCCAATCTTAGACCTGAAACCACTCTTAAAAACAAACTGCATTTTAGAAAACTGTACTAATTAATTTCCATCCAAAGTTTTCAGTGAAATTCTACTTACATTTGCAATAACTTGGTCCTGGTTCTCTTGGTCCTAATGTCACAGAAGACCTTCTGAATGAACTCAAATGTATATGTATTTTAACTCTGTATTGTTCTCCAAGTTTAGTCAATACAACAAGCCAAAAGGGACAATGAATACATCTGTGAAGTCTCCCACGTTTTCCATCACAACCTCCTCTTGCAGGACAATGACAACATTGAACATACTGCAGAGCAATCTCAAGAATTCTCCTTTTCATTTTACATGACACTCCCGTGCATCTGTAATCTCTAAAAAACGACAAAATATAAGTATTAATACTCTATAATTAATAAACAAAGAATACTAAGTGTTGGGGAAGGTACTCTGAAACTGTAGTTTGTAAAGCTACAAGCTACTCGTAAGTTAAAGTAGTTAAACTACAGTCAAGCTACCCTTTCGGAAAAGTAATTAGCTACACTATAAGTTACTATCAAAAAGCTAGCTACATTGAAACTACTTTTGCTTTTTTTCTTTTGCTTTTTTTGAACAACGTATATTATAAATATAAATAACTGAATAAGTGCCTGAGGAATGTTTTAAGTAAAATATTTAGTGTTTAAAATAACGCAGTATACAATTATGATTTCAAAAACAGTATTGTTTTATTACAACACTCTGTCAAAAGTGCAAAACTGGTGGACAGATCATGACGAGTCATTGTAATTAAATCAGAAATAGAAATTTGATGTGATAGAGAGCAATAAAGCAGGATAATTAATACATTTAAAATGGCCGTTACTGACCTGTATGTGCGTCCTTAAATTTGAGCTTGAGGTCTTCGAAGTAGACAGCGTTTTAAACTTTGGTTTGCAAAGATTTCATACAAAAGTGTAACCTTTAATTGTCGATTCTTTGAGAGACATGAACTTGGACAAATAAGGCCATGGGTAATTAAATTAACGTTAGTTGTTTCTCCATCCTCCAAATCTGCCAGCACGTCTTGCTCCGTCATGGGGTGTGTCAACCCATTTCTGTACGTCAGTGAACCGTTAGCCGCAAGATGCGTGATTAAACAACAGGTGGCGCTAATGGCAAAAAAATAGTTTGTAGTCTAACAAGAAGAAGAATATCCTTGCATCCCGCTGATTCGCGCAGGCTGGACAAAATGCAATGTTGCTTTTGCTCGCGCTACACCGCTACTTACTGCAAAAAGTAGTTAGCTACTGGGAAAGCTACACTGTTAAAAGCAACTGACTACTGCCAAGCTACTGAAAAATGTTGTTAAGTTAGTAGTGTTGCTACTTGTAGTTAACTACTCCCCAACACTGAGAATACGCAACAATCTTGCTGCACTCTTCCACTTTTTGATTCTCTCTGAAAATTTGTTTTTCTCTCATCTTTCTTCAATACAGATTGTTTCAACACAATAATGCAACAACGTTTCGTTTGACTGAACAGCAGATCTAGAATAAAATAGCTTCAAAGTTGAACTTATTACGTAAGTTCAATGATGGTTCATTTCTGTTGTAAAAAAGTCAATCATTTAGTACTTTGTATATACAGTT
This sequence comes from Cyprinella venusta, assembly GCA_038021265.1. Classification (NCBI taxonomy): domain Eukaryota; kingdom Metazoa; phylum Chordata; class Actinopteri; order Cypriniformes; family Leuciscidae; genus Cyprinella; species Cyprinella venusta. Next base: position 49,303,722 of record CM075863.1, on the reverse strand, counting down.
GCTCTGGGGAAAACAGTGATTTAGGCCCTGTTTACATGAGAATGCTCGAGGTGAAAATGTAAAAATATTTTATCGGATGTGCCTTTCGTTTACATGGCAACGGCGTTTTAGTGCTTAAAAATGCAAAAAAGCGAAACCACCCTCCAGAGTGGAAATGTTAAAAACGCTCCACTGCCGCGTTCCTGTGTAAAGGGTAAAAACACAAAAGTCCGCTTGACAGTGAAGGTTGTACACAGGCGGGCGGACTTGGTGTTGTTGTGTGGCAGTGCTTCACATTGCCACCTAGCCACCTGGAGTGCATACTACATTGAATTTCGCACACTTTTGCGTTACCACATGCATGCGGATTTTCCACCCAAAACGCTCATCTAAACGCAGAATAAAAAATAAAAACGCAACGCCACTTTTGCGTTTTCTCTTCAGAATCGTTTCCGTGTAAACATAGCCTAAATCGTCCAAGTCAGTTCGATAATATTGTTGAATGTAAAATGTCCCCAACTAAGCATGTCTAAAGCCAAAGGTGAAATTGACAAGGAATTAAAACTCCATCAGGTGACAGAATGGAGAAAAAGTCTTAGGCAAACGAGGCTCAGTTGGGGGCCAGTTCTCTTATGGCCAAAAAGAACAAACAGCGAATGATTATGATTTTTTACAGGTCAGAACCCATGTAGCAACATTTTGATGACCCAGATCTGGCACATGTGTAAAGATAACCTGGCCCACATGCAGCAATTAATGACGGCCCTTGGGTGGGTCACTTCTTTTTGCCAGATCTGGGCCACAAGCAGGCCATAGCAATGTCACAGTCAGCCAAGAGCAAAGAAAAAAAAAAAAAAACAGAACTGGACTTTATCTGAGCCATAAAATCGGTGTATATTAAACATGGAGTCATCTCAGCCTTACTGAGCCTTTTAACAAGCATAATCAGTGAAGGAAAGAAGAGAACAAAAAAAGAGACGAGCAGAAACTACAAAGGCCACAGCCTTAGATGAAATCAACTAAAAATTAAAACACATTAAATCTGTGAAGATCTCTGCAGAGGAGGATAAATCAACTCCACAAACAGAATTACCTGCTTCACTTATTACTAACCAGATTGACTTTATTCTTTATTTCTGTCATCTACAGCAGTTCTTTTTGAGAATTAACATTGTGTCACCATTATGGTGATCAGTATTTGCTTTAGTTTGGCTCTTTACCCTTATCTTTATTTAAGTTGCTTTTTTTCAGTAATTGCACGTCTGTATTGGGGGACAAATTACTGCGTTAAAGTGGTTTAACTGCTTTTTTTGGCCTGATGAGTTGTGCTCACACCAGTGTAAAGTATGTTTTGCATGTGTAACCCCTCACACCCGGGTCGAACCCGGGTCTCCGGCATGAGAGTCAGGCGCGCTAACAGGGAGGCTAAAGACTGCAGCCTCCAGCGTCTGTCGCTAGAGCGCCTGTTGAGATCGGGGAGTGAGGTTTACTCGCACAGCAACTACTAGCTGGCCTCCGTTACACATGCTGGGACCAGCATGGCATTCTGATGTTAGTAGACCAGCATAACATATGTTTTGCATGCTGAGACTAGTTTGGGATGTTATCTTTTGAGTGCTAGTATGCAAGTCCTCAACAAAACATGCGTATGTGTTACATATCCCGTTTCTTAGTGTGTGTTTGTGGTTAAATAAAGACAAAGACAATTTCCCACGTTTATTTTAATAAATTTGAATTTTTTAATTTTAATAATAAAAACAAAAACATGTTGCTGGTTACGCTGCTTAGTTTTCATATATGGTCCCAATCTTGAGAGTAAAAGTAAGACTGAAGCAATGTTGCAGTTAGTGAAATAAAGTAAATTCACACTAAAAGTGATGATTGAGCAATAGACACCTGCTGTTAAAAAGCAGAATCAGATAAGAGGAACAACAAGAACAGTGAAAGGAGAAGAGACTCTACTCTCTCTTTAAACCAGGAAGACCATTATTTGACCTGACCTTATGGCAAGACCTGGTTTATACTGGATTTTTCAGCAGGGAATGTCTCATAGGAATCAGCACTTTCGCATCAGGATACTTCACAAGTGTATATTTCAAAGCAAAATACGTTTCTGAAATTCTTTGTTAGATCGTGATCAAAGTAGGATGATGCATATTGGCCAAAACGAAACTATGTAATCAGAACATTCTTATCAAACGCCTTAACATTTGTACCTCGATATATTCCATCATAGCACGCTTTTTGGTTTACATTAATATTCCGTATTTCAGCTGTTAACAGTAAGTGAATGGGCAACCATTTGAAATTCAGAAAAATAGCACATAGAGCCTTTTTCGTTAGTTGTCATTCTAAATGGTTGCTTAGAATGTTGTTCTAAGAATATTTTCTCCAAACATTTCAAGAAACATTGAAAGGGGGGGTTCACTGCGATTTCACTTTTTTCATTTTAAATAGTGTGTAATGTTGCTGTTGGTGCATGAACACTATCTGCAAAGTTGCAGCGCTGAAAGTTCAGTGTAAGCAGAGATATCATCTTTTAAAAATCAGGAAGTATATTGCCTACATAAACGACTCGATTGGGACTACAACTGGTTATGGTACGTTACTGACCCACACATTTACATCAACCCCTCCCTCAGAATATGCAGAAAATGGCATGCGCATATTTCTTAGGCATGTCGACTCGTCGAGTGTGTTGTTCACGCAGCTGTCAGGTTTTCTGTGTTTCGGGCTTCCCATGGACGCTATACTTCCTCAACAATGGATACGATTTATGTTTGATTATGTTCCTGAAAGTGATGATCGTAATCTAGCTCTCTGTGTTGCACGTTTTACAGAAGACAGCTTCCCCACGAGTTCAACACCGGATTCAACAAGAAACTGTTACTAAAACAGGAAGCAGTTCCGACTTTAGAACAAGAGGCAGCAGAGTTGGGCCACAATCTGTAAGTAGGCTAAGACTTCATCATTTTAAATGTTTTGCATGTATAATTCCCGACGTAGCCTTGTATTTTATTTTATTTTTTCAAATGCCAGCGCTGGCTTTATAGCCACTACTAGTTAGCCTATGCTATTTTGTGTCTACGACAAACATGTACAAACATTATGGACCTGCATTTTCTATAAGTACTAATGTTTTAAATGTATTTTTCATGTATATATGCTTTATGACGTTGTTTTCGATTTGATCAAGAACATAAACATGCCAATGCTGTTTAAGTACAACATTAGTAGCCAGTCAGGTGCTATTGTTGCCAGTCAGATGCTATTGTGAAAAATAAACATGTATAAATTTAAAAAATGTAGCAAATTATCATTCAGAAACGTTTATTAAGAGCCATGTGTGGTGAGTTTCTGTTTGACTCTCTTCATCGCGGCTTTCTCGGTCTGATTATGCCTGAAATTGATACTGCAGTTCGACACATATTTACATCTGGGCCAGAGCTCATGACGTGCACGTAACGTTTCACCCGTAAAGGTAATGGGCGCTAACCTTCCGGACAACGTGAGCGATAGTTTAGCCAATCACAACACACCAGGCTAAACTAACCAATCTGAGCCCACTGCACGTTTCTGAGGGAGTGTTTTTATAGAATCAGGAAGTGAACTGCTAGTTCGAGGACAGAGGTGAGCGCGGCTGACAATAAAGGTAAAGTTTATGAAAAATAAGACTTTAAAAAAAAGAAAAAAACACGAATACATGTTATATTGCACCCCATAAATACAATCATGCAAAGAAAAAAAGCAGTCAACCCCCCCCCCCTTTAAAAACTTTTGAGAGAAAAAAGACTTTGAGAGAACCTTGCCAGAACATTAGCCAAAGTTATGAGAATGTTCCCTGTCAACTGGATCTCTCAAAATAGAGAAAAAACCATAAGCATATAGCAATTAAAATTACTTCTATACGGCAAGCTAATAGGTATCAGAGTAATTGGTGAACAGCTCTTAAAAACATCAAAATATATTATATACCAAGCAGGACCAACCTTCTTGAAATAGTATTCTTTGAAGTGAACATCACAGCTGGTCGTATGAGGGAGAATCATGAAAAATACTCGCTCCAGTCATAGAGACCTCAGCGCAGACTCGTGCCTGTCGTGTCAGTACCGGCAGAAAACAATAAAGATATTGTGTTGAGCAGATTGTGATCATGGAATAGTTAATCTTTTACTCCAGATTCCTGCAGGACACGAAAACACATCCACCAGTTCAGTCTTATTAAGGGTGGCAGTAAACGAGTCAGTAGATGGACAGAAAGATACAGCTGAAACCTGTGGACACATCTAAATTGTAAATATATCTGCAATAAGAAGTTATAAAGCAATGATCTGAACCAAATTTGATTGAACCAAAGATTCGACAAACTAATTAAAAGTGAAAAACTGATAAATTAATCATTACTTTTCAAGCTATGGTATAAAAAAAGATGAAATAAATTTTGAGAAATTCTAGGTGCATCACAACTCATCCATGGCTCTCAGAATACACTGCAGCATAAAGCATGTCACCATTGTTGAGATTCATATACTGATTAATGAGTGAGTTTAATAAGCGTTTACTGTACAATTCGGTTTCAAAATACTTGATGTTATCTGAATACTACAGAACCTTGTGCAACAGAGATACAAATCAAGATAATAATAATCAGAGGCGGACAGAGTACAAAGCTTTATTACTTGAGTAAAAGTACAGATACCCCTTGCTAAATTTTACTCAAGTACAAGTAAAAGTACTACAGTCAGATGTGTACTTGAGAAAAAGTACTAAAGTACTTGTTTTTAAAAGTACTTGAGTACCAAGAGTACACGAGTACATTTTCTAAATATTACATTACTACTGCCACAGTGCTTGTACTTATGGACAGAAACGTCCTACATGGAGTTATGAAAAATGTTAAAGTTATACCTCGGAGAATGTAAAAGTAATTGAAAGTAAAATCAAGTCGTATTCATCTTTTTACCATGTTGCTTTATTTAACATTTAAGAAAATTCAGAAAATTGTAATAGTCTGGCGAGGTGGGGCCACAGGCTGGCACTGGACTCTTATCTAAATCTGACCATGGAGTTGACTTTGGCGGAAAGCTGAAGGTGATTGCTGAAAGGTTGTCCCAATCAGTGGCGCCTACACAATCCAATCACGTTTGAGAGGGAAACAACAATTTGAGGGTTTTCGAGATTTTTCATATTTCCATTTTTTTTATTTTTTTAGAAGTAGTTACTTTATACTCACAGTTATGGATAGAAATGTATTGGAGTAAAGAGTACAATATTTCCCTCTCAAATATACGTGAGTAAAGTCATGAGTACTCCCCAAAAATGATACTCGAGTAAGGTACAGATCCCTCAAAATTGTACTGTAAGTACTCTGATAATAATAAAAATAAATCATTAAAACATCAAAGTTCAGTCTCTGGATTAGATCAGACTGCTTCCTGATTCTAATTTTGCTTGGCTTTTTCAATATAACAGAACGTTACAGAAGAAAAACTGATGTCAAAAAGTTAAGATTCAAGAGTCCAACTGAAGCACACACTGATTGCCATAATGGTGATTTCAAGTCAAACATTTTATTAAAACATCAACACCTTAACCTCTGTTACTTTTGTAGATGTATGAGAGAAAGTGAAGCTGGTGATACTGTTTGTTGAGTTGTCCACGTTGAGTGCCCACTGGGAAATTTAATTCTATAAATGTTATAAGAATGTTAGGGGATAACGGCAAGCAGTGCGATGCCGAGAGCTGTGGGAACGGAGCGAGGCCATGGCGCGAGTGTTAACGAGCGTCATCTGCGCACCATACCGGTCTCGAGACCTACAGAGAAGCTCCGGAAGGATAAAAGGAGAAGCAATGACAGTGAGGGATGAGAGAGGATTTGCTGTTTTTAGGCATAGGCAAACTAGGCGGTAACGGTCACATCAGCTAAGGGCGACAATGAGCGCATGTTTGGCACTTTAGTAAAGTTTGTAAAGGGTGTCAATCTGACGATATGCCTCTGGATCAGAGAACTGTTACTGCCTGACTTTTGCATGTAAAGTTTGATTTTGGAGCGCTCAACAACACCATTAGATCAAAGAGCTTGGTATATGGTTTGGCAAGGTAACACATTTTTTTTAACCACACAATAATTCTAAATTCAAAGGCCAATAAAAAAAAAACGTACAGTAAAAAGTGCACAAATCCTTATTTTGTTTGTATTTGTGGTAGTCAAAAAATCACAAAAATTCAGTTAATTTCAGTTCAGTTTCAATTTATTGTCTCCTGAGGGAAACTTATCTTGCAGCCAGGTAAACATAAAGATGACAGACCACATACCGTTAAACAATACAAACTACTATGTAAAGGATCAGTGTTTTGCAATTACCATATAAAACTTTAACGGCCATGGTCTCGACCTTAACCACAAACATACCTGAGAATGCTGTTGATTCTTGTTGTCAGATACCGTTTCGTTATTTTTTCAGGAGAAACGACGAGAAATGTCTGTTGCTAACAGGCAGAAACAAATGACTTTTCAATCTAAGAGAAAAGGAATGTGGCTTTTGTATATTGCAAATCACCCATGTCCATATCCATGTGTGTGTGTGTGTGTGTCTGTGTGAGATATGATGCATGTACAGTACACTGTAAAACAGATATGTTTTTCAAAAACTGTCATAATTATTTCCCTCTGTGAACCAAGTGTAAATTTATTACTTCAATATAAGGAAAATATATTGGTACCATGCTATCTCATTTCAGCGTAGCTATGCTTTGTGTAAAACTGTTTGTCCAGATAACTCTATTTTGGAAAGTTGGGACAATATTTGACTTGATTTCAGTCAAGTCAACACAATGGTTTTTGTTTTGTCCTTGTTAGCAACCTGTTTAGATTATTCTTTTTCAGTTTACACAAAATAATAAATTCCTTCTGCTCCAAAAAAGCTATTTCTTAGCATTACTTAGAAGTCTCTGCCTGGAAGTCAGAAAGATAGCAAACCCATGTGAAAGTGTGAAACAGCATTTATTTAATGTTTTCATCTGAATCTGAATCAATTCTGTTAACAAAAAAGTGATTAAAATTCCATCTACAATTTTTTGTATGAAATCGCCATTTTCATACATCAAACATCTCTCCTCACTTTCTTTACACCATACAAAGCCAAACTGGTTTGGTGTCTACCCCATCATTCATTCATTGTGTCACATGGTAACGGTTGACAATATCACAAAGATATTTTTGAATTTTATTGTCTGAAGAACATCTCTTCCAAATTTGAGTTGATCTGTTGAAAGCTCTAAGACTAGTATGAACAAGTATGTTCAACACAAAAGCCTCTATACATGGTTAGACCGTTTATTTAAAAAAATGTATTAACACTTCCAGTAGTGTTGTGACAGTCATACTAATTGTAAAATATTTTGAAATACTTTATCATTCAGACATACAAAGAAATAAAGAATCAGCAAATGGATCTCAACAATGGTGACAATGAACAACAGATTCAGATAAACAGATAAACTCTTTATAAACAGTTTCAGCTGTCAGAGTGAAACTAAAGTTAAAATGTCAAGAGGAAATAACAGTTCATCATTTTGCATCACCGGAGGATTTATTAGGCTAAAGACTCTAGTAGGGGCTGTGCCGCATGTTCTCAACCCGCCCATAGAGGGTGGTATCTTACTCACAGAATGTACACATTATCAAGTCAAGTCAAGTCACATTTATTTATATAGCGCTTTTCACAATACAGATTGTATCAAAGCAGCTTCACAGTGATAACATGAAAGTAGTACAACACAGATCGATAATATTGTTAAATATTAAGTAATCCTAAATAATCCTAAATAATCCCGACTAAGCAAGCCAAGCAAGCCAAAAGCAAGGCGACAGTGGCAAGGAACCAAAACTCCATCAGATTGGATGGAGAAAAAAACCTTGGGAGAACCCAGGCTCAGTCGGGGGCCAGTTCTCCTCTGGCTTACATTCATATTGTTTATATATAACTATTAAATATAAATATTATTTATGTCTAAAACAGCCCCATAACATATCGCAGGCGTTGAGTCGTCTCTTCACAGGCGTTGGTCTTCTCATCACAGGCGGTGGGGCATCCGAAACCCCCGTGAGATGCTGGATACAAGGCTGGACCTGACGAAACGCCATTTTTCTCGGGACAAGCGTCCCGAGATAACAGCAGAAAGGCAGATGGGAAATAATTAGCATAGCTGATGTTCATATTTAGCATAGCTGATGTTCATAATAATTTCCATTGTACGGGTGTCGGTGTTAGAAAACCACTATCTCACGAACTCTCCGCAACGCAACTCAGCCATACGGACCGACCCGTTTGTCTAAAAGGCTATCGAGCCCCACTGGTGCGTTAAGCAATTTCAGTGGCAAACGGTTCGGTATGGCATAAAAGAGGACTGACAGGTGAGCATTATGTGAATGCTTGACTGAAGAGATGCGTCTTTAGTCTAGTTTTAAACTGTGTCAGCGAGTCAGAGCCCCGGACCGTATCGGGAAGGCTATTCCAGAGTTTTGGAGCTAGATGCGAGAACGCCCTCCCTCCTTTACTGGACTTAGATATCCTAGGAATGACCAGAAGCCTTGAATTTAGTGATCTTAAGGAACGCGGTGGATTGTAGGGCGAGAGAAGGTCTGTTAAGTACATAGGAGCTAAACCATTTAGGGCTTTATAGGTCAGTAGTAGTACTTTGTAGTTGATACGGAACTTAATAGGTAACCAGTGCAGAGATGATAAAATCGGTGTTATATGATCATATTTTCTTGACCTAGTAAGAACTCTAGCAGCTGCATTTTGGACTAACTGTAGCTTGTTTATTGAGGATGCAGGACAACCGGCTAATAAAGCATTACAGTAATCTAGTCTCGAGGTCATGAATGCATGAACTAACTTTTCTGCATCAGAGAGAGATAGCATGTTACGTAGCTTAGCAATGTTTCTAAGGTGGAAAAAGGCTGTCCTTGTAACATATGAAACATGATTTTCGAAAGATAAGTTGGGGTCTAGTATAACACCCAGGTCTTTTACTGTAGTGGATAAAGTAACAATTATGTAACAATTATGTCAGCCATCTTTTTTGAAAGCTAAGCTAGCAAGCTCTTGTTCTGTGGAGAACTTAGTAGGAAAAAGCGGAGTTGTAGGGGTTACCATCCTCTTTTTCCTGGACATGTCCGGCCGTCGAGATCATACAAAATCGTGCCGTTCTCCCACGACTCTCACTCATCCCTCACTCATGGGCGATCTTGAAATCCCTATCTTAGATACCTAGACTTGTAGTTTAACTACTGTGCTCTGTGACTAGAAGGTGTGCGAAGGGCAGCGAATCAAGTGTATTCTGGGAGTTGTTGTCTTTCATCCACATAAGCCAAAAATACATTTTCTGTCTTTTATCAGTCTAAAAAGCTCCAAATTCATAAATAATTTTGCATTTGTTCTACATAAATGACACATTTTAAATACACATTCATCTTTCCAGAGGTAGAGTATCCCTTTAATCAGCTTTCCGCAAACAGTGATCAAAGACTTGAGATTTTTGCCAATAAAAAGAATCGTTTAGGATTCCAAATATTGGCAAAAATCATACAGTGTGAACCAGGCTTAAAGGGATACTCCACTTTTTTTGGAAATAGGCTCATTTTACAACTCCCCCAGAGTTAAACAGTTGAGTTTTACCGTTTTCGAATCCATCCAGCCAGTTTTGTTATATTAAGAAGAATATGAGTAACCAGACAGTTTCTGGTCTCATTGACTTTCATAGTATATATTTTTTCCTACTATGGAAGTCAATGAGACCAGAAACTGTCTGGTTACTGATATTCTTCTAAATATAAAAAAAAATCGGCTGAATAGATTCGAAAATGGTAAAACTCAACTGTTTACCTCTGGGGGAGTGGTAAAATAAGCCTATTTCAAAAAAAAAAAAAGTGGAGAATCCCTTTAACTCTTTCCAACTAACTGGCAATGATGCAGACAAAGCATGATTCAGGAGACCAAGTTATAATAAAAACGACCATCTATTGTCTTTATTGAATAATCTTCATCTGAATAGCACAACATCTTGTATTCATGCAAAACAAAAAAAATGGGAACTGCTACACAACATTGTCATTTGCTTGTATCTAACTTACTTGTGAAGACAATACAGCAACATAAGATTACAGTAATAGACAAAAAAGTATATCAATACAGATCTTTAAATCATTTACGTCACAATTGTATGATCAAATTAATTTTGAAGTACAAAAGGATGTAAATTCAAAGCACTCAACATACATTTTGAACTACTACTTTCGTTCAAGCTGTATAGCAAGGCTAGTAATGGCACGATCATGGAATCAAATAACAGGAAATACAAAAACTGGCGGCAGGGCTGTTCTGAGCACTTTTCTACCCAATGGAAATTTCTCCATTAGTGGGATTGAGTTCGCTCAATTGTTATCCTTTCAGTTTCGTTCCGCCCCCAAAAAAGCCCTCACACTGAATGCTTGGATATCATTGTCACCTTTATCTATATAGTACTTTTATATATTTATACAATACAAACTGTTGTTTCAAAGAAGCTTCACCGTGATATTCCATACGTTGCACAATAGCCCTTCGCCCTTGAGCATATGCATTTACCCCGAACTGATTTATCGAAAGCCACTGAACAATTCAGGTCATTTCTTTTTCCAGAGCTTTCCAACTTGTATACAGTCTCACACCAGAGATTTTTCTGGTCTTTTCTTGTCTTGACAGCAGTGACTTTAAACGTCTCGTTTGGAGGAATCAGCACCTCTTTCTGTTCAGGATACTTCGAATATTTGCTAACATTAACGGCTTTGCAAGTTTTGATTTCAAAACAAGATTTAGTTCCAAAACCCCGCGCTACTTTACGATCAAGCGAGGATGAAGCAAATGAGCCGAAGCGAACCTCCGTGCCTGTAACATTCTTATAAAATTCAGCGTTTGTACCACGATACGTTGACTTGCATTGCTTTTGATTTCTAATCAATATCCTGATTGCATCTGTTAACAAAAATTGAAGTGAATACCATTTGAATGTCTGGTTTCTGTAGTTTTGTTTACCATTATAAACAGCCATGTCAAAATTACGATATATGCTAGAATTAAGGTTGGTGTACACATACAAGGCAATAGAATGATTCTTTGTCAATTTATCTTCTGGCGCTCTGGCATTCTCTTCACCTTCTTGCCACGCCTTTTTAAATTCAGTTGAGTTATTGATTTCCTTCTTTAGATATTTATTCCTCACCAGATATGCCATTCTCTTTCCACAAGCCAAATATTGATCATCAACTGAATCCAGTGCCATATCCAATGGATATATCTGTCCTTCAGCAGCAGCAGCGCTGTTATCCTGCGGAAACGGAAATCATAATGATCACATCATCAGTATTCATGTCTGTAATATTCATACAAGAACACGAGCTTACCTGTCCTAGAGCAGCTAAAATGAGAAGAAGAACTTTGATAATCAGCAGCATCTTGATTCAGTCAAATCCCTCAGATGATCTAGAGAAAAACAGATGATGAAAGACAATTAAAACATCTACACTTTTTAAATCTCTTATTCCAAGAGGAATATGTGGAGATTTACACACTAAAAATGTTACACAACAAAGTTTTACCCTGTGTACTTGGACTGTTCTACTAGATAGCTGATCAGTGAATTTATACAACAAGAATAATACATTTAAACCCTTTAAATCTTTTAAAATACCTTCTTGCCATCCAGAGGCTTGCGTTCTGCAAGTGAACCTTTTGGTGCCATCCTAAAAAGACACAATATCACTAGCATGGACCTTTAACTTGACTGTTCCAAGCTGGTGGAATGACCTGCCTACAGTAACTCAACCCAAGCTGCTAATTTTGAAGCCATTGTCCAATAACAGCTGAAGACGCATCTCTTTCGTCAACACTTGACCCATTAAAGGGATACTCCCCTTTTTTGAGGGAAATAGGCTCATTTTATAACTCACCCAGAGTTGAATTGTTGAGTTTCACCGTTTTCAAATGCATTCAGCTGATTTTCTGATATTTAGAAGAATATCAGTAACCAGACAGTTTCTGGTCTCATTGACTTCCATAGTAGGAAAAAATATATACTATGGAAGTCAATGAGACCAGAAACTGTCTGTTTACTCTTCTAAATATCAGAAAATCGGCTGAATGGATTCGAAAACGGTAAAACTCAACTGTTTAACTCTGGGTGAGTTGTAAAATGAGAATATTTCAAAAAAAAAAAAAGTGGAGTATCCCTTTAACACTTACTATATAAAATAATAGAATAAAAATAAAAACATTGCTACATGTTTTGTTGCTTCTACTGCTCTCCTCATTTGTAAGTTGATTTGGATAAAAGTGTCTGCTAAATGATTTCATATAAAATGTAAATTACCTTAGAATATTGTTTTTGTAAGGTTCTTCACTTGCTCAGGAACAGATGAGAGAAGATTAGAAAAGTCATCCCGTTAGTCGACAACAGCAGTATTTAAACCATAAAATAGGGAACCTTCATTTTTTGTTACAACATGCAGTTTGACCAATGTGTTACGTACATGACCGACCGACCAATGGTGGCGTGCGAGAAGGCTGGACCTAAAACAATCCAAAAACGCACATCAATCTATCCACAAGCATTCATGTAAACACTACATTCAGATTTATCAATCGGAATGAATTGAGTCCGTTTAAACAAAAACGGTGCATGCAAACATAAGGAGTAGAAACTGTAGAAAGCAAAAACCAAATCCCAGACATTTTGGGCAATATAGAAATCCCGGCTGGATGCTTTGTTTTAATTTTAGGTTCAAAAAGAGGACATGTCCAGGAAAAAGAGGACATAGGGTCATCCTAAGTAAAATGTATTAAGGTTTTCGGAGAATCTTGCATCAGGATGTGAAACTGCAGTATAGCAATTTCTTAAATAAGCAATAAGCTTTGGTTCCCTTCAGGCTCTTTACTCATGATGTGCATGTTCTGTTTTTTTCCCCAGATGTTTCGCTTTGCTTTAAAGAGATACTCCACTTTTTTGGAAATAGGCTCATTTTACAACTCCCTATGGAAGTCAATGAGACCAGAAACTGTCTGGTTACTGATATTCTTCTAAATATCAGAAAATCGGCTGAATGCATTTGAAAACGGTGAAACTCAACTGTTTAACTCTGAGGGAGTTGTAAAATGAGCCTATTTCCAGAAAAAGTGGAGTATTCCTTTAAACTGTCCTCTCAAATAAAGACAAAAAGGACATAAATAGCCATATAAATTAAAAATATATACATTTATGTCATTAGAACTTTGTTTCTGAACAGATTAATTGGTTCTGTTGAATCTCTTGAAATCGCTTCTTTTGTGCAACACCTAAACAGTAATTTGAAGTCACCGTTATGGTGATCGGTGTTTGATTTAGTTGGCCTCTTGATCCTTTAGTGTTGTTTTTCTTTTTTTGTCTCTCTGGCGGCTGTTACTGTCTGTTTGGGTAACACTTTACTTGAATGGGTTGGGCATAAGACTGACATGACACTTTCTTAATCATGACACTAAGTGTCATTTGCTCAATTATAACATTTTAAATGCAAATATGACATTGTTTGAGATGTCTTTGTTATGACAACGTGACATAAACCAATAATAAGTTTAAGGTTATAAAAGTTTACTAAATTGTTTTATTTAGAAAAGTATTTTTTATTTTTGTTTGTTTTTTGTTAATTCTTTATTTAAAGCTACACAGTGTGATTTTTACCCCCTTATAGTGGTGAAAATGTATATTACCATCCAGTGAATATTAGTTTCTGTTCCTCTCAATTCCAATTTCGTTTTAACTCCTACGGTGGCCAATGTAGTCCAAGATTAACATGGCTTCCAGTTTGACCTCGTCCATGAGTGTTAACGCAAACGTAAAGGCGAAAGGTGAATCTTGAATTAGCGGGTGTGTCCCTCTTTGGCTAATGTACTTTTAAGATGGAGGGACAACATGGCGACCGACATAAGAACCCCTTACCCGTATGTTTTCAATGCCATATTATACACTCACGAGAATACTTTATTACTTGAACGAAGTAAATATACATTAATGAGGACATCTATTTTTGAAAGATCTAAGTGTTTTTAGCTAAGAATAAACTAAAAGAGTTACACAGTGTAGCTTTAAATGATTAGTCTATATTCGGAAACAGGTGCAGTTAGTTGCTGGTGTCCGTTGCAAATATTATAATAAAAAAAATTCTTTGTGAAGACAACTGGCCACATCTAGTCTTAAATTCTGTAGAAACTGCAGTCTAAACAACATTATTCATCGTAGCGAATTCATCACTCATAGCTATGTCCCTGAACTGAGGTTTAGATGATTGTTGTTGTTGCTGTTGTTGTTGTTTAATCTGAATTCATCATTATGGTGATCAGTGTTTGCTTTAATGGGCTCTTTACCCTTGACTTTTGTTAACTTATTTCTCTTTCAAATAGACTTAATTCAGAGCAGTGCCATGACAGGTATTAAAGTGAGGTTGTGAGGAATAGAATCTCTAGATCATTCTGCTGTTAAAATACAACAACCTGTATAAAGCTTCTGTTCTGGATCACTTATAATTTTCCGTATCATCAAGAGAACAATCCAAAAACACATAAATAACAGTACAACCCACATAAGAGATGCATATCTATCCATCACAGCTTCGCTTTCATTCCCGTCAAAGATGGTGTCACTGTGATAAAGTCTATAGCGTTATTAGAGAACATTTGTACATTGATTGATCAGGTCCACATGTGTGTATTAAACATATTTTAGTTTCATTTGATTATTAAATCAAACATTAATGAATTGTTAAGCAAGAAATGTAGCCATTGTGATAGAAATATTACTTGTAACAGCGACACAAACTGTGTAAATGCGTCAACCTCTTGTGTTAAAGTTTAGACATCAACACTCATCATACAAATGTCAACAATGGTGAAAAAAGAAAACATATTCAAATATTAATAGTAAAAGACTCCAGCTGCAAAACGTATTCATGCTGCAATGCATGCTGGGAGCCATGAATGAGTTTTGTGTGCTGGCAATGAAGCATGTCTCCATTTTTGAGGTTCAAATGGTGATTGTTGATGTCTGTCTGAAAACGGTTAATAACTTTTTACTAATTTTTTCATAATTTATCGGAATATTTGATTGTCGTAGCATCACTTATAGACAAATAATATATTAAACACAACTCTGATCAAACCCTTTTGTAATGATATTACTTAACTGTCAACATCACCTGATGTTGTTGCATCTTGACTTCTGACACAGTAAAAGTGTTTTCTGAACATGAATAGAAAAACTAAAAGGAAGCACTGTCTAAGCAATGATGACTTCAAATGTTTGTTCCTCTTTCTTTTAGTGTTTCATCACTAATGCTCAAAAATCACTTCATTCAATTCAATTCACTTTTATTTGTACAGCGCTTAGTTTTCACAATAGATGTCGTTTCAAAGCAGCTGTACATAAAATGCATGTGTACGTTACATTTTTGTCAAGGCAAGGCAAGTTTATTTATATAGCACATTTCAAACACAATGGTAATTCAAAGTGCTTTATATATAAGAAATGACAATAATCAAAAGAAATAAGAATGATTTAAACAGTTTAGAATAAAAAAGAGAAAATTAAACAGTACAAACAGTCGGACGAACAGTGGCACAGTGCTCATTAAGTAAATGCTAAACATGTGTTTTGAGTCTGGATTTGAATGTGATAGGATATTCGAAGGATAGGCTATTCGAAGGATATTCGAAGAAAGTTGTTCAAAGAATGTTTTCTGCTTACATTATATAATAATGTATGAAAAAAGTTGCTTACCTTTTGAGATAAGTCTTGAAGACATACTGTATTGGCCTGACTCCTTGTCAGAATGTCAGCCAAAGTTAACGTACCCTTGTTAGCTGTGATAGCTGTGCGTGCAAATTGTATATTGCCGGTGCTTACTTATTCTGATAGTTTTGTACTGCGATTAAGATGCACATGTCACCATTAGCCATTCAAATGTGTGTTCACTGCATTATTTGATTTACTCTGCTGCACTTTTAAGCTTTCTTTTAATTTTCACTATAGCTACTGCAAGTAATACACACATTTTTACCATGAAATATATCAATGTTTAGCTTGTTATTGCGTGACTATGCTGTTCATCTTAGCTATCTCAAAGTAGTTCACTTTTAAAAAAAAACTTTAGCTGATAATTTACTCACCCCCATTTCATTCAAGATATCCATGTCATTTAACTTTGTTATTTTCTTTTTTTTTTTCTTTTTTTTTTTTAAATGAGCGATCATTTCGCTTGATTTGCTTGGACCCTTATTCATCGTCTGGAATCGTTTACAGCCCTTTGAACAGTTTACACTGAAACTGTCTTTTGGACCTTTGGTTACCAGTAAAGTGCATTTTATGAATAAAAATCCTGGAATGTTTTCATCAAAAACCTTAATTTCTTTTTGACTGAAGAAAGAAAGACATGGATATCTTGAATGACATGGGTGAGTAAATTATCATAAGTTTTTTTTTTCAGTGAACTATTCCTTTAACAGTAATGCTCGAATGGCGCCATCTTGTGGGCATAGGCCTACATAGAACGACTTTTCAATATATATACATACAGTATATATATATATATATATATATATATACACTCACCGGCCACTTTATTAGGTACACCTGTCCAACTGCTCGTTAACACTTAATTTCTAAGCAGCCAATCACATGGCGGCAACTCAGTGCATTTAGGCATGTAGACATGGTCAAGACAATCTCCTGCAGTTCAAACCGAGCATCAGTATGGGGAAGAAAGGTGATTTGAGTGACTTTGAACGTGGCATGATTGTTGGTGCCAGAAGGGCTGGTCTGAGTATTTCAGAAACTGCTAATCTACTGGTATTTTCACGCACAACCATCTCTAGGGTTTACAGAGAATGGTCCGAAAAAGAAAAAACATCCAGTGAGCGGCAGTTCTGTGGGCGGAAATGCCTCGTTGATGCCAGAGGTCATAGGAGAATGGCCAGACTGGTTCGAGCTGATAGAAGGGCAACAGTGACTCAAATAACCACCCGTTACAACCAAGGTGGGCAGAAGAGCATCTCTGAATGCACAGTACGTCGAACTTTGAGGCAGATGGGCTACAGCAGCAGAAGACCACACCGGGTGCCTCTCCTTTCAGCTAAGAACAGGAAACTGAGGCTACAATTTGCACAAGCTCATCGAAATTGGACAATAGAAGATTGGAAAAACGTTGCCTGGTCTGATGAGTCTCGATTTCTGCTGCGACATTCGGATGGTAGGGTCAGAATTTGGCGTCTACAACATGAAAGCATGGATCTATCCTGCCTTGTATCAACGGTTCAGGCTGGTGGTGTTGGTGTCATGGTGTGGGGAATATTTTCTTGGCACTCTTTGGGCCCCTTGGTACCAATTGAGCATCGTTGCAACGCCACAGCCTACCTGAGTATTGTTGCTGACCATGTCCATCCCTTTATGACCACAATGTACCCAACTTCTGATGGCTACTTTCAGCAGGATAATGCGCCATGTCATAAAGCTGGAATCATCTCAGACTGGTTTCTTGAACATGACAATGAGTTCGCTGTACTCAAATGGCCTCCACAGTCAACAGATCTCAATCCAATAGAGGATCTTTGGGATGTGGTGGAACGGGAGATTCGCATCATGGATGTGCAGCCGACAAATCTGCGGCAACTGTGTGATGCCATCATGTCAATATGGACCAAACTCCCTGAGGAATGCTTCCAGCACCTTGTTAAATCTATGCCACGAAGAATTGAGGCAGTTCTGAAGGCAAAAGGGGGTCCAACCCGTTACTAGCATGGGGTACCTAATAAAGTGGCCGGTGAGTGTATATATATATATTAAATTAACTTTTGAGAAATCAATTATATTGTATTTAACATTCTGGATATTTATGCAGAGAATCTCAGTTATAACCAACAGAATAAATCACATTCATAAATTTCAAATGATTAACGTCATTATTTGATCAGCATCATTATATAATTGTTTATATTTGTTCATCTGAACTTTGATGCAACAGCAAATTAAAATATAAAGTTAATAATTTAAGGGTCAAGAGCCCAACTAAAGCAAACACTCATCTCCATAACGGTGGCTTAAATTTTAGATTTTCTCTTTGTGATTCTGCTTTAGGTGTCTTCAATAATGCTCAATCATCACTCATTTAATCAATTAATTATCTCATTAACATTAACACTCACAAATGTGGACTCATATACACTCCCAGGTGTGTTAATTTAACACGGGTGATTTTGTCGTGACGAAGAGCCGACCAGCTGAGCCATATCGCATTAAATATCACTGGCGATACGTCCTCGATATTAACGCGATTTGGCTCAGCTTGTCAGTGATCTACGGCTCGTTGTAGTAAATGCCGCTCCACCTGAAAGCAGGTTAAGGTGATTTACTACTAATCAAGGAACCGGCTTTACTGATTAGATGCGCATAACAATATCGTGCAATATATCGCCCAGCCCTACCGCAAAGCATGCTGGGAGCATTTGTATGCTTCCATGAAGAATGTTACCATTGTTGAGTTTCATATACCAAATGTTTTTGTCTGTAAGTGTATAATAGTTTCAAAGCAATAGAACTATAACAAAATCTAAACCTCTGGTAATTCTCAATAAGATTTCTATATACATGTGACAGAAATAAAGTCAGTCTGGTTAGCAATAAGTGAAGCTGGTGATGCTGTTTGTGGAGAGGTTTAATGAGATCTTGATAGAGTTAATGTCTTTTATCTTCAGTTTATCTAAGGCTGTGTCTGGATTTGTGGTTGTGGTTTGTGTTCATA
Organism: Cyprinella venusta; assembly: GCA_038021265.1. NCBI lineage: Eukaryota > Metazoa > Chordata > Actinopteri > Cypriniformes > Leuciscidae > Cyprinella > Cyprinella venusta. Next base: position 49,284,881 of record CM075863.1, on the reverse strand, counting down.
TTATAATTTTTCGAAAGATGTTTGAAAGAATGTTTCAGGAATATCACACTATGCGCACCTTAGTGCACAGTGTAAACTGACCCACATTGTTTTGACAGCTGCAAGAGAGAAAATATTAAAGGTTCTCTAAGCGATCCTGGGTGTTGACGTTCGGAATATTTTCAAACAAATCGGAGGCTAGCTAGACCCTCCCTCCCCCGCATCTCATCTCCTCCCCCTCCCTTCCGTGCTTCCTGAAATAATTGTAACCGTTGGACTGGAAGCCCTTCTGCCGCCGGAGTTCTCGCCATCGTTCAAAAGCTTTGCTACCGATTCTTTATCCGACTCCTTCTTCTTTTTAATTTGTTCTTCAGATCGACGTCTCTTTGGTCGTGTGTCGGCCATTTTTCAAACTTCCCTCTGATGCTTCTCTCTCCTTCACACACACACCCCCTTCATGTGCACACGCACTAACCCCACAGACACACCCTCAAATACTTCTTGTCAGTGATTGGCTGGAACACTGTTTGTTAGGATTCGTGGTCCGGGTAAGACATGATTGTTTTTGTTGCCGTTTGTGGAGCCTGTGATGTCTACAGAGACCGCGGTTTTTTACAGTGTGTTTAGGGGACAGGCAGCTAGCCGATAGTGAGACGTTTGATGTATGTGACAAAAAATGTTTTGGCCCCACATCGCTTAGAGAACCTTTAAGAAAAGTCATAAATGGCTATTGACTCCATCCATCCATATCTATCCACTGGCATCAGCCCTCACTGGTCTCACATTACCCATAACGTTTAGCCTAGTGTAACAGTGACCTTTGAATGAACACAGAATCTGTTTATCTGTGTTTCTCACTGTTTATCTATCTTATACATTAATTCCGTTTGGCATGACGGTTGTTTCCTGGTCAAACATTACCACTGACTCTTACCCTAGTGATTTTGAGAACTAGGTGACCTACATGTTGTCATTTTTAAACACAGTAAACTTGGCACATGTAGCAATCAAACAATAAGAAATGAGAGCTACACTGTAAAAAAATATTGTTGGTTTAACTTAAAAAAGTAAGTAACCTGGTTGCCTTAAAATTGTAAGTTGATTGAACTAGAAAAAGTGAGTTAATCCAATGAAGGAGATTGATTTAGTCATCAGAAACTCAAAATAATAAGTTATCTCAACTAAATAAATTATTTAAGTTGATTTGACAAAAGAAAAAAATGTTGTGATAACAAATCTTGAAAATATGTTTTTACTACATTTTTATTTTCAATTGGTCAACGGAGGACAGTCACTTTTAGATGGTGTTTGCATTTAAATGTGTCTGCAGTGTGTGGACACAACCACAATACAATAAAATAAATCCATTCTCTCCTTTTTTCACTCCTTTTTTATCCTAAAAAAGTCTAAACACTCTCAATAATCAAATAGTTTGGATTTTCTGAGTAATATGATGTCATATTGCTCATGCTCCTCCGCCCACGACCACTTAGGACTGTCTTATACTAGCATATTTCCCCCCTCAGCCAATTGTATCCACAAGTTTCCTATACGCCCCATGAGGCCTTGCGTCAAAAGTGGGCGCAACTTCTGGTTCGAGGTAAACAAAGCGCGACTTGACATGCTTGACACTCGTTCATTCAACAGTTGACAGTCATTCAAGTTATAGCGATCCAAACTAGCTAACGATGTGGGAACACAACCTCAACAAAATTCAAAAGGGTGAAATAACAGTGCCTTTACCCTCCGCAGTAGTTGATTGGGAGTATTATAATAACATTATTAATAATCAATACTCATCAAGGCATGGTGACAGACAGTTGTGCGAGCTGACAAACAATTAAACTAAAAAATACACACTTAGTCATTGTGCTTTGGAGTTTATTCAAAATTATAAATAATGTGCTACTTGAATACATTAACTGGCACATTTGGTATTCTGTCAACACAGGCTTTGATCCTGAGTTTAGGTGTAACATCAGTAGCGAACAGCCAAACACATGCTGATAGAGTTTATAGAATATTAAGAATTTACTCAAATGTACACAGGAAGATTCGTCGTCTTTTGGGAGGTGATGGAAACTACAGTCGTTGGCAGGATCAGAGACGGGCTCTGGCAGGATCACTCTAATTTCGTTTACAGCTTATGTTCAAAACAATCACGTTTAAGCCACTGAATTAGTTTAGTCCGGTTGTACATACAACCGCGAACAGCACATGTTGTCCCTGAGCTCCGTAACGACATCTCTCAAAGATTTGCGTCTTTAAATAGTAAAACAATTCTCCGAAAAACAGCTAGCCTCTTCGCAAACTAACACACAAAATACCATTGGAATGCTACTTCCGTCGCCTCACCGGAAGTTTTACCCACTTCTATTTTTTACAGGACCGCCCCTCGGAAACTTGTGGATACTATCTACCACATAGATATGTATATAAAGGCTAGATGTCTTAAGGCGGAGTTTCTATCGTCATCTCCGGCAGCCATCTTGTCACAGGCAAGCTGATGTAAGATGAGCGGTCAGCACAAACACAAATACTCTTATCTCGTTGAGATCTTGACGGATTTACAAATGGTTTGGTTTCTTACAAACGTTATTAACATGGCTATAATTCTGGCATCTGGATGATTATTTATTTATACACTTATTATTCATAAGTATGCTGTGTCATAACTACATCTCCGACGTTTATAACATTCCAAACCATTTGAAATCGGTAGAAAATTGAGCAAGTTATGGTTATTCAAATAGTATGCACCATTAACACAATGTTAAGAGTGAGCAAGCTGCCTGTGACAAGATTGCCGCCAGGTGCAGACGTCAACCTCCATTGACCAGCAGCGTGGACGAGATATCTAGCCTTTATATAGATATCTATACTTGTGTCGGCATGCGCAATGGAAGACAAGGGTGGGGTGAGCGGTTGCTCATTATTAAAGGGACCTTCACCGAAACGGGTCGCTGTGAACAGAGCTGCTTTTGAGGAGGTAAAAAAGGTGTTGATTTACACAACCATTGATGAATTTTAACCAAAGTATCTTACTAACTTTACATGAAGACCCTAACGAATCGTACTAACTTGTGAAAAATTGGGCATCTGATGACCCCTTTAAAGTTAGTCACGAGCACAGCCAAAGAAGGATTGAGATTGAAAATTATTTGCTGTCTCTTGTAGGGATGGCAAAAACTAAAAATTTTCTTGACCGACCACCGAGCCTCATTAGCCGTTTTAAACCCATAAACCGATTGGTTTAAAATATGCTACGCTATTTAAAATAACAGCCATTTTGAGCCGCGCCTGCAATTTCACAACTCTGTTGCATCTCTCTGCCGCAATGGCTCCCACAGACATACAAACACACACACACACACACACACACACACACACACACACACACACACACACTGCCCCGGTGCCGCCCTTCCACTCATGTCACTTCTTTAAAATCCCCATACAGCGTGAAACATGAGTCGAGTTTTATAGTATGCATGTGGTGGAAGAAAGTTGCCTAGCCTACATTTTTTAGTAATTGAACGTATTGTTCATTTTCTCATTGAAGGGTATCTTGTGTCTGTTTGCTATAGCAACCATAACAGCTCTGTATTCTCATGCCTACCTTGTTTTGAACGACAAATTCCCCATTGATTAATTTGAGGTTCCTCCCATATGCATGCATTACACAGGTTTGGATGCAGCAGAACGTTTGTGCAGCCTTGAAACATGGTTGTTGTGGAATCTATGCTGAATCTCTCCACCACAGTTACATTACTGGGTGCTTTTCTTTTGATATTGGTTTTCTATCGACTTTCCTGTGACTCCAAATCTCAGAAAGAGGGGAAAGAGCCACCGGGACCCAAACCTCTGCCGCTGTTGGGTAACTTGCTGACGCTTGACCTCAAGAGACCCTTTGACACCCTTTGTGAGGTGAGAACTTTAAATAGACACATTTCAATAATTAAAGCAACATTATAACTGATGTTTTTTTCTGTGTCCTTCAGCTGTCCAGAAACTATGGGAATGTTTTCCAAGTGTTTTTGGGTCCTAAAAAAGTTGTGGTACTAGCTGGACATAAAACCGTCAAAGAAGCTCTCGTGAACTTCGCAGATGAGTTTGGGGAGCGAGATATTTCACCTTCTTTCCGGATAATTACCGATGGTCATGGTAAAAATAACTTAATGTTGTGTTTGCATTTAAATCACTTCTTAATTTACTAGCCAAGGGTCAGATTTACTAACAGCTTGTGGCAGCGCAATCCCCTTTTTTGGCATTAAAACCTAACAGTAGTATTTACTCAATTAAATTGAGTTCACTGCACTCAAATAATACTGAAATTGAAGTGGCTTGAATGACTGAAACAGAACTCAAACTGAATGAGTTACAGAACATTTCTAGATCCCAGAATGATAAATGTATAATAATTGAATAGTTAAGTTAATTAATCATCAATTAGGTGACGATTGCTCATTAGTGATGGACACCTGCTGTTAACAACCAGAATCACTGAAGGAAAGAGAAACACAAGAAATACAAGGTTTAGGCCCTGTTTACACGAGAACGCTCGCAGGTGAAAATGTAAAAATATTTTATTGGATGTGCCTTTCGTTTACACGGCGACGGTGTTTTTGACACTCAAAAGCGCAAAAAAGTGAAACCACCCTCCAGAGTGGAAATCTTAAAAACGCTCCACCGTCGCGTTCCCGTGTAAACGTTAAAAAAGCAAAAGTCTGCTTGACAGTGAAGGTTGTACGGAAGCGTGTGGACTTGGTGTTGTTGTAGTATGCGCTCTTAGCTGCCAGAAGTGCATACTAAATTGAATTTCACACACTTTTGCATCTCCATTTGCACGCGGACTTACCACACAAAACGCTCGTCTAAACGCAGAATAAAAAAAGATGACGCAACGCCACTTTTACGTTTTCTCTTCAGAATTGTTTCCGTGTAATCATAGCCTTAAAGTCACCATGATGGAGATCAGAGTTTGCTTTAGTTGGGCTCTTGACCCTTGATGGTTCAATATTCTTTTTTCTTTATTCAATTCAAAGATTCAATATTCAATTTTCTTTGGCTGTTGTAATTGAGTGTTTATAAAACATTTGTCATGGCACAAAAGTCAAGGAAATACAACTCTTTATGAGTTGTATCCATAAAGAGATTTTGTATTCATAAAGAGTGTATGTTAGGGTGATGATGGTCAAGGTTTGATGGTGACAATCATCACTTAATGTCTAATCTTTGATTATATTATTAGTTGTTTTCATAAACAGATTTTACAATATAAGAACTAGCAATGTTATGATCAAATAGTATGGAGGATTTTACAGAAATTTGATTACCAAATCTAACACAGATATCAAGATTCAGCATATGAATCTGATCAGTGGTGACATTAAAAAATGATTCATACTGCAATGCATGCTGGGTACTAGAATTGCAGCATGACTCGTTTTTTAACGGTCACCATTGTTGAGATACATATACTGATTCTTGATGTCTGTGTAAGTCCGTATGATACCATAGAGGTTTTTAAAATCTGATTGAAACAACAACGGGCCTTGCAGCAGAATCAAAGTTAATAAATAATAGATTAATAAAAGTTATAAAAAATAATAAATAATAAAAGTTATATATCATCTGTTTAATCACAGATTGTTCTCTAGAAAATATAAGAGCATCAGAACACTAAATGATCATGAATCATCATGAAAACAAAATATTCTTTTGTGCAATAACATTTGTGTTAGTCTTTAATCGCTCAGTGTTGCAGTTGGTCTGATGCTCCCAGCCATGTTGGCATGACTTATAGTATCGTGTTCATTGCTCTTGGTCCTGATAATTGCCTCTTTGTAGCTATATTCTGCTTATTGTTGCTCTACTGACATTGAAGTTTAGTTCCCAGACTTTCTAATTTCTAGGCTTGTGAACGGTTGGTTCTTTCTGTGTTGATCAGGAATCCTCTTTTCCAATGGAGAGAACTGGAGAGAGATGCGACGCTTCGCTCTCAGCAGCCTGCGGGACTTCGGGATGGGCAAGAGAGGAAGTGAAGAGAAAATCATAGAGGAAATTCAGTATCTGAAAGAAGAGTTTGATAAGTTTGAAGGTACAAGCTGAAACACATTTATGGACATCTGCAATCATGCTCTTAGTTTAAAGGATCCGTTGAGAGATGTTTGTTCCTTATCGGTCAGTCACTACAACGTAGGTCATGACTGACCAATAGGAATCTTGCTATCCAATACACATCAGCTGTGCAACCTCTTTAGCGCGGGTATAAACGAGCAGCTGGTGGGATTGCACTTCAGTTTTTTGCTTCGAAGCCGACACTTCGATGCTGTTTAAATTAAACTACAAGCCTTCTACGAGGACTTTTCTTCATGACAGTGCAGGTGTTGCAGTGAAACAGTGTGAACAGCCTTTCTCTCTCTCTCTAACTGAGCAAGTAAAAGCTGTTCTGTTAATGTGCTGGTAAGATGAGCTGCATTGAGTGCACAAAAGCGTTTTTTTTCGGAGCTGGTAACCAGCGAGAGTGATAGCAACCTTTGTGTATTGGCTTGTTTTAGTTTCACTCGAAGTAGATTGCCTCTCTAGCGAGATTCCTATTTAACAGTCCATTTATTCATGTAGCTGACACTTTTATCTAAAGCAACTTACAATTGCTATATATGTCAGAGGTCGCACGCCTCTGGAGCAACTAGGGGTGAAGTGTCTTGCTCAGGGACAAATTGGTGTCTCACAGTGGATTCAAACTACACCAAAGGCATGTGTCTTATCCACTGTGCCATCACAACCCCAGACTGACCTATGTCTCCGTTCCCGCCCTCAGGGAACATTATATGTTACCAAATGGGTATGGGTTACCGTATGCAACCGAGACGTTTTCTCTTCACAGGGAAACCCTTCGACACAACACAGCCTGTGAACTACGCTGTGTCGAACATCATCTCATCTATTGTGTACGGCAGCAGATTTCAATACACAGACCCTCAATTCACAAAAATGGTCGAGAGGGCAAATGAAAATATTCGAGTTAGTGGATCGCCTTCTATAATGGTATGGAAATGTTTTACTGTATGGTTTTGGAGACTTCATTTATTTATTATTTTTTAGAATTATTAATACATGCATTTTTTTCTCTGTGTGTACTTGCAGCTTTATAATATATTTCCATGGTTGGGTCCGTTCATCAACAACAAAAGGATTATTGTAAGAAATGTGTTGAAAAATAAAGCAGAAATGACGAGGTTGATCACTGGACTGCTGGAGACTCTGAATCCACACGACAGCAGAGGGTTTGTCGACTCCTTTCTCATCCGCAAACAGAGCGACGAGGTACTGAAATCACCTTGTTCCATAGAAATACAGGAGAAAATAAAAAGTAATCATCAGCTTGTTTATAAAACTATAGACTATTTAAACTATTTATAAACCTTTTTTATTATTATTAAACTTAGCTATTAAATTAAATAATCAGTTGGGTTTTTTTTTTCAATTGTGGATCTAAGCCGAGCCGAGCACATAAACACTCTTCAACAGGAAATCATCGGCAGCGCTGCTTAGGATTTGTTCACAAATGTCTTTAAATACATTTGTTTAGCTGGCCGCTGTAGGTGTTTGTTTAAAACCAAATCATGCCCTCATAAACCACGAGTAAACACAAAAAATGATGTAAAATACAACTTGCGCATGACACGGTGTTCTAAAAACACTGCGCTCATGTTCAAATCATTTCTACTTTCTAAAAACTCAAGATTAAGTTAACATGAACCAACGGTTCTTCAAAGTTTTTACGAGATATCTTATTATTTTTCACCTTTTGTTCTTAAACGACACCAAAATGATTTTTAATATTTTCAAATTTATTTAATGTACTATTAATGTATTATAATCAATGAAGAACTTTGAAATATTTTTTCATTAGTATTTTATAGAAAGTATAAATCTGGGCTTTGTGGATTTGTTTTTGTCAGCAATCCTGCAAGAAGGACTCATACTTTCACCAGGAGAATCTTCTTTTGACGGTGGGAAATCTGTTTGCTGCTGGCACTGACACGACAGGAACAACCCTGCGCTGGGGTTTGATGCTCATGGCCAAATACCCTCATATACAGGGTAAAAAACAGTAGTGTTTGTCCCCATCCAGATTTTTATTTGTTAAGTTTTTTTTCCACATCAGCTGAATTCATTTGATTCATAAAAGACAAAAATATCCCATAATGCAGATCGGGTTCATGAGGAGATTGACCGAGTGATCGGTGGACGTCAGCCAGCAGTGGAAGATAGAAAGAAATTACCGTATACAGACGCTGTGATTCATGAAACCCAGAGACTGGCCAACATAGTGCCCATGAATCTCCCTCATATGACCACCTGTGATGTTCACTTCAATGGATACTTCATCAAGAAGGTCAGGCAGAAGAATAAATATTTAGGCCTAGAAACGAGACCATGTGCATCTTGAACATTGTCTTTTCTCCATTTTCTAGGGTACCACTGTAATTCCTCTGCTGACGTCGGTTTTGAAGGATCCAAGCGAATGGGAGAAACCGAACAGCTTTTACCCAGAACACTTCCTAGATGAGAAGGGCCAGTTTGTCAAGAGAGATGCTTTCATGCCTTTTTCTGCAGGTATAAGCTCAACTCTAAACACCCATTGTTTTGAAGAAATAAACATTTAATTTGGAATTAAAACTCTCTCTCTTTCAGGCCGAAGGGTTTGTTTGGGAGAGAGTTTGGCCAGGATGGAGCTCTTCCTGTTCTTCACATCCCTCCTTCAGAGCTACCGCTTCACAACTCCACCTGGAGTGTCTGGAGATGATCTGGATCTCAAAGGAATAGTCGGAGTCACGTTGAATCCGTCCCCACACAAGCTGTGTGCGATCAGACGCTCCTGATACTGGACAATCAAAATAGAAATATCACATTTTACCTCAGTTTAAATAAAAACTGATTTTACTTGACTAAATTAAAAAGTTTAAGTGAATAACTCCACAAATCTGATGAGAAATGTGTATATTCACTTCTGACTTTTGCATTGCATTAAACTCCTTGAGAAACAGGTGCATGTTTTAGTTTTTGTTCATTTTTTTTATGTTAAAATTTTATTTTAAAATATATAAATTAAAATGTATGTTGTTCATGGTCATATTGAGTTTTCATTCATGACATGTTGGTCTAATTAATATTTGCTAACACTTTATTTTGTTGGTCTTCCATTGAAATCTTTGCAATTTGCCTGATCTAAAGCAATTATTCCACATAAATGACAACATATTTGATGTACAAAAGCTTTGTCAATGATTCTTGTTTTTTTTCTGTAGGCTACCTGTCAGGTTGTTGCAGGTGACTGAAGACGGGGAGTCGGGGACACAGAACTGCAGTATAGTTGATTTAGTTTTCAAACTAAACTTAAACAGGAATAAATGAAAACTCCAGGATATCAGTACACACACAACCATATGGCAACAAGGATCAACCCACAAACACTGAGGGAAAACAAAGGGTTTAAATGAACGGGGACTGATGGGAGAATTTAATAGGTGACAGGAATTACTAATGAGACTGAGTGAGAAACTAACAGGACTGAACCAAAATCACAAAGACAGGGGAAAACAAGATTACAAAACAAACACATAGAAACCATGACACTACCTATTAGTTCAATAATAAAAAAATAGTATACTTAAAAATATATATAACTGTTGCTTTAACTGTAATCTACTGTGCATTTACAGCATGATTTACACCAACAGCACTGGATCGTGTCCTAGTTGTCTCCACTCCAAGACCAGAAGTAGCCACTCCCACTTTATCTCTGTTGAACTGGTTTTATGGGTATTGCTCTGAGAAAATGGCTTTCATGGAAGCATTTCTTCAGGTTTCCAGCACAGGAACATTATGTTGCTTGATTCTGCTCTTGGTTGTTTATCTCCTATTCTTCAGGTCTCAGAGAGATGAAAATGAACCTCCAGGGCCAAAACCGTTGCCACTTTTGGGAAATCTGCCAATGTTGGATATCAACAAACCACACTTGAGCCTATGTGAGGTAAGAAGGAAAGACATCAGTCCTATTGGGCAACCGCTTCAGCTTTGTTTCCATTGTATAATAGAGTAGAGAGCCTCGAAGTGTTGATAAACTGGCCTGGTGAGTTTTTACAAAGAACAATTCTGGTTGTTTCCACAGAGAAAAAAAAAATCAATAGTTTAGTTAGTTAGTTTGTTTCAAATAAGACAAGTCACATAATGTTTGGAAGTGGAACAGACTTTAAAGGAGAACTCCGGCGGAAAATGAACCTTTGGTCTAATTACACATTGTTACCTAGTCAGCCGTTATCTGAGATTTGTTTTCATGATTGCCGAATGTAAATAGTTTTATCTCTAAAAACTGTTTTTATAGATAAAACTATTTACATTCGGCTATCAGTTCTCCTTTAAATTAAACATCTCTTTCAACAGATGGCAAAGCAGTTCGGACCAGTTTTCACGGTCTACTTTGGTCCAAAGAAAGTGGTTGTGCTGGCCGGCTACAAAACAGTGAAGCAAGCTCTTGTTAATTATGCAGATGAATTTGGAGACCGAGAAATCACGCCACTGTTCCATGATTTCACTAAAGGTTATGGTAAGAGCAGCCCAGTCTCCTAAAAGGGGTCATGAACTGGCTTTTTAAATTTTATTATATTGTTGTCAGAGGTCAATTTATGACGTTCGCTTGGTTTTTACTTTCAAAAACATCGAAATGAATAAGTAATAGGCTATTTTCTACCCTAGTTTTGAGCCTAGCTCAAAAACGTACGGTTTTTATGGGCGTCTCGCACTGAAGACTTGGAAGTAAATGCCCACTGCTGTGAGTGGAGAACAGTTTTGCATATTATAATGAGTTTCAACTAACCCATCAATCCATTTGGGGGAAATTGTTTTGAAAACGTCCGATGTTGTAAAATGGCAACCGGAATGATTCGCCCATACATGTTCGACCCGGAGTCCGTGTGTTGCATCATTCCTGTCAGATCCAAGACGGCACAGCACCGTTTACACCAACACCATTTACCTTTACTCTTAATCGGTCTGCAAATCCAGTTTACAAAACAATCCTCAGTGAAATAAAACGAACAGATGGACGATGTTTTACCTCATCAGCTGGAACGTCTTAAAAAAACTTCAACCATGCATTCCTGTTGTAAGAGGACGCTTGCAGTGACTGTCTTCTTCCACAACCAGTCTAGTGCTCAGTAGCTCGATCCGGTTTGTTTGTCATCACGAGGTAGGCATCTGTGTTATTTAGCCATGCGTGTAATGCGCGAATCGGTGGGCGGGGCTAAACCGGACGTGTTGAAGTAGGCTTTGATCTTTTTCTGCGGGGGTGGTGTTTTATCCTCTTTGTCGTCATAATTCCCCAATTTTAAAAATGAGTCGTTTGCTGAGGCTGGTGTCAATAAAAGCTTTTATTGGACTAACAAGGACGTTTTCAGTTCTGAAACTTACAGGATATTTATAATATGATGACCTCTTAGATGTCAAAAGCTCAAGGAAAACTTGTTTTCTCAGTTCATCACCCCTTTAAAGGTTTCTTTATACTTATTAACTTAACAAATGAGTTGCAAACAGATTTTGGAGACTTTTGGACATGTACGTCACAATTATAAAATCTATTAGATACAAAAAAATCAAGAGGCATATGTGCTAAAATAACGCTCGAGTGTTTCTCAGAAGCAACTGACCCACTTTAAAAAAATTACCTTTTCTGAGCCACTTTTAAAAAATGTTTTAAGAGACCATCTGGTCTCTTTTCTTGGATGTATGAAGTCTCTTCAAAAAGTGAAAGTGTCCAAAACTTGTCTATATTTTCAACAATTTATTTATATTTTGAATGTATATTTTGAAACCTTACAACGATCTTCATTTGTATTTTTTTTCGCTGAAAATACCTGTGTGTGTGTATATATATGACTTGCACTGCTTCAATGTCTTGATTCCTATCAGTTCATGCATTTCCTTGGAATTTAAACCGTTGGTGTCACTCGACACTCGACTGTTTGGGCTACAAGTATCTGATTACTGTTAGATTAATTTCCGAAATGAAACATCTTTGTAGGAATTATATTTGCCAATGGAGAGAGCTGGAAAGAGATGAGACGGTTTGCTCTCACCAATTTACGAGACTTTGGGATGGGGAAGAGACAAATTGAGGAGAAAATCATACAGGAAACATGCCATTTACGAGATGAATTTGAGAAGTTTGAAGGTAAAGTAATCAAATAATAATCAATGCTTCTGAAGAGTCTTGTTGCATGTAATGCAAGGTTTCAAAAGTCATCAAGAAAATCACTAGCAGTACAGAAATACAGCCATGGTCATCAAATGTTGAACACATCTACCCTTTCTTTCATAGGAAAACCTTTTGAAACCACACAGTTGATTAACTACGCTGCCTCAAGTGTCATTTCTGCCATTGTGTATGGCCGTAGATTTGAGTATACAGACCCTCACCTACGGAGAATGGTGGATCGAGCCAATGAGAGCGTCAGACTGAGTGGAACGGCGTCCGTGCAGGTTTACATTTGATTTGAATGTAACTTGTGAGAGTTAATTAATTTATAATTGTATACACTATTGAATTACACTCTAAAAAATGCTGGGTTGTTTTAACCCAATTTTGGGTCAAATTTGGACAAACCCAGCCATTGGGTTACATTTTAACCCAATTGTTGAGTTTGTCCATATTTGACCCAAAATTGGGTTAAAACAACCCAGCATTTTTTAGAGTGTATGGTGAAATAAACATTTCCTGATTTTGGTTCTCCAGCTCTACAACATGTTCCCTTTCTTGGGTCCATGGATCAAGAATTGGAGACAGCTCATGAAAAACCTTGAGCTTGATATCAAAGAGATATCAGAGCTGGTGAGCAGTTTAAGTCAATCACTGAACCCACAGGACCTCAGAGGCGTTGTCGATTCGTTCCTCATCCGCAAGCAGACTGCAGAAGTAAGACCAATATAGCACAGCTTAAAATTTGAACGATCATCTTGTTTTTTCACCTTATTAAATCTCTAACGTACCATTTGATCAGGAATCTGGAGAGAAGAACTCACTTTTCCACAAGCAGAACATCATTTACACAATCGGCAACCTGTTCATCGCTGGTACGGACACCACTAGTACAACAGTGCGCTGGAGCTTGCTGCTTATGGCCAAATATCCACATATACAAGGTATGATTGAAATATTGCAATTAGCTAGAATGTTTTCTTAAAACATAATTCTGTAATTTTGGGGTTTACAATTTAAAATCAGCTCAACAGCATTTGAGGCATTATGTTGATTAGCAAGGGAAAACGGTGAGGCACTTACGTACAATGGAGATGAATGAGTCCATTCTATAAATGTTAAAACACTTACTATTTCAATAATATAACCACAATGTGTGAACAAATCTGACCAACTAAAGCAAACATTGATCACCATAATGGTGATTTCAAACCAAACTATTATTTTCTATAAAACATCGACATCTAAACTTCTGTTAATTCTCAATAAGTACTTCTGTAGACATCTGACAGAAATAAAGCAGTCTGGTTAGTAATAAGTGAAGCTGGTAATGCTGTTTGTGGAGTTGTTTACTCCTCCTTTGCTGAGATCTTCAGAGATTTAATGTCTTCTTTTTATCTTCAGTTGATTGCATCTAAGGCCGTGGCTGGAAATTAGATGTAGTCTGTGTTTCAGTGTGATGTTTATTCCAACCAAAATTGGACGTCTGCCCAACATTGGGGCTTGAGTGAAACAAACGTTCGGTTTAGACCTTGACCGATTTTCATTTGCAACCAAAATGGGACATCTGACTGACATTGGAGTCCACGTCCAGTGCCCACTGGGAAACTTCTAGCTAAAAAGTTTAGAAGAACGCTAGGAGATAGTGTTATACCTAACAATGTTATCTAAAACTTTTTTGTTATCCTACCTTCCAGAAGAATACATAGTAAATCCACATTGTTAATTAATGGTCAGGTCAATATATGATTGTGTTGAAACACAACCAACACCACCAGATCGCCTATTTTTTTTTTTCGTTCAGCCAAACAAAATCTAAAGTTAATGAGTTGAGGGTCAAGAGCCCAACTGAAGCAAACATTGATCACCATAATGGTAACTTAAAATTTCCAGTTTTCTTCAATAGAGATTCTGCTAGTGAACATCAGGTGTCTTCAATAATGCTCAATTCAATTATATACTTAATTATCTCATTCAGTGTTCATTTAACACTCTACTCAGAGTTTATATAAGGCTATGTTTACATGGAAACGATTTTGAAGAGAAAACGCAAAAGTGGCGTTTCGTCATCACTTTTTATTCTGTGTTTAGACGAGCGCTTTGTGTGGGAAATCTGCGTGCAAATGGTGACGCAAAAGTGTGTGAAATTCAATGTAGTATGCCCTTCAGACGGCTAGAAGTGCATACTACAACAACACCAAGTCCACGCGCCTGCGTACAAACTTCACTGTCAAGCAGACTTTTGCGTTTTTACCATTTACACGGGAACCCGACGGTGGAGCGTTTTTAAGATTTCCACTCTGGAGGGTGGTTTCACTTTTTTGCGTTTTTTAGCCCCAAAAACGTTACACGAGAACGCTCGCGGGTGAAAACGTAAAAATATTTTATCAGATGTGCCTTTCGTTTACATGGCGACGGCGTTTTTGAGGCTTATAAACGCAAAAAAGTGAAGGTTGTATGCAGGTGCGTGGACTTGTGTTGTTGTAGTGCACTCCTAGCTGCCTGGAGTGCATACTACATTGAATTTCACACACTTTTGCGTCACCATTTGCATAGGCGTCATTTATGGGGGGGACGGGTGGGACATGTCCCACTCCCCACCACTTTTTGCTAGGGTCGATTTTGTCCCCACAAATTTTGAAACATCTCGCGCCACAGATATACCAATACAAATAAAACATCTCCAGTTAACAGCATTCGTTTCATTTGTTTGTTAAATAACAGGCGATCTACATCTGAAATCCGTTGTCTTCTCTCGGAAACACGCTTCAATCCGTTGCGGAGATTCGTTCCGGTGAAATCACAATTCAAAATGCACGTACAAACGTGTCCCTGTTTCTCGTGGGTTCTAATCCGCTCTCGTATTTTTTTTTTCGTATTTTTCCCCCTCATCAAAACATATACAACCACTGATAAACATTATATCAATTCAACCACCGATAAACATTATTGGTTTTGATGAGGGGGAAAAAAACTATATACGAGTGCGGATTAGAACCTCAAACCCCCCGAGTCCCGACACGCTAGGCAAAAGTTCTACCTCTAGACCATCACTGTCATATGCATTACAGGGTGTATATACTCTATATACTCACTATACTCGGACATTGTGCTCATTTTTTTATTAGGAAGCTACAGGACATCGTCTTTCAAAACATGGCCTGCTCGAAAGAGAAAAAAAAGAATGAATGCGTCATTGTACCCAGCACTTTTGAAAATGCCCTTCCGAGTATGTCTCTGTCTCCAGCACATTTCAAACCAAACTGACGCCCATGCAGCACATTTCAAACCAAACTGACGCCCATGACCACTTGCACGCGGATTTCCCACACAAAACGCTCGTCTAAACGCAGAATAAAAAGTGATGCAACGCCACTTTTTCGTTTTCTCTTCAGAATCGTTTCCGTGTAAACATAGCCTGAGTGTTAATTTAACACTGGGGATTTTGCTATTCCGGGAACAAATATAAAACTTGACACTGAAAACATTACTTTCTTGTGCTTCGCATTTTTAAACTCATTTATTTTTTATTAAAAAAGAAGAGGAGGAAGGAGTGAATTTTTTTTAATGATAATCCATGCCACAAATGTTGAAGACTGAACTGAACTTGTACTGAACCAGAATATTGCCTACATCAAACAGTCTCAATATATATATATATTAAAAAAATATATTATCAGGCATGATGTTTCTGTTTTGCTTGTTAAATATACTTTGGACGTTTGCAGATCGCGTTCAAGAGGAGATTGATCAGATGATCGGTGGACGGCAACCGGTTACAGAGGACAGGAAGAACTTACCGTATACAGACGCTGTGATCCATGAAACCCAGAGACTAGCCAACATTGTACCGATGAGCATCCCTCATATGACCAGCTGCGACGTTCACTTCAATGGATACTTCATCAAGAAGGTCAGCATACTATAAATGAATACAAAATACAGAAAGTAGACTATCTTTTTCGTTTTTGTACCATGCTACACATGGTAGTACCGTCACATTCCTTGCAGTCTACTACATTGTAAACCCCATATCATATCAAAAAAGAAAGACGTGATATTTTTTCCTTGTGCAGGGCACATGCATATTTCCTCTTCTAACATCTGTATTGTGGGATGAAGATGAATGGGAAACACCCCACACCTTTAACCCTAAACACTTCTTGGACGAGCGTGGTCGATTTGTCAAGAGAGACGCCTTCCTGCCCTTCTCTGCAGGTACTACTTTCCTTCACATAGGCAATCTTTATTCATGAAATATACTTTTTTAAATGCACTCAAAAAATGATATGTTGACTTTAATATTTTTTTTATGTAAACAGGTTCCACATAACTGGGTTACTTTAATGAAACATAACATGTTCATGTAACTTCAACAATGGAATTAAGTAATTTTTAAGACACCCAATTAAACTCCTGAGCCAGGCTGATCTCATGAAGTAGCGTATGTATGACACGTCAATTCGTATTTCCATTTTTGGCGTGCTATCAAGACGCATAATCGCTTTTCAGCGTATTTATGAACGCCGTTGACTTAACGTTATATAAATATATGACTTACCTCAACCGCATCCCTAAACTTAACCGTCACTGGGGTTAATGGCATTTATGACTGTTCCCTTACCATCCTAGGTAAAAAAAAGATATGACTTACCTCAACCCTATCCCTAAACTTAACCGTCACTGGGGTTAATGGCATTTATGACTGTTCCCTTACCATCTAAGTGAAAAAAAAAGATATGACTTACCTCAACCCTATCCCTAAACTTAACCGTCACTGGGGTTAATGGCATTTATGACTGTTCCCTGACCATCCTAGGTAAAAAAAGATATGACTTACCTCAACCCCATCCCTAAACTTAACCGTCACTGGGGTTAATGGCATTCATGACTGTTCCCTTACCATCTAAGTGAAAAAAAAAAGATATGACTTACCTCAACCCTATCCCTAAACTTAACCGTCACTGGGGCTATTGGCATATGACTGGGCATTTGACGGCGTGTACGGACACGCGAAATGACGCGAACATTAATGGAGTAGACAAACACGCATACACGCGGACACACGTAGATAGCTCAAAATGTGTAGAGATAACACGCCACTTGACTTGAAAGTGGCATGTATGTTTACGCAAAAGTCATGATGTCATGTTGCCTGAGCTGATTGTAAAAGGGATACTCCACTTTTTTTGGAAATAGGCTCATTTTACAACTCCCCCAGAGTTAAACAGTCCAGTTTTACAGTTTTCGAATCCATTGCACCGATTTTCTGATATTTAGAAGAATATCAGTAACCAGACAGTTTCTGGTCTCATTGACTTCCATAGTAGGAAAAAAAATACTACGGAATTCAATGAGACCAGAAACTGGAAAATATCAGAAAATCGGCTGCATACATTTGAAAACGGTAAAACCCAACAGTTTAACTCTGGGGGAGTTGTAAAATGAGCCTATTTTCCAAAAAAAAAGAGGAGGATCCCTTTAAATGAACACTGAAGCAGTGTTAAATTCAGGCTATGTTTACACGGAAACGATACTGAAGTGAAAACGCAAAAGTGGCGTTGCGTCATCACTTTGTATTTTGCATTAAGACGAGCGTTTTGTGTGGGAAATCCGCGTGCAAATTGTGACGCAAAAGTGTGTGAAATTCAATGTAGTATGCACTTCAGACGGCTAGGAGTGCATACTACAACAACACCAAGTCAACGTGCCTGCGTACAACCTTCACTGTCAAGCAGACTTTTGCGTTTTTACCATTTACACGGGAACCCGACGGTGGAGCGTTTTTTAGATTTCCACATTCTGGAGGGGTGGTTTCACTTTTTTTGCGTTTTTAAGCCTCAAAAACGCCGTCGCCGTGTAAACAAAAGGCACATCCGATAAAATATTTTTACGTTTTCACCCGGAATCGTTCTCGTGTAAAAGGCGCCTTAGATAATAAAGTGAATAATTGAGTGATGATTGACCATTATTGAAGACACCTGATATTAACAAGCAGAATCACTGAAGGAGAAACCAGAATTTTAGGTCACCATTGTGGAGATCAGTATTTATTTTAGTTGGGCTCTTGACCTTCACATTATTAACTTTGACCAAATCTCTGTCTCTCTCAGGCCGCAGGGCTTGTCCTGGAGAGAGTTTGGCCAGGATGGAGCTCTTCCTGTTCTTCACCTCCCTCCTTCAGCATTTCCGCTTCACTCCTCCTCCTGGAGTGTCTGAAGATGATCTGGATCTCACACCAGCGGTGGGCTTCACCCTGAACCCAGCCTCACACAAACTATGCGCAGTTAAACGCTTGTGAAATCTCTTCATTCTGTTTACAGTAAAGTTGATCGTTTTCAATCAGAAACAGCACTTGCATTATATTTGTGTGTTTTCTGTTCAAAAAGCGTTGAACAACCGCCATATGCAAGTCACAATACTGAAGACAAGATATGTCGTTACTGTGTGACTTTTGAGTCCTCTCTGCATTGAACAGCGTCTCTAACAGCTTACATAAGAGTTTTTACATGATATTATTTTTCGAGGCTTTTAAAAGAATGAAATTGTGTTTTTTTTTAGTCATGGCTCAGCACACACATCAGATTTACGAAGGATCAAAAACTAAGTTCAAAAATTGTTTACAATAAGATCGTAAAGAATTTCATTACACAAACACATTCACACACACACACACACACACACACACACACACACACACACACACACACACACACACACACACACACACACACACACACACACACACACTACACAGATAGCAAGCAACCATTCAAACAATGTTAAAGGGTAGGCCTAACTAAACCCTAAAACAACTTTTTTAGTGATCTGTAATCATTTGACATAGTAAAAGGTTGGAAGACCGCAGTTTCAGTGGAGCATTTGGAGATTTTTAGAGATTAGATACTGAATGAACAACATCTCAACACTAAATTATAAAGGCCGTAGGGCTGGGCAATATATCGCACGATATTGTTATGCGCATCTAATCAGTAAAGCCGGTTCCTTGATTAGTAGTAAATCACCTGCTTTCAGATGGAGCGGCATTTACTACAAAGAGCCGTAGTTCACTGACAAGCTGAGCCAAATCGTGTTAATATCGAGGACGTATCGCCAGCGATATTTAATGCGATATGGCTCAGCTTGTCAGTTAACTACGGCTCGTCGTCACGACAAAATCTCCCGTGTTAAAGTAACACACCTGGGAGTGTATATGAGTCCACAATCAAGAGTGTTAAAGTTAATTAGATCATTAAGTGATTAAATGAGTGATGATGGAATTGTTGAACATTTCACACAATGTGTGAGATGACTTGCGAGAGCCCGATTTTTTTTACATGCACCCTGATAAATAAAAATATAGTCAAGTTTTTCCATAGACCGCTGATGTAGCATATTTGTTTTATGAATTAATTTAATTTAAAACATTGTGTATTTTTTTAAAAAAAGATATCATTTAAACTTTTAATGATTATACTGTGAAGTAAGATTAACACTAATAAAACATATGGAATGTCTCCGCTGAACCGACACACACACACACACACACACAATGCATGCCTGTCAAGCGAGGGGTATAGAGGATCACTTGTGGGAGATTTTAGTAACACATTTATTTTTAAAATGAACGATAAAAGCATTTCATTTATATACTTTTAAATGAACAATGTTGTTTAACTTCAACTCAGTTAGTGTGAAATGTTATATTTGTTAATTAATAATTGCGCATTTATTACCATTCCATTTATATACTTTTGAAGATCGTTGTTTTTCAACTCTAGTTAGTGTTGAATAATATATTTTGTAAATTACTAGATGTAGATTTGATAAGAACAGAAAATAAGTGTGAGAGGGCCCCTCTGACTTGGATTCAGAGAGGTCTAAAGTAATTTATTACCATTTCTTACACACAGACACACATAGACACCCCCCCCCCACACACACACACACAAACCACTCAGGCCATGCATGGGAGAGAGAATTACAGGGAGATCTTCACAACTTTAAACTCATCTTGTACATCTTTTGTAAACCATGCCTGTATTGTATGGACATCTTAGGAACTACTTTGTCAACCGGCTGGAAAAGTAAGATGCTTTTATTTATTCTTGAACCGTTTAGCAAGCCTGTATGTTTTTTTTTAGAATCAATAAAACATGTATTATTTTACAATGAATGATAAAGCATTTTATTGATATTCTATTATTATTGCCCAATGCACAATCTTCTCACAGTCCATAAAAACACTCAAAGTTAATAAATGTAGCTTATTATGTTATTTTTTTTTTTTTTAGATTTTGCAGTAATCTTTAAAAAAGATCCAGATTTTCATGCATATAAACATATATATATACATACATATATGTGTGTGTGTGTGTGTGTGTGTGTGCGTGTGTGTTTTCATATATTTCAGCTAAACACATTTATATTTTAAGCTGTTGAGACCTGTGAATCTAGTTTAAAATATTTTCAGAACTTAAAAAACCTACTACAATTTATTGTAATAATTTTGTTACTGAAAGTATAATAGGCCTACAGCATAATTAAAATAGTTTATTTATTTTTCATCAAATTTTTCAAGTCCAAAAAAGTCTACTCTGTCATGCTGCTCTTTGGACACTTTTGACCAAACAATTACATTTTTTAATCTATAATAATCCACAAACAACTGGTGGGCTGCAGCCCAGGAGACTGAAATAAGAGATTGACATGAGATCAGATCCAGGTGGATTGAGCTGTGATAAAAGATTTGCTGTATATTTAAAGGTTACATGTAATAAAATGCTTTCCCTTTATTCAGGTTTAGTAACAATAATGCAAAAATGTGTACACTTCAAAAAAAAAAAAAATTAATAAACCTTGTCAAAAAGTATTACTTTAGAATACATTAAAATCCACAGTTTAAAGTAAGTAAACGTGTGTCAAAAACTACTAGAGAATTCACAAGTCTCTCCAGAGAGCTATAAAGGCATAAAGCACCATGACATTACTTATTTTATTTTATTTTCTCTCAGCAGATGGCGCTAATCTGATTCAAATAATCTCTATATTAATCTGTAATACTGGATTAAGTGTCAATAGTTTACAATTACATTTTTTACCTAGACCCACACATTTAGTGAATATTCAAATTATCCTGTTAAAATGTTTTATTGGTTCAGACATCCGACCTGGTTCCCAAAACGCTCCTGCCCACTTCAGAGCCTTTCCAGTTAACAGTGAGCAGATGAAAGAAATGCGGTCTATATCCGAGGCGTAAAACAGGGGCTGATGATTCATATACAAGCTGCACTGCTGAAGAAATCCTTCACACGCTTCAGGTGAGCCATTAAACTTCTCGTTTCCTTCTTTCGGCGTGTTTACCGCCCTGTTCAGAAAGGCTTTTGAACTCCCCGCAGAAAAGGAGGATCCCGAGGAACTGCTCTTTTCCCTGCGCCGGAAAGGTTCGTTAGCGGCGGATTTCTCTCACTCACTCCGCACGCCGCTTAAGCCTCAGCTCGCTAAACTGTTTGATCAGAGGAGCTTTTAAGCATATCGTTCCTGCCAAACCCATTCATCGTGTCGGACCCCTCGAGCCCGTATCCCGCACTGGCCCTGTTAAAAGTGCTGTTCCAAAGACAGCGGAGGTGTCGCGGGTAGAACCGGAGTTTGAGCGCGTGCCAGCCGACTCGAGTGAGTCAAGTGCCAAGCCGAGTGAATCAAGTGAGTCAAGTGTCGAGCTGAGTGAATCGAGTGCCAAGCCAAGTGAACCAAGTGCCGAGCCGAGTGCCGAATCAAGTGAGTCAATTCAGCTAAGTGAATCTAGTCTGTACAGTGAATCTCCAGTTCAAGTGAGCGCTGAATCTCCAGTTCAAGTGAGCACTAAATCTCCAGTTCAAGTGAGCGCTGAATTTCCAGTTCAAGTGAGCGCTGAGTCTCCAGTCCAAGTGAGTGAATCTCCTGTTCAAGTGAGCTCTGAATCTTCAGTTCAATTGAGTGAATCTCCAGTTCTTGTGAACAAATCTCCAGTTCAAGTGAGCTCTGAATCTCCAGTTCAAGTGAGCGCTGAATCTCCAGTCCAAGTGAGTGAATCTCCTGTTCAAGTGAGCTTCGAATCTTCAGTTCAATTGAGTGAATCTCCAGTTCCAGTGAATGAATCTACAGTTCAAATGAGTGAGTCGCCCAGCTCAGCGAGTGTGTCTAGGGGTGCTTCTCATTTCTTATTTGTGCATCCTCGTTTCCTTTCCTTGGTTCCTTTCCTTGCGTCTCAGCTCCACCCCCTGTAGGACGCGAGGGAAGGAAGCGAGGAAAGGAAAGGAGTACAGAGGAATCGAATAAAAGTTTTTTTTAAATGCATTGGAATACTTAATCACTCGAGCGTCACTCCACAGTGTCTTTAGCAACGCTAAAAGTATCTGCCCTTATGTTGTTGAAGTTTGGTTATTTAATAAATCCATAATAAATAATAATAAAGATAGGCTATACCGTTGAAATATCTGAGATGTGTGGTTTATATAAACTGCAAAGGTAAAGTATAAATGAAAATGATTGAGACCGATGTGAAGGGGGAGGAGAATCTGCACGTACGTCACGTTTAGTCAATATAACAGTTCCGCGTAGGATACACCTGTGTATCCTTGCTTATGACTCCTCAGGAAGCCTCCTATCTCCTTGATCCTCGACTCCTCACGGTGCAATTAGAGAATTGAGATGTCCTTCAAGATGGCTGAGCTCGATCGGTTTCCGGGTCATAGGAGGGAGGACGGAGGAGCGTGGAGACGAGGAGGGATATTGAGAAACACCCTAGGTCTGTGACTCGCCGCCGCAGGAGGAGGAGAGGGAGGAATCGTTCGGTTCGCCAGGCTCCGGTGAGCGTACTCGGACTTCTCGCCCTGCCGGCCCCGCCTCTGCGCTTCGCCCTGCCGGCCCCGCCTCTGCGCTTCGCCCTGCCGGCCCCGCCTCTGCGCCTCGCCCTGCCTGCCCCGCCTCTGCGCCTCGCCCTGCCGGCCCCGCCTCTGCGCCTCGCTCTGCCTGCCCCGCCTCTGCGCCTCGCCCTGCCGGCCCCGCCTCTGCGCCTCGCCCTGCCTGCACCCTTCAAGTTCCGGAGGCCTTTCCTGAACCCGTTCACCACCCAGAGGTTCCTCCTGTGAATTTCCCCAAGTATTTTTTGGGGAGGGGCAGTAGGTACTCTGTGGGGGCCATGGAGGCGACGCTGACATGGACCTCGTCTGAGTCTGTGAGGGCCATGGAGGCGAAGCGGTCATGGACCTCGCCTGTGTCTGCTCCGCCCTCGTCTCTGTCCAAGCCTGCTCCGCCCTTGTCTGAGTCTGCTCCATCCTGGTACTCTTCCAAGTGTGCTTCCCCATGGTCTCTTGCCCTGCTCTGGTCCCCAGGCCCCAGGCCTCTCCAGGAGCCTGGCCTCCTGCCTCTCCATGGGCCTGGCCCTCCATCCCAGCCGCCGTTGACCTCCCCCCGGAGCTCTTAGGAGCGTCTGGAAGCCACTCCTTAGAGGGGGGGTTATGTGACGATCAGCAGCTATGGTGCCCTCAAGAGCCAATGGAGGGCACTCTCTTCCCATGTTCTGTTTCCCCATGGACTCTTTGTGTTTTATTATGTTCAGCTGTGTTTCATTATTGGTTATTGAGTTCCTTATTTAAGCCTGAGTTTTCCCTTTGTCCCTTGCGAAGTCTTGTTACCCTGTAAGCGTGCATCTCTGAGCAATTTCTCCGTTTGTGTATTCCTTGTTTCTCTGGACGTTTTGACCCTTGCCTGCCTTCTGGACTGTTCACGAACCTGTGCTGCCTGCCTTGACCATTGCCTGTTCTGACCATGAGTTTCTGGACTGTCTCTTTGTTTTACTGTTTGCCTGTATCTATGTATGCTTGCAATAAAGATCTGCGCATGGATCCGACCGTCTCTGTCCAATTAAGTTTCTCCAATCTTCTCAAAACTCTGGATTCTGATAGACTGGCCACGATACATGGACCTGGATGCAAAAATTGAGGCTCTAGACCCTTCCAGAGCTGAGATATTGAAACTCAAAATTTTGACCAGAAAAAAAAATGACAGTGTTACCCCTTACGTTTTTTTTCGGGGGGTGAAAAATTAAGTTTCTCCAATATTCTCAAAACTCTGGATTCTGATAGAGGGCCGCGATACATGGACCTGGGTGCAAAAATTGAGGGTCTAGACCCTTCCAGAGCTGAGATATTGAAACTCAAAATTTTGACCAGAAAAAAAAAATGACAGTGTTACCCATTACGCTTTTTTTTCGGAGGGTGAAAAATTTAGTTTCTCCAATCTTCTCAAAACTCTGGATTCTGATAGAGGGCAACGAGACATGGACCTGGGCGCAGAAATTGAGTCACTAAACCCTTCCAGAGCTGAGATATTGAAACTCAAAATTTTGACCAGAAAAAAAAAAATGACAGTGTTACCCCTTACATTTTTTTTCGGGGGGTGAAAAATTAAGTTTCTCCAATCTTCTCAAAACTCTGGATTCTGATAGAGGACCACAAGACATGGACCTGGGTGCAAAAATTGAGGCTGTAGACCCTTCCAGAGCTGAGATGTTGAAACTCAAAATTTTGACCAGAAAAAAAATGACAGTGTTACCCCTTATATTTTTTTCGGGGGGTGAAAAATTAAGTTTCTCCAATCTTCTCAAAACTCTGGATTCTGATAGAGGGCCACGAGACATGGACCTGGGTGCAAAAATTGAGGCTGTCGACCCTTCCAGAGCTGAGATATTGAAACTCAAAATTTTGACCAGAAAAAAAATGACAGTGTTACTCCTTATGTTTTTTTTCGGGGGGTGAAAAATTAAGTTTCTCCAATCTTCTCAAAACTCTGGATTCTGATAGAGGGCCACGAGACATGGACCTGGGTGCAAAAATTGAGGGTGTAGACCCTTCCAGAGCTGAGATATTGAAACTCAAAATTTTGACCAGAAAAAAAAAATGACAGTGTTACCCCTTACATTTTTTTTGGGGGGTGAAAAATTAAGTTTCTCTAATCTTCTCAAAACTCTGGATTCTGATAGAGGACCACGAGACATGGACCTGGGTGCAAAAATTGAGGCTGTAGACCCTTCCAGAGCTGAGATTTTGAAACTCAAAATTTTGACCAGAAAAAAAATGACAGTGTTACCCCTTACATTTTTTGGGGGGGGGGGGGGGGGGGGGGGGTGAAAAATTAAGTTTCTCCAATCTTCTCAAAACTCTGGATTCTGATAGATGGCCACGAGACATGGACCTGGGTGCAAAAATTGAGGCTGTAGACCCTTCCAGAGCTGAGATATTTAAACTCAAAATTTTGACCAGAAAGAAAATGAAAGTGTTACCCCTTACGTTTTTTTTTCGGGGGGTGAAAAATTAAGTTTCTCCAATCTTCTCAAAACTCTGGATTCTGATAGAGGGCCACGAGACATGGACCTGGGTGCAAAAATTGAGGCTGTCGACCCTTCCAGAGCTGAGATGTTGAAACTCAAAATTTTGACCAGAAAAAACATGACAGTGTTACGCCTTATGTTTTTTTTCGGGGGGTGAAAAATTAAGTTTCTCCAATCTTCTCAAAACTCTGGATTCTGATATAGGGCCACGAGACATGGACCTGGGTGCAAAAATTGAGGCTGTAGACCCTTCCAGAGCTGAGATATTGAAACTCAAAATTTTGACCAGAAAAAAAATGACAGTGTTACCCCTTACATTTTTTAAGTTTCTCCAATCTTCTCAAAACTCTGGATTCTGATAGAGGGCCACGAGACATGGACCTGGGTGCAAAAATTGAGGCTGTAGAACCTTCCACAGCTGAGATATTGAAACTCAAAATTTTGACCAGAAAAAAAAATGACAGTGTTACCCCTTACATTTTTTTTCGGGGGGTGAAAAATTAAGTTTCTCCAATCTTCTCAAAACTCTGGATTCTGATAGAGGGCCACGAGACATGGACCTGGGTGCAAAAATTGAGGCTGTAGACCCTTCCACAGCTGAGATATTGAAACTCAAAATTTTGACCAGAAAAAAAATGACAGTGTTATCCCTTACATTTTTTTTCGGGGGGTGAAAAATTAAGTTTCTCCAATCTTCTCAAATCTCTGGATTCTGATAGAGGGCCACGAGACATGGACCTGGGTGCAAAAATTGAGGCTGTAGACCCTTCCAGAGCTGAGATATTTAAACTCAAAATTTTGACCAGAAAAAAAAAAATGACAGTGTTACCCCTTACGTTTTTTTTCGGGGGGTGAAAAATTAAGTTTCTCCAATCTTCTCAAAACTCTGGATTCTGATAGAGGGCCACAAGACATGGACCTGGGTGCAAAAATTGAGGCTGTAGACCCTTCCAGAGCTGAGATATTGAAATTCAAAGTTTTGACCAGAAAAAACCCGTTCACCACCCAGAGGTTCCTCCTGTGAATTTCCCCAAGTATTTTTTGGGGAGGGGCAGTAGGTACTCTGTGGGGGCCATGGAGGCGACGCTGACATGGACCTCGTCTGAGTCTGTGAGGGCCATGGAGGCGAAGCGGTCATGGACCTCGCCTGTGTCTGCTCCGCCCTCGTCTCTGTCCAAGCCTGCTCCGCCCTTGTCTGAGTCTGCTCCATCCTGGTACTCTTCCAAGTGTGCTTCCCCATGGTCTCTTGCCCTGCTCTGGTCCCCAGGCCCCAGGCCTCTCCAGGAGCCTGGCCTCCTGCCTCTCCATGGGCCTGGCCCTCCATCCCAGCCGCCGTTGACCTCCCCCCGGAGCTCTTAGGAGCGTCTGGAAGCCACTCCTTAGAGGGGGGGTTATGTGACGATCAGCAGCTATGGTGCCCTCAAGAGCCAATGGAGGGCACTCTCTTCCCATGTTCTGTTTCCCCATGGACTCTTTGTGTTTTATTATGTTCAGCTGTGTTTCATTATTGGTTATTGAGTTCCTTATTTAAGCCTGAGTTTTCCCTTTGTCCCTTGCGAAGTCTTGTTACCCTGTAAGCGTGCATCTCTGAGCAATTTCTCCGTTTGTGTATTCCTTGTTTCTCTGGACGTTTTGACCCTTGCCTGCCTTCTGGACTGTTCACGAACCTGTGCTGCCTGCCTTGACCATTGCCTGTTCTGACCATGAGTTTCTGGACTGTCTCTTTGTTTTACTGTTTGCCTGTATCTATGTATGCTTGCAATAAAGATCTGCGCATGGATCCGACCGTCTCTGTCCAATTAAGTTTCTCCAATCTTCTCAAAACTCTGGATTCTGATAGACTGGCCACGATACATGGACCTGGATGCAAAAATTGAGGCTCTAGACCCTTCCAGAGCTGAGATATTGAAACTCAAAATTTTGACCAGAAAAAAAAATGACAGTGTTACCCCTTACGTTTTTTTTCGGGGGGTGAAAAATTAAGTTTCTCCAATATTCTCAAAACTCTGGATTCTGATAGAGGGCCGCGATACATGGACCTGGGTGCAAAAATTGAGGGTCTAGACCCTTCCAGAGCTGAGATATTGAAACTCAAAATTTTGACCAGAAAAAAAAAATGACAGTGTTACCCATTACGCTTTTTTTTCGGAGGGTGAAAAATTTAGTTTCTCCAATCTTCTCAAAACTCTGGATTCTGATAGAGGGCAACGAGACATGGACCTGGGCGCAGAAATTGAGTCACTAAACCCTTCCAGAGCTGAGATATTGAAACTCAAAATTTTGACCAGAAAAAAAAAATGACAGTGTTACCCCTTACATTTTTTTTCGGGGGGTGAAAAATTAAGTTTCTCCAATCTTCTCAAAACTCTGGATTCTGATAGAGGACCACAAGACATGGACCTGGGTGCAAAAATTGAGGCTGTAGACCCTTCCAGAGCTGAGATGTTGAAACTCAAAATTTTGACCAGAAAAAAAATGACAGTGTTACCCCTTATATTTTTTTCGGGGGGTGAAAAATTAAGTTTCTCCAATCTTCTCAAAACTCTGGATTCTGATAGAGGGCCACGAGACATGGACCTGGGTGCAAAAATTGAGGCTGTCGACCCTTCCAGAGCTGAGATATTGAAACTCAAAATTTTGACCAGAAAAAAAATGACAGTGTTACTCCTTATGTTTTTTTTCGGGGGGTGAAAAATTAAGTTTCTCCAATCTTCTCAAAACTCTGGATTCTGATAGAGGGCCACGAGACATGGACCTGGGTGCAAAAATTGAGGGTGTAGACCCTTCCAGAGCTGAGATATTGAAACTCAAAATTTTGACCAGAAAAAAAAAATGACAGTGTTACCCCTTACATTTTTTTTGGGGGGTGAAAAATTAAGTTTCTCTAATCTTCTCAAAACTCTGGATTCTGATAGAGGACCACGAGACATGGACCTGGGTGCAAAAATTGAGGCTGTAGACCCTTCCAGAGCTGAGATTTTGAAACTCAAAATTTTGACCAGAAAAAAAATGACAGTGTTACCCCTTACATTTTTTTGGGGGGGGGGGGGGGGGGGGTGAAAAATTAAGTTTCTCCAATCTTCTCAAAACTCTGGATTCTGATAGATGGCCACGAGACATGGACCTGGGTGCAAAAATTGAGGCTGTAGACCCTTCCAGAGCTGAGATATTTAAACTCAAAATTTTGACCAGAAAGAAAATGAAAGTGTTACCCCTTACGTTTTTTTTTCGGGGGGTGAAAAATTAAGTTTCTCCAATCTTCTCAAAACTCTGGATTCTGATAGAGGGCCACGAGACATGGACCTGGGTGCAAAAATTGAGGCTGTCGACCCTTCCAGAGCTGAGATGTTGAAACTCAAAATTTTGACCAGAAAAAACATGACAGTGTTACGCCTTATGTTTTTTTTCGGGGGGTGAAAAATTAAGTTTCTCCAATCTTCTCAAAACTCTGGATTCTGATATAGGGCCACGAGACATGGACCTGGGTGCAAAAATTGAGGCTGTAGACCCTTCCAGAGCTGAGATATTGAAACTCAAAATTTTGACCAGAAAAAAAATGACAGTGTTACCCCTTACATTTTTTTCGGGGGGTGAAAAATTAAGTTTCTCCAATCTTCTCAAAACTCTGGATTCTGATAGAGGGCCACGAGACATGGACCTGGGTGCAAAAATTGAGGCTGTAGAACCTTCCACAGCTGAGATATTGAAACTCAAAATTTTGACCAGAAAAAAAAATGACAGTGTTACCCCTTACATTTTTTTTCGGGGGGTGAAAAATTAAGTTTCTCCAATCTTCTCAAAACTCTGGATTCTGATAGAGGGCCACGAGACATGGACCTGGGTGCAAAAATTGAGGCTGTAGACCCTTCCACAGCTGAGATATTGAAACTCAAAATTTTGACCAGAAAAAAAATGACAGTGTTATCCCTTACATTTTTTTTCGGGGGGTGAAAAATTAAGTTTCTCCAATCTTCTCAAATCTCTGGATTCTGATAGAGGGCCACGAGACATGGACCTGGGTGCAAAAATTGAGGCTGTAGACCCTTCCAGAGCTGAGATATTTAAACTCAAAATTTTGACCAGAAAAAAAAAAATGACAGTGTTACCCCTTACGTTTTTTTTCGGGGGGTGAAAAATTAAGTTTCTCCAATCTTCTCAAAACTCTGGATTCTGATAGAGGGCCACAAGACATGGACCTGGGTGCAAAAATTGAGGCTGTAGACCCTTCCAGAGCTGAGATATTGAAATTCAAAGTTTTGACCAGAAAAAAAATGACAGTGTTACCCCTTACATTTTTTTTCGGGGGGTGAAAAATTAAGTTTCTCCAATCTTCTCAAAAATCTGGATTCTGATAGAGGGCCACAAGACATGGGCCTGGGTGCAAAAATTGAGGCTGTAGACCTTCTAGAGCTGAGATATTTAAACTCAAAATTTTGACCAGAAAAAAAAATGACAGTGTTACCCCTTACATTTTTTTCAGGGGGTGAAAAATTAAGTTTCTCCAATCTCCTCAAAACTCTGGATTCTGATAGAGGGCCACAATACATGGACCTGGGTGCAAAAATTGAGGCTGTAGACCCTTCCAGAGCTGAGATATTGAAACTCAAAATTTTGACCAGAAAAAAAACAATGTTACCCCTGACATTTTTTTCGGGGGGTGAAAAATTCAGTTTCTCCAATCTTCTCAAAACTCTGGATTTTGATAGAGGACCACGAGACATGGACCTGGGTGCAAAAAATTGAGGCTGTAGACCCTTCCAGAGCTGAGAAATTGAAACTCAAAATTTTGACCAGAAAAAAAATGACAGTGTTACCCCTTACATTTTTTTTCGGGGGGTGAAAAATTAAGTTTCTCCAATCTTCTCAAAACTCTGGATTCTGATAGAGGGCCACGAGACATGGACCTGGGTGCAAAAATTGAGGCTGTAGACCCTTCCAGAGCTGAGATATTGAAACTCAAAATTTTGACCAGAAAAAAAAATGACAGTGTTACGCCTTACATTTTTTCTTGGGGGGTGGAAACTTAAGTTTCTCCAATCTTCTCAAAACTCTGGATTCTGATAGAGGGCCACGAAACATGGATCTGGGTGAAAAAATTGAGGCTGTAGACCCTTCCAGAGCTGAGATATTGAAACTCAAAATTTTGACCAGAAAAAAAAATGACAGTGTTACCCCTTACATTTTTTTTCGGGGGGTGAAAAATTAAGTTTCTCCAATCT
Organism: Cyprinella venusta; assembly: GCA_038021265.1. Lineage (NCBI taxonomy): Eukaryota > Metazoa > Chordata > Actinopteri > Cypriniformes > Leuciscidae > Cyprinella > Cyprinella venusta. The sequence continues at coordinate 49,254,052 of CM075863.1, read as the reverse complement.
TCTCAAAACTCCGGATTCTGATAGAGGGCCACGAGACATGGACCTGGGTGCAAAAATTGAGACTGTAGACCCTTCCAGAGCTGAGATATTGAAACTCAAAATTTTGACCAGAAAAAAAAATGACAGTGTTACCCCTTACATTTTTTTCGGGGGGTGAAAAAATAAGTTTCTCCAATCTTCTCAAAACTCTGGATTCTGATAGAGGGCCACGAGACGTGGACCTGGGTGCAAAAATTGAGGCTCTAGACCCTTCCAGAGCTGAGATATTGAAACTCAAAATTTTGACCAGAAAAAAAAAATGACAGTGTTACCCCTTACATTTTTTTTTCGGGGGGTGAAAAATTAAGTTTCTCCAATCTTCTCAAAACTCTGGATTCTGATAGAGGGCCATGAGACATGGACCTGGGTGCAAAAATTGAGACTGTAGACCCTTCCAGAGCTGAGATATTGAAACTCAAAATTTTGACCAGAAAAAAAAAATGACAGTGTTACCCCTTACATTTTTTTTCGGGGGGTGAAAAATTAAGTTTCTCCAATCTTCTCAAAACTCTGGATTCTGATAGTGGGCCACGAGACATGGACCTGGGTGCAAAAATTGAGGCTGTAGACCCTTCCACAGCTGAGATATTGAAACTCAAAATTTTGACCAGAAAAAAAATGACAGTGTTATCCCTTACATTTTTTTTCGGGGGGTGAAAAATTAAGTTTCTCCAATCTTCTCAAAACTCTGGATTCTGATAGAGGGCCACGAGACATGGACCTGGGTGCAAAAATTGAGGCTGTAGACCCTTCCAGAGCTGAGATATTGAAACTCAAAATTTTGACCAGAAAAAAAAATGACAGTGTTACCCCTTACATTTTTTTTTCGGGGGGTGAAAAATTAAGTTTCTCCAATCTCCTCAAAACTCTGGATTCTGATAGAGGGCCACGAGACATGGACCTGGGTGCAAAAATTGAGGCTGTAGACCCTTCCAGAGCTGAGATATTGAAACTCAAAATTTTGACCAGAAAAAAAAAATGACAGTGTTACGCCTTACATTTTTTCGGGGGGTGAAAAATTAAGTTTCTCCAATCTTCTCAAAACTCTGGATTCTGATAGAGGGCCACGAAACATGGATCTGGGTGAAAAAATTGAGGCTGTAGACCCTTCCAGAGCTGAGATATTGAAACTCAAAATTTTGACCAGAAAAAAAAATGACAGTGTTACCCCTTACATTTTTTTTCGGGGGGTGAAAAATTAAGTTTCTCCAATCTTCTCAAAACTCTGGATTCTGATAGAGGGCCACGAGACATGGACCTGGGTGCAAAAATTGAGACTGTAGACCCTTCCAGAGCTGAGATATTGAAACTCAAAATTTTGACCAGAAAAAAAAATGACAGTGTTACCCCTTACATTTTTTTCGGGGGGTGAAAAATTAAGTTTCTCCAATCTTCTCAAAACTCTGGATTCTGATAGAGGGCCACGAGACGTGGACCTGGGTGCAAAAATTGAGGCTCTAGACCCTTCCAGAGCTGAGATATTGAAACTCAAAATTTTGACCAGAAAAAAAAATGACAGTGTTACCCCTTACATTTTTTTTTCGGGGGGTGAAAAATTAAGTTTCTCCAATCTTCTCAAAACTCTGGATTCTGATAGAGGGCCACGAGACATGGACCTGGGTGCAAAAATTGAGACTGTAGACCCTTCCAGAGCTGAGATATTGAAACTCAAAATTTTGACCAGAAAAAAAAATGACAGTGTTACCCCTTACATTTTTTTTCGGGGGGTGAAAAATTAAGTTTCTCCAATCTTCTCAAAACTCTGGATTCTGATAGAGGGCCACGAGACATGGACCTGGGTGCAAAAATTGAGGCTGTAGACCCTTCCACAGCTGAGATATTGAAACTCAAAATTTTGACCAGAAAAAAAATGACAGTGTTATCCCTTACATTTTTTTTCGGGGGGTGAAAAATTAAGTTTCTCCAATCTTCTCAAAACTCTGGATTCTGATAGAGGGCCACGAGACATGGACCTGGGTGCAAAAATTGAGGCTGTAGACCCTTCCAGAGCTGAGATATTGAAACTCAAAATTTTGACCAGAAAAAAAAAATGACAGTGTTACGCCTTACATTTTTTCGGGGGGTGAAAAATTAAGTTTCTCCAATCTTCTCAAAACTCTGGATTCTGATAGAGGGCCACGAAACATGGATCTGGGTGAAAAAATTGAGGCTGTAGACCCTTCCAGAGCTGAGATATTGAAACTCAAAATTTTGACCAGAAAAAAAAATGACAGTGTTACCCCTTACATTTTTTTTCGGGGGGTGAAAAATTAAGTTTCTCCAATCTTCTCAAAACTCTGGATTCTGATAGAGGGCCACGAGACATGGACCTGGGTGCAAAAATTGAGACTGTAGACCCTTCCAGAGCTGAGATATTGAAACTCAAAATTTTGACCAGAAAAAAAAATGACAGTGTTACCCCTTACATTTTTTTCGGGGGGTGAAAAATTAAGTTTCTCCAATCTTCTCAAAACTCTGGATTCTGATAGAGGGCCACGAGACGTGGACCTGGGTGCAAAAATTGAGGCTCTAGACCCTTCCAGAGCTGAGATATTGAAACTCAAAATTTTGACCAGAAAAAAAAATGACAGTGTTACCCCTTACATTTTTTTTTCGGGGGGTGAAAAATTAAGTTTCTCCAATCTTCTCAAAACTCTGGATTCTGATAGAGGGCCACGAGACATGGACCTGGGTGCAAAAATTGAGACTGTAGACCCTTCCAGAGCTGAGATATTGAAACTCAAAATTTTGACCAGAAAAAAAAATGACAGTGTTACCCCTTACATTTTTTTTCGGGGGGTGAAAAATTAAGTTTCTCCAATCTTCTCAAAACTCTGGATTCTGATAGAGGGCCACGAGACATGGACCTGGGTGCAAAAATTGAGGCTGTAGACCCTTCCACAGCTGAGATATTGAAACTCAAAATTTTGACCAGAAAAAAAATGACAGTGTTATCCCTTACATTTTTTTTCGGGGGGTGAAAAATTAAGTTTCTCCAATCTTCTCAAAACTCTGGATTCTGATAGAGGGCCACGAGACATGGACCTGGGTGCAAAAATTGAGGCTGTAGACCCTTCCAGAGCTGAGATATTTAAACTCAAAATTTTGACCAGAAAAAAAAAATGACAGTGTTACCCCTTACGTTTTTTTTCGGGGGGTGAAAAATTAAGTTTCTCCAATTTTCTCAAAACTCTGGATTCTGATAGAGGGCCACAAGACATGGACCTGGGTGCAAAAATTGAGGCTGTAGACCCTTCCAGAGCTGAGATATTGAAATTCAAAGTTTTGACCAGAAAAAAAATGACAGTGTTACCCCTTACATTTTTTTTCGGGGGGTGAAAAATTAAGTTTCTCCAATCTTCTCAAAAATCTGGATTCTGATAGAGGGCCACAAGACATGGGCCTGGGTGCAAAAATTGAGGCTGTAGACCCTTCCAGAGCTGAGATATTGAAACTCAAAATTTTGACCAGAAAAAAAAATGACAGTGTTACCCCTTACATTTTTTTTTCGGGGGGTGAAAAATTAAGTTTCTCCAATCTCCTCAAAACTCTGGATTCTGATAGAGGGCCACGAGACATGGACCTGGGTGCAAAAATTGAGGCTGTAGACCCTTCCAGAGCTGAGATATTGAAACTCAAAATTTTGACCAGAAAAAAAAAAATGACAGTGTTACGCCTTACATTTTTTCTTGGGGGGTGAAAAATTAAGTTTCTCCAATCTTCTCAAAACTCTGGATTCTGATAGAGGGCCACGAAACATGGATCTGGGTGAAAAAATTGAGGCTGTAGACCCTTCCAGAGCTGAGATATTGAAACTCAAAATTTTGACCAGAAAAAAAAATGACAGTGTTACCCCTTACATTTTTTTTCGGGGGGTGAAAAATTAAGTTTCTCCAATCTTCTCAAAACTCTGGATTCTGATAGAGGGCCACGAGACATGGACCTGGGTGCAAAAATTGAGACTGTAGACCCTTCCAGAGCTGAGATATTGAAACTCAAAATTTTGACCAGAAAAAAAAATGACAGTGTTACCCCTTACATTTTTTTCGGGGGGTGAAAAATTAAGTTTCTCCAATCTTCTCAAAACTCTGGATTCTGATAGAGGGTCACGAGACGTGGACCTGGGTGCAAAAATTGAGGCTCTAGACCCTTCCAGAGCTGAGATATTGAAACTCAAAATTTTGACCAGAAAAAAAAAATGACAGTGTTACCCCTTACATTTTTTTTTCGGGGGGTGAAAAATTAAGTTTCTCCAATCTTCTCAAAACTCTGGATTCTGATAGAGGGCCACGAGACATGGACCTGGGTGCAAAAATTGAGACTGTAGACCCTTCCAGAGCTGAGATATTGAAACTCAAAATTTTGACCAGAAAAAAAAAATGACAGTGTTACCCCTTACATTTTTTTTCGGGGGGTGAAAAATTAAGTTTCTCCAATCTTCTCAAAACTCTGGATTCTGATAGAGGGCCACGAGACATGGACCTGGGTGCAAAAATTGAGGCTGTAGACCCTTCCACAGCTGAGATATTGAAACTCAAAATTTTGACCAGAAAAAAAATGACAGTGTTATCCCTTACATTTTTTTTCGGGGGGTGAAAAATTAAGTTTCTCCAATCTTCTCAAAACTCTGGATTCTGATAGAGGGCCACGAGACATGGACCTGGGTGCAAAAATTGAGGCTGTAGACCCTTCCAGAGCTGAGATATTTAAACTCAAAATTTTGACCAGAAAAAAAAAATGACAGTGTTACCCCTTACGTTTTTTTTCGGGGGGTGAAAAATTAAGTTTCTCCAATTTTCTCAAAACTCTGGATTCTGATAGAGGGCCACAAGACATGGACCTGGGTGCAAAAATTGAGGCTGTAGACCCTTCCAGAGCTGAGATATTGAAATTCAAAGTTTTGACCAGAAAAAAAATGACAGTGTTACCCCTTACATTTTTTTTCGGGGGGTGAAAAATTAAGTTTCTCCAATCTTCTCAAAAATCTGGATTCTGATAGAGGGCCACAAGACATGGGCCTGGGTGCAAAAATTGAGGCTGTAGACCTTCTAGAGCTGAGATATTTAAACTCAAAATTTTGACCAGAAAAAAAAATGACAGTGTTACCCCTTACATTTTTTTCAGGGGGTGAAAAATTAAGTTTCTCCAATCTCCTCAAAACTCTGGATTCTGATAGAGGGCCACAATACATGGACCTGGGTGCAAAAATTGAGGCTGTAGACCCTTCCAGAGCTGAGATATTGAAACTCAAAATTTTGACTAGAAAAAAAAAACAATGTTACCCCTGACATTTTTTTCGGGGGGTGAAAAATTAAGTTTCTCCAATCTTCTCAAAACTCTGGATTCTGATAGAGGGCCACGAGACATGGACCTGGGTGCAAAAATTGAGGCTGTAGACCCTTCCAGAGCTGAGATATTGAAACTCAAAATTTTGACCAGAAAAAAAAATGACAGTGTTACGCCTTACATTTTTTCTTGGGGGGTGAAAAATTAAGTTTCTCCAATCTTCTCAAAACTCTGGATTCTGATAGAGGGCCACGAAACATGGATCTGGGTGAAAAAATTGAGGCTGTAGACACTTCCAGAGCTGAGATATTGAAACTCAAAATTTTGACCAGAAAAAAAAATGACAGTGTTACCCCTTACATTTTTTTTCGGGGGGTGAAAAATTAAGTTTCTCCAATCTTCTCAAAACTCTGGATTCTGATAGAGGGCCACGAGACATGGACCTGGGTGCAAAAATTGAGGCTGTAGACCCTTCCAGAGCTGAGATATTGAAACTCAAAATTTTGACCAGAAAAAAAAATGACAGTGTTACCCCTTACATTTTTTTCGGGGGGTGAAAAATTAAGTTTCTCCAATCTTCTCAAAACTCTGGATTCTGATAGAGGGCCACGAGACATGGACCTGGGTGCAAAAATTGAGGCTGTAGACCCTTCCAGAGCTTAGATATTGAAACTCAAAATTTTGACCAGAAAAAAAATGACAGTGTTACCCCTTACATTTTTTTTCGGGGGGTGAAAAATTAAGTTTCTCCAATCTTCTCAAAACTCTGGATTCTGATAGAGGGCCACGAGACATGGACCTGGGTGCAAAAATTGAGGCTGTAGACCCTTCCACAGCTGAGATATTTAAACTCAAAATTTTGACCAGAAAAAAAAAATGACAGTGTTACCCCTTACGTTTTTTTTCGGGGGGTGAAAAATTAAGTTTCTCCAATTTTCTCAAAACTCTGGATTCTGATAGAGGGCCACGAGACATGGACCTGGGTGCAAAAATTGAGGCTGTAGACCCTTCCACAGCTGAGATATTGAAACTCAAAATTTTGACCAGAAAAAAAATGACAGTGTTATCCCTTACATTTTTTTTCGGGGGGTGAAAAATTAAGTTTCTCCAATCTTCTCAAAACTCTGGATTCTGATAGAGGGCCACGAGACATGGACCTGGGTGCAAAAATTGAGGCTGTAGACCCTTCCAGAGCTGAGATATTTAAACTCAAAATTTTGACCAGAAAAAAAAAATGACAGTGTTACCCCTTACGTTTTTTTTCGGGGGGTGAAAAATTAAGTTTCTCCAATTTTCTCAAAACTCTGGATTCTGATAGAGGGCCACAAGACATGGACCTGGGTGCAAAAATTGAGGCTGTAGACCCTTCCAGAGCTGAGATATTGAAATTCAAAGTTTTGACCAGAAAAAAAATGACAGTGTTACCCCTTACATTTTTTTTCGGGGGGTGAAAAATTAAGTTTCTCCAATCTTCTCAAAAATCTGGATTCTGATAGAGGGCCACAAGACATGGGCCTGGGTGCAAAAATTGAGGCTGTAGACCTTCTAGAGCTGAGATATTTAAACTCAAAATTTTGACCAGAAAAAAAAATGACAGTGTTACCCCTTACATTTTTTTCAGGGGGTGAAAAATTAAGTTTCTCCAATCTCCTCAAAACTCTGGATTCTGATAGAGGGCCACAATACATGGACCTGGGTGCAAAAATTGAGGCTGTAGACCCTTCCAGAGCTGAGATATTGAAACTCAAAATTTTGACTAGAAAAAAAAAACAATGTTACCCCTGACATTTTTTTCGGGGGGTGAAAAATTAAGTTTCTCCAATCTTCTCAAAACTCTGGATTCTGATAGAGGGCCACGAGACATGGACCTGGGTGCAAAAATTGAGGCTGTAGACCCTTCCAGAGCTGAGATATTGAAACTCAAAATTTTGACCAGAAAAAAAAATGACAGTGTTACGCCTTACATTTTTTCTTGGGGGGTGAAAAATTAAGTTTCTCCAATCTTCTCAAAACTCTGGATTCTGATAGAGGGCCACGAAACATGGATCTGGGTGAAAAAATTGAGGCTGTAGACACTTCCAGAGCTGAGATATTGAAACTCAAAATTTTGACCAGAAAAAAAAATGACAGTGTTACCCCTTACATTTTTTTTCGGGGGGTGAAAAATTAAGTTTCTCCAATCTTCTCAAAACTCTGGATTCTGATAGAGGGCCACGAGACATGGACCTGGGTGCAAAAATTGAGGCTGTAGACCCTTCCAGAGCTGAGATATTGAAACTCAAAATTTTGACCAGAAAAAAAAATGACAGTGTTACCCCTTACATTTTTTTCGGGGGGTGAAAAATTAAGTTTCTCCAATCTTCTCAAAACTCTGGATTCTGATAGAGGGCCACGAGACATGGACCTGGGTGCAAAAATTGAGGCTGTAGACCCTTCCAGAGCTTAGATATTGAAACTCAAAATTTTGACCAGAAAAAAAATGACAGTGTTACCCCTTACATTTTTTTTCGGGGGGTGAAAAATTAAGTTTCTCCAATCTTCTCAAAACTCTGGATTCTGATAGAGGGCCACGAGACATGGACCTGGGTGCAAAAATTGAGGCTGTAGACCCTTCCAGAGCTGAGATATTGAAACTCAAAATTTTGACCAGAAAAAAAAAATGACAGTGTTACCCCTTACATTTTTTTTCGGGGGGTGAAAAATTAAGTTTCTTCAATCTTCTCAAAACTCTGGATTCTGATAGAGGGCCACGAGACATGGACCTGGGTGCAAAAATTGAGGCTGTAGACCCTTCCAGAGCTGAGATATTGAAACTCAAAATTTTGACCAGAAAAAAAAAATGACAGTGTTACCCCTTACATTTTTTTTTCGGGGGGGTGAAAAATTAAGTTTCTTCAATCTTCTCAAAACTCTGGATCCTAATAGAGGGCCACGAGACGTGGACCTGGGTGCAAAAATTGAGGCTGTAGACCCTTCCAGAGCTGAGATATTGAAACTCAAAATTTTGACCAGAAAAAAAAATGACAGTGTTACCCCTTACATTTTTTTTCGGGGGGTGAAAAATTAAGTTTCTCCAATCTTCTCAAAACTCTGGATTCTGATAGAGGGCCACGAGACATGGACCTGGGTGCAAAAATTGAGACTGTAGACCCTTCCAGAGCTGAGATATTGAAACTCAAAATTTTGACCAGAAAAAAAAATGACAGTGTTACCCCTTACATTTTTTTTCGGGGGGTGAAAAATTAAGTTTCTCTAATCTTCTCAAAACTCTGGATTCTGATAGAGGGCCACGAGACATGGACCTGGGTGCAAAAATTGAGACTGTAGACCCTTCCAGAGCTGAGATATTGAAACTCAAAATTTTGACCAGAAAAAAAAATGACAGTGTTACCCCTTACATTTTTTTTCGGGGGGTGAAAAATTAAGTTTCTCTAATCTTCTCAAAACTCTGGATTCTGATAGAGGGCCACGAGACGTGGACCTGGGTGCAAAAATTGAGGCTGTAGACCCTTCCAGAGCTGAGATATTGAAACTCAAAATTTTGACCAGAAAAAAAATGACAGTGTTACCCCTTACATTTTTTTTTCGGGGGGTGAAAAATTAAGTTTCTCCAATCTTCTCAAAACTCTGGATTCTGATAGAGGGCCACGAGACATGGACCTGGGTGAAAAAAATTGAGGCTGTAGACCCTTCCAGAGCTGAGATATTGAAACTCAAAATTTTGACCAGAAAAAAAAAAATGACAGTGTCACCCCTTACATTTTTTTTCGGGGGGTGAAAAATTAAGTTTCTCCAATCTTCTCAAAACTCTGGATTCTAATAGAGGGCCACGAGACATGGACCTGGGTGCAAAAATTGAGACTGTAGACCCTTCCAGAGCTGAGATATTGAAACTCAAAATTTTGACCAGAAAAAAAAATGACAGTGTTACCCCTTACATTTTTTTTCGGGGTGTGAAAAATTAAGTTTCTCCAATCTTCACAAAACTCTGGATTCTGATAGAGGGCCACGAGACATGGACCTGGGTGCAAAAATTGAGGCTGTAGACCCTTCCAGAGCTGAGATATTGAAACTCAAAATTTTGACCAGAAAAAAAAATGACAGTGTTACCCCTTACATTTTTTTTCGGGGGGTGAAAAATTAAGTTTCTCCAATCTTCTCAAAACTCTGGATTCTGATAGAGGGCCACGAGACATGGACCTGGGTTCAAAAATTGAGGCTGTAGACCCTTCCAGAGCTGAGATATTGAAACTCAAAATTTTGACCAGAAAAAAAAATTACAGTGTTACCCCTTACATTTTTTTTTTCGGGGGGTGAAAAATTAAGTTTCTCCAATCTTCTCAAAACTCTGGATTCTGATAGAGGGCCACGAGACATGGACCTGGGTGCAAAAATTGAGGCTGTAGACCCTTCCAGAGCTGAGATATTGAAACTCAAAATTTTGACCAGAAAAAAAATGACTGTGTTACCCCTTACATTTTTTTTCGGGAGGTGAAAAATTAAGTTTCTCCAATCTTCTCAAAACTCTGGATTCTGATAGAGGGCCACGAGACATGGACCTGGGTGCAAAAATTGAGGCTGTAGACCCTTCCAGAGCCGAGATATTGAAACTCAAAATTTTGACCACAAAAAAAAAATGACAGTGTTACCCCTTACATTTTTTTCGGTGGGTGAAAAATTAAGTTTCTCCAATCTTCTCAAAACTCTGGATTCTGATAGAGGGCCACGAGACATGGACCTGGGTGCAAAAATTGAGACTGTAGACCCTTCCAGAGCTGAGATATTGAAACTCAAAATTTTGACCAGAAAAAAAATGACAGTGTTACCCCTTACATTTTTTTCGGGGGGTGAAAAATTAAGTTTCTCCAATCTTCTCAAAACTCTGGATTCTGATAGAGGGCCACGAGACATGGACCTGGGTGCAAAAATTGAGGCTGTAGACCCTTCCAGAGCTGAGATATTGAAACTCAAAATTTTGACCAGAAAAAAAAATGACAGTGTTACCCCTTACATTTTTTTTCGGGGGGTGAAAAATTAAGTTTCTCCAATCTTCTCAAAACTCTGGATTCTGATAGAGGGCCACGAGACATGGACCTGGGTGCAAAAATTGAGGCTGTAGACCCTTCCAGAGCTGAGATATTGAAACTCAAAATTTTGACCAGAAAAAAAAATGACAGTGTTACCCCTTACATTTTTTTTTCGAGGGGGTGAAAAATTAAGTTTCTCCAATCTTCTCAAAACTCTGGATTCTGATAGAGGGCCACGAGACATGGACCTGGGTGCAAAAATTGAGGCTGTAGACCCTTCCAGAGCTTAGATATTGAAACTCAAAATTTTGACCAGAAAAAAAAAATGACAGTGTTACCCCTTACATTTTTTTTCGGGGGGTGAAAAATTAAGTTTCTCCAATCTTCTCAAAACTCTGGATTCTGATAGAGGGCCACGAGACATGGACCTGGATGCAAAAATTGAGGCTGTAGACCCTTCCAGAGCTGAAATATTGAAACTCAAAATTTTGACCAGAAAAAAAAATGACAGTGTTACCCCTTACATTTTTTTTCGGGGGGTGAAAAATTAAGTTTCTCCAATCTTCTCAAAACTCTGGATTCTGATAGAGGGCCACGAGACATGGACCTGGGTGCAAAAATTGAGGCTGTAGACCCTTCCAGAGCTGAGATATTGAAACTCAAAATTTTGACCAGAAAAAAAAAAATGACAGTGTTACCCCTTACATTTTTTTTTCGGTGGGTGAAAAATTAAGTTTCTCCAATCTTCTCAAAACTCTGGATTCTGATAGAGGGCCACAAGACATGGACCTGGGTGCAAAAATTGAGACTGTAGACCCTTCCAGAGCTGAGATATTGAAACTCAAAATTTTGACCAGAAAAAAAATGACAGTGTTACCCCTTACATTTTTTTCGGGGGTGAAAAATTAAGTTTCTCCAATCTTCTCAAAACTCTGGATTCTGATAGAGGGCCACGAGACATGGACCTGGGTGCAAAAATTGAGGCTGTAGACCCTTCCAGAGCTGAGATATTGAAACTCAAAATTTTGACCAGAAAAAAAAATGACAGTGTTACCCCTTACATTTTTTTTCGGGGGGTGAAAAATTAAGTTTCTCCAATCTTCTCAAAACTCTGGATTCTGATAGAGGGCCACGAGACATGGACCTGGGTGCAAAAATTGAGGCTGTAGACCCTTCCAGAGCTTAGATATTGAAACTCAAAATTTTGACCAGAAAAAAAAATGACAGTGTTACCCCTTACATTTTTTTTCGGGGGGTGAAAAATTAAGTTTCTCCAATCTTCTCAAAACTCTGGATTCTGATAGAGGGCCACGAGACATGGACCTGGATGCAAAAATTGAGGCTGTAGACCCTTCCAGAGCTGAGATATTGAAACTCAAAATTTTGACCAGAAAAAAAAATGACAGTGTTACCCCTTACATTTTTTTTTCGGGGGGGAGGGGGGGGGGGAGGGGGGGGGGGTGAAAAATGAAGTTTCTCCAATCTTCTCAAAACTCTGGATTCTAATAGAGGGCCACGAGACGTGGACCTGGGTGCAAAAATTGAGGCTGTAGACCCTTCCAGAGCTGAGATATTGAAACTCAAAATTTTGACCAGAAAAAAAAATGACAGTGTTACCCCTTACATTTTTTTTTCGGGGGGGGGGGGGGGTGAAAAATTAAGTTTCTCCAATCTTCTCAAAACTCTGGATTCTAATAGAGGGCCACGAGACGTGGACCTGGGTGCAAAAATTGAGGCTGTAGACCCTTCCAGAGCTTAGATATTGAAACTCAAAATTTTGACCAGAAAAAAAAAATGACAGTGTCACCCCTTACATTTTTTTTCGGGGGGTGAAAAATTAAGTTTCTCCAATCTTCTCAAAACTCTGGATTCTAATAGAGGGCCACGAGACATGGACCTGGGTGCAAAAATTGAGACTGTAGACCCTTCCAGAGCTGAGATATTGAAACTCAAAATTTTGACCAGAAAAAAAAATGACAGTGTTACCCCTTACATTTTTTTTCGGGGGGTGAAAAATTAAGTTTCTCCAATCTTCACAAAACTCTGGATTCTGATAGAGGGCCACGAGACATGGACCTGGGTGCAAAAATTGAGGCTGTAGACCCTTCCAGAGCTGAGATATTGAAACTCAAAATTTTGACCAGAAAAAAAAAATGACAGTGTTACCCCTTACATTTTTTTTCGGGGGGTGAAAAATTAAGTTTCTCCAATCTTCTCAAAACTCTGGATTCTGATAGAGGGCCACGAGACATGGACCTGGGTTCAAAAATTGAGGCTGTAGACCCTTCCAGAGCTGAGATATTGAAACTCAAAATTTTGACCAGAAAAAAAAATTACAGTGTTACCCCTTACATTTTTTTTTTTCGGGGGGTGAAAAATTAAGTTTCTCCAATCTTCTCAAAACTCTGGATTCTGATAGAGGGCCACGAGACATGGACCTGGGTGCAAAAATTGAGGCTGTAGACCCTTCCAGAGCTGAGATATTGAAACTCAAAATTTTGACCAGAAAAAAAATGACTGTGTTACCCCTTACATTTTTTTTCGGGAGGTGAAAAATTAAGTTTCTCCAATCTTCTCAAAACTCTGGATTCTGATAGAGGGCCACGAGACATGGACCTGGGTGCAAAAATTGAGGCTGTAGACCCTTCCAGAGCCGAGATATTGAAACTCAAAATTTTGACCAGAAAAAAAAATGACAGTGTTACCCCTTACATTTTTTTCGGTGGGTGAAAAATTAAGTTTCTCCAATCTTCTCAAAACTCTGGATTCTGATAGAGGGCCACGAGACATGGACCTGGGTGCAAAAATTGAGACTGTAGACCCTTCCAGAGCTGAGATATTGAAACTCAAAATTTTGACCAGAAAAAAAATGACAGTGTTACCCCTTACATTTTTTTCGGGGGGTGAAAAATTAAGTTTCTCCAATCTTCTCAAAACTCTGGATTCTGATAGAGGGCCACGAGACATGGACCTGGGTGCAAAAATTGAGGCTGTAGACCCTTCCAGAGCTGAGATATTGAAACTCAAAATTTTGACCAGAAAAAAAAATGACAGTGTTACCCCTTACATTTTTTTTCGGGGGGTGAAAAATTAAGTTTCTCCAATCTTCTCAAAACTCTGGATTCTGATAGAGGGCCACGAGACATGGACCTGGGTGCAAAAATTGAGGCTGTAGACCCTTCCAGAGCTGAGATATTGAAACTCAAAATTTTGACCAGAAAAAAAAATGACAGTGTTACCCCTTACATTTTTTTTTCGAGGGGGTGAAAAATTAAGTTTCTCCAATCTTCTCAAAACTCTGGATTCTGATAGAGGGCCACGAGACATGGACCTGGATGCAAAAATTGAGGCTGTAGACCCTTCCAGAGCTGAGATATTGAAACTCAAAATTTTGACCAGAAAAAAAAATGACAGTGTTACCCCTTAAATTTTTTTTCGGGGGGTGAAAAATTAAGTTTCTCCAATCTTCTCAAAACTCTGGATTCTGATAGAGGGCCACGAGACATGGACCTGGGTGCAAAAATTGAGGCTGTAGACCCTTCCAGAGCTGAGATATTGAAACTCAAAATTTTGACCAGAAAAAAAAAATGACAGTGTTACCCCTTACATTTTTTTTTCGGTGGGTGAAAAATTAAGTTTCTCCAATCTTCTCAAAACTCTGGATTCTGATAGAGGGCCACAAGACATGGACCTGGGTGCAAAAATTGAGACTGTAGACCCTTCCAGAGCTGAGATATTGAAACTCAAAATTTTGACCAGAAAAAAAATGACAGTGTTACCCCTTACATTTTTTTCGGGGGTGAAAAATTAAGTTTCTCCAATCTTCTCAAAACTCTGGATTCTGATAGAGGGCCACGAGACATGGACCTGGGTGCAAAAATTGAGGCTGTAGACCCTTCCAGAGCTGAGATATTGAAACTCAAAATTTTGACCAGAAAAAAAAATGACAGTGTTACCCCTTACATTTTTTTTCGGGGGGTGAAAAATTAAGTTTCTCCAATCTTCTCAAAACTCTGGATTCTGATAGAGGGCCACGAGACATGGACCTGGGTGCAAAAATTGAGGCTGTAGACCCTTCCAGAGCTTAGATATTGAAACTCAAAATTTTGACCAGAAAAAAAAATGACAGTGTTACCCCTTACATTTTTTTTCGGGGGGTGAAAAATTAAGTTTCTCCAATCTTCTCAAAACTCTGGATTCTGATAGAGGGCCACGAGACATGGACCTGGATGCAAAAATTGAGGCTGTAGACCCTTCCAGAGCTGAGATATTGAAACTCAAAATTTTGACCAGAAAAAAAAATGACAGTGTTACCCCTTACATTTTTTTTTCGGGGGGGGGGGGGGGGGGGGGGGGGGGGAGGGGGGGGGTGAAAAATTAAGTTTCTCCAATCTTCTCAAAACTCTGGATTCTAATAGAGGGCCACGAGACGTGGACCTGGGTGCAAAAATTGAGACTGTAGACCCTTCCAGAGCTGAGATATTGAAACTCAAAATTTTGACCAGAAAAAAAAATGACAGTGTTACCCCTTACATTTTTTTTTTCGGGGTGAAAAATTAAGTTTCTCCAATCTTCTCAAAACTCTGGATTCTGATAGAGGGCCACGAGAAATGGACCTGGGTGCAAAAATTGAGGCTGTAGACCCTTCCAGAGCTGAGATATTGAAACTCAAAATTTTGACCAGAAAAAAAAAATGACAGTGTTACCCCTTACATTTTTTTTTCGGGGGGTGAAAAATTAAGTTTCTCCAATCTTCTCAAAACTCTGGATTCTGATAGAGGGCCACGAGACATGGACCTGGGTGCAAAAATTGAGACTGTAAACCCTTCCAGAGCTGAGATATTGAAACTCAAAATTTTGACCAGAAAAAAAAATGACAGTGTTACCCCTTACATTTTTTTTCGGGGGGTGAAAAAGTAAGTTTCTCCAATCTTCTCAAAACTCTGGATTCTGATAGAGGGCCACGAGACATGGACCTGGGTGCAAAAATTGAGACTGTAGACCCTTCCAGAGCTGAGATATTGAAACCCAAAATTTTGACCAGAAAAAAAATGACAGTGTTACCCCTTACATTTTTTTTTTCGGGGGGTGAAAAATTAAGTTTCTCCAATCTTCTCAAAACTCTGGATTCTGATAGAGGGCCACGAGACATGGACCTGGGTGCAAAAATTGAGACTGTAGACCCTTCCAGAGCTGAGATATTGAAACTCAAAATTTTGACCAGAAAAAAAATGACAGTGTTACCCCTTACATTTTTTTTCGGGGGGTGAAAAATTAAGTTTCTCCAATCTTCTCAAAACTCTGGATTCTGATAGAGGGCCACGAGACATGGACCTGGGTGCAAAAATTGAGGCTGTAGACCCTTCCAGAGCTGAGATATTGAAACTCAAAATTTTGACCAGAAAAAAATGACAGTGTTACCCCTTACATTTTTTTTTCGGGGTGTGAAAAATTAAGTTTCTCCAATCTTCTCAAAACTCTGGATTCTGATAGAGGGCCACGAGACATGGACCTGGGTGCAAAAATTGAGGCTGTAGACCCTTCCAGAGCTTAGATATTGAAACTCAAAATTTTGACCAGAAAAAAAAATGACAGTGTTACCCCTTACATTTTTTTTCGGGGGGTGAAAAATTAAGTTTCTCCAATCTTCTCAAAACTCTGGATTCTAATAGAGGGCCACGAGACATGGACCTGGGTGCAAAAATTCAGACTGTAGACCCTTCCAGAGCTGAGATATTGAAACTCAAAATTTTGACCAGAAAAAAAAATGACAGTGTTACCCCTTACAATTTTTTTTCGGGGGGTGAAAAATTAAGTTTCTCCAATCTTCTCAAAACTCTGGATTCTGATAGAGGGCCACGAGACATGGACCTGGGTGCAAAAATTGAGACTGTAGAGAGCCTCCATTTTTGCGCGATGGTCGAAGTCTCGTGGCCCTCTGTCAGAATCCAGAGTTTCAAGAAGATCGGAGGGGGTCAAAATTTCGGCCAAAAACGACAGTGTTACCCCTTATGTTTTTTTTTTCAGGTCAAAACTTTGACGTCCGATATCTCGGCTCTGGAAGGGTCTAGAGCCTCCATTTTTGCGCGCTGGTCGAAGTCTCGTGGCCCTCTGTCAGAATCCAGAGTTTCAAGAAGATCGGAGGGGGTCAAAATTTCGGCCAAAAACAACAGTGTTACCCCTTATGTTTTTTTTTCAGGTCAAAACTTTGACGTCCGATATCTCGGCTCTGGAAGGGTCTAGAGCCTCCATTTTTGCGCGCTGGTCGAAGTCTCGTGGCCCTCTGTCAGAATCCAGAGTTTCAAGAAGATTGGAGGGGGTCAAAATTTCGGCCAAAAACGACAGTGTTACCCCTTATGTTTTTTTTTCCAGGTCAAAACTTTGACGTCCGATATCTCGGCTCTGGAAGGGTCTAGAGCCTCCATTTTTGCGCGCTGGTCGAAGTCTCGTGGCCCTCTGTCAGAATCCAGAGTTTCAAGAAGATCGGAGGGGGTCAAAATTTCGGCCAAAAACAACAGTGTTACCCCTTATGTTTTTTTTTTCAGGTCAAAACTTTGACGTCCGATATCTCGGCTCTGGAAGGGTCTAGAGCCTCCATTTTTGCGCGCTGGTCGAAGTCTCGTGGCCCTCTGTCAGAATCCAGAGTTTCAAGAAGATCGGAGGGGGTCAAAATTTCGGCCAAAAACGACAGTGTTACCCCTTATGTTTTTTTTTCGGGTCAAAACTTTGACGTCCGATATCTCGGCTCTGGAAGGGTCTAGAGCCTCCATTTTTTGCGCGCTGGTCGAAGTCTCTTGGCCCTCTGTCAGAATCCAGAGTTTCAAGAAGATTGGAGGGGGTCAAAATTTCGGCCAAAAACGACAGTGTTACCCCTTATGTTTTTTTTTTCAGGTCAAAACTTTGACGTCCGATATCTCGGCTCTGGAAGGGTCTAGAGCCTCCATTTTTGCGCGCTGGTCGAAGTCTCGTGGCCCTCTCTCAGAATCCAGAGTTTCAAGAAGATCGGAGGGGGTCAAAATTTCGGCCAAAAACGACAGTGTTACCCCTTATGTTTTTTTTTCAGGTCAAAACTTTGACGTCTGATATCTCGGCTCTGGAAGGGTCTAGAGCCTCCATTTTTGCGCGCTGGTCGAAGCCTCGTGGCCCTCTGTCAGAATCCAGAGTTTCAAGAAGATCGGAGGGGGTCAAAATTTCGGCCAAAAACGACAGTGTTACCCCTTATGTTTTTTTTTCAGGTCAAAACTTTGACATCCGATATCTCGGCTCTGGAAAGGGCTAGAGCCTCCATTTTTGCGCGCTGGTCGAAGTCTCGTGGCCCTCTGTCAGAATCCAGAGTTTCAAAAAGATCGGAGGGGGTCAAAATTTCGGCCAAAAACGACAGTGTTACCCCTTATGTTTTTTTTTTCAGGTCAAAACTTTGACGTCCGATATCTCGGCTCTGGAAGGGTCTAGAGCCTCCATTTTTGCGCGCTGGTCGAAGTCTCAGGGCCCTCTGTCAGAATCCAGAGTTTCAAGAAGATCGGAGGGGGTCAAAATTTCGGCCAAAAACGACAGTGTTACCCCTTATGTTTTTTTTTCAGGTCAAAACTTTGACGTCTGATATCTCGGCTCTGGAAGGGTCTAGAGCCTCCATTTTTGCGCGCTGGTCGAAGTCTCGTGGCCCTCTGTCAGAATCCAGAGTTTCAAGAAGATCGGAGGGGGTCAAAATTTCGGCCAAAAACGACAGTGTTATCCCTTATGTTTTTTTTCCAGGTCAAAACTTTGACGTCCGATATCTCGGCTCTGGAAGGGTCTAGAGCCTCCATTTTTGCGCGCTGGTCGAAGTCTCGTGGCCCTCTGTCAGAATCCAGAGTTTCAAGAAGATCGGAGGGGGTCAAAATTTCGGCCAAAAACGACAGTGTTACCCCTTATGTTTTTTTTTTCAGGTCAAAACTTTGACGTCTGATATCTCGGCTCTGGAAGGGTCTAGAGCCTCCATTTTTGCGCGCTGGTCGAAGTCTCGTGGCCCTCTGTCAGAATCCAGAGTTTCAAGAAGATCGGAGGGGGTCAAAATTTCGGCCAAAAACGACAGTGTTACCCCTTATGTTTTTTTTTTTCAGGTCAAAACTTTGACGTCCGATATCTCGGCTCTGGAAGGGTCTAGAGCCTCCATTTTTGCGCGCTGGTCGAAGTCTCGTGGCCCTCTGTCAGAATCCAGAGTTTCCAGAAGATCGGAGGGGGTCAAAATTTCGGCCAAAAACGACAGTGTTACCCCTTATGTTTTTTTTTTCAGGTCAAAACTTTGACGTCCGATATCTCGGCTCTGGAAGGGTCTAGAGCCTCCATTTTTGCGCGCTGGTCGAAGTCTCGTGGCCCTCTGTCAGAATCCAGAGTTTCAAGAAGATCGGAGGGGGTCAAAATTTCAGCCAAAAACGACAGTGTTACCCCTTATATTTTTTTTTCAGGTCAAAACTTTGACGTCCGATATCTCGGCTCTGGAAGGGTCTAGAGCCTCCATTTTTGCGCGCTGGTCGAAGTCTCGTGGCCCTCTGTCAGAATCCAGAGTTTCAAGAAGATCGGAGGGGGTCAAAATTTCGGCCAAAAACGACAGTGTTACCCCTTATGCTTTTTTTCCAGGTCAAAACTTTGACGTCTGATATCTCGGCTCTGGAAGGGTCTAGAGCCTCCATTTTTGCGCGCTGGTCGAAGTCTCGTGGCCCTCTGTCAGAATCCAGAGTTTCAAGAAGATCGGAGGGGGTCAAAATTTCGGCCAAAAACGACAGTGTTACCCCTTATGTTTTTTTTTTCAGGTCAAAACTTTGACGTCCGATATCTCGGCTCTGGAAGGGTCTAGAGCCTCCATTTTTGCGCGCTGGTCGAAGTCTCGTGGCCCTCTGTCAGAATCCAGAGTTTCAAGAAGATCGGAGGGGGTCAAAATTTCTGCCAAAAACGACAGTGTTACCCCTTATGTTTTTTTTTTCAGGTCAAAACTTTGACGTCCGATATCTCGGCTCTGGAAGGGTCTAGAGCCTCCATTTTTGCGCGCTGGTCGAAGTCTCGTGGCCCTCTGTCAGAATCCAGAGTTTCAAGAAGATCGGAGGGGGTCAAAATTTCGGCCAAAAACGACAGTGTTACCCTTATGTTTTTTTTTTCAGGTCAAAACTTTGACGTCCGATATCTCGGCTCTGGAAGGGTCTAGAGCCTCCATTTTTGCGCGCTGGTCGAAGTCTCGGGGCCCTCTGTCAGAATCCAGAGTTTCAAGAAGATCGGAGGGGGTCAAATTTCGGCCAAAAACGACAGTGTTACCCCTTATGTTTTTTTTTCAGGTCAAAACTTTGACGTCTGATATCTCGGCTCTGGAAGGGTCTAGAGCCTCCATTTTTGCGCGCTGGTCGAAGTCTCGTGGCCCTCTGTCAGAATCCAGAGTTTCAAGAAGATCGGAGGGGGTCAAAATTTCGGCCAAAAACGACAGTGTTATCCCTTATGTTTTTTTTCCAGGTCAAAACTTTGACGTCTGATATCTCGGCTCTGGAAGGGTCTAGAGCCTCCATTTTTGCGCGCTGGTCGAAGTCTCGTGGCCCTCTGTCAGAATCCAGAGTTTCAAGAAGATCGGAGGGGGTCAAAATTTCGGCCAAAAACGACAGTGTTACCCCTTATGTTTTTTTTTTCAGGTCAAAACTTTGACGTCCGATATCTCGGCTCTGGAAGGGTCTAGAGCCTCCATTTTTGCGCGCTGGTCGAAGTCTCGTGGCCCTCTGTCAGAATCCAGAGTTTCAAGAAGATCGGAGAGGGTCAAAATTTCGGCCAAAAACGACAGTGTTACCCCTTATGTTTTTTTTTCAGGTCAAAACTTTGACGTCTGATATCTCGGCTCTGGAAGGGTCTAGAGCCTCCATTTTTGCGCGCTGGTCGAAGTCTCGTGGCCCTCTGTCAGAATCCAGAGTTTCAAGAAGATCGGAGGGGGTCAAAATTTCGGCCAAAAACGACAGTGTTACCCCTTATGTTTTTTTTTTCAGGTCAAAACTTTGACGTCCGATATCTCGGCTCTGGAAGGGTCTAGAGCCTCCATTTTTGCGCGCTGGTCGAAGTCTCGTGGCCCTCTGTCAGAATCCAGAGTTTCCAGAAGATCGGAGGGGGTCAAAATTTCAGCCAAAAACGACAGTGTTACCCCTTATGTTTTTTTTTTCAGGTCAAAACTTTGACGTCCGATATCTCGGCTCTGGAAGGGTCTAGAGCCTCCATTTTTGCGCGCTGGTCGAAGTCTCGTGGCCCTCTGTCAGAATCCAGAGTTTCCAGAAGATCGGAGGGGGTCAAAATTTCAGCCAAAAACGACAGTGTTACCCCTTATGTTTTTTTTTTCAGGTCAAAACTTTGACGTCCGATATCTCGGCTCTGGAAGGGTCTAGAGCCTCCATTTTTGCGCGCTGGTCGAAGTCTCGTGGCCCTCTGTCAGAATCCAGAGTTTCAAGAAGATCGGAGGGGGTCAAAATTTCGGCCAAAAACGACAGTGTTACCCCTTATATTTTTTTTTTCAGGTCAAAACTTTGACGTCCGATATCTCGGCTCTGGAAGGGTCTAGAGCCTCCATTTTTGCGCGCTGGTCGAAGTCTCGTGGCCCTCTGTCAGAATCCAGAGTTTCAAGAAGATCGGAGGGGGTCAAAATTTCGGCCAAAAACGACAGTGTTACCCCTTATGCTTTTTTTCCAGGTCAAAACTTTGACGTCTGATATCTCGGCTCTGGAAGGGTCTAGAGCCTCCATTTTTGCGCGCTGGTCGAAGTCTCGTGGCCCTCTGTCAGAATCCAGAGTTTCAAGAAGATCGGAGGGGGTCAAAATTTCGGCCAAAAACGACAGTGTTACCCCTTATGTTTTTTTTTCAGGTCAAAACTTTGACGTCCGATATCTCGGCTCTGGAAGGGTCTAGAGCCTCCATTTTTGCGCGCTGGTCGAAGTCTCGTGGCCCTCTGTCAGAATCCAGAGTTTCAAGAAGATCGGAGGGGGTCAAAATTTCTGCCAAAAACGACAGTGTTACCCCTTATGTTTTTTTTTTTCAGGTCAAAACTTTGACGTCCGATATCTCGGCTCTGGAAGGGTCTAGAGCCTCCATTTTTGCGCGCTGGTCGAAGTCTCGTGGCCCTCTGTCAAATTCCAGAGTTTCAAGAAGATCGGAGGGGGTCAAAATTTCGGCCAAAAACGACAGTGTTACCCCTTATGTTTTTTTTTCAGGTCAAAACTTTGACGTCCGATATCTCGGCTCTGGAAGGGTCTAGAGCCTCCATTTTTGCGCGCTGGTCGAAGTCTCGTGGCCCTCTGTCAGAATCCAGAGTTTCAAGAAGATCGGCGGGGGTCAAAATTTCGGCCAAAAACGACAGTGTTACCCCTTATGTTTTTTTTTCGGGTCAAAACTTTGACGTCCGATATCTCGGCTCTGGAAGGGTTTAGAGCCTCCATTTTTGCGCGCTGGTCGAAGTCTCATGGCCCTCTGTCAGAATCCAGAGTTTCAAGAAGATCGGAGGGGGTCAAAATTTCGGCCAAAAACGACAGTGTTACCCCTTATGTTTTTTTTTCAGGTCAAAACTTTGACGTCTGATATCTCGGCTCTGGAAGGGTCTAGAGCCTCCATTTTTGCGCGCTGGTCGAAGCCTCGTGGCCCTCTGTTAGAATCCAGAGTTTCAAGAAGATCGGAGGGGGTCAAAATTTCGGCCAAAAACGACAGTGTTACCACTTATGTTTTTTTTCCAGGTCAAAACTTTGACGTCCGATATCTCGGCTCTGGAAGGGTCTAGAGCCTCCATTTTTGCGCGCTGGTCGAAGTCTCGTGGCCCTCTGTCAGAATCCAGAGTTTCAAGAAGATCGGAGGGGGTCAAAATTTCGGCCAAAAACGACAGTGTTACCCCTTATGTTTTTTTTTCAGGTCAAAACTTTGACGTCCGATATCTCGGCTCTGGAAGGGTCTAGAGCCTCCATTTTTGCGCGCTGGTCGAAGTCTCGTGGCCCTCTGTCAGAATCCAGAGTTTCAAGAAGATCGGAGGGGGTCAAAATTTCTGCCAAAAACGACAGTGTTACCCCTTATGTTTTTTTTTCAGGTCAAAACTTTGACGTCCGATATCTCGGCTCTGGAAGGGTCTAGAGCCTCCATTTTTGCGCGCTGGTCGAAGTCTCGTGGCCCTCTGTCAGAATCCAGAGTTTCAAGAAGATCGGAGGGGGTCAAAATTTCGGCCAAAAACGACAGTGTTACCCCTTATGTTTTTTTTTTTCAGGTCAAAACTTTGACGTCCGATATCTCGGCTCTGGAAGGGTCTAGAGCCTCCATTTTTGCGCGCTGGTCGAAGTCTCGTGGCCCTCTGTGAAATTCCAGAGTTTCAAGAAGATCGGAGGGGGTCAAAATTTCGGCCAAAAACGACAGTGTTACCCCTTATGTTTTTTTTTCAGGTCAAAACTTTGACGTCCGATATCTCGGCTCTGGAAGGGTCTAGAGCCTCCATTTTTGCGCGCTGGTCAAAGTCTCGTGGCCCTCTGTCAGAATCCAGAGTTTCAAGAAGATCGGCGGGGGTCAAAATTTCGGCCAAAAACGACAGTGTTACCCCTTATGTTTTTTTTTCGGGTCAAAACTTTGACGTCCGATATCTCGGCTCTGGAAGGGTCTAGAGCCTCCATTTTTGCGCGCTGGTCGAAGTCTCGTGGCCCTCTGTCAGAATCCAGAGTTTCAAGAAGATCGGAGGGGGTCAAAATTTCGGCCAAAAACGACAGTGTGACCCCTTATGTTTTTTTTTCAGGTCAAAACTTTGACGTCTGATATCTCGGCTCTGGAAGGGTCTAGAGCCTCCATTTTTGCGCGCTGGTCGAAGCCTCGTGGCCCTCTGTTAGAATCCAGAGTTTCAAGAAGATCGGAGGGGGTCAAAATTTCGGCCAAAAACGACAGTGTTACCCCTTATGTTTTTTTTTCATGTCAAAACTTTGATGTCCGATATCTCGGCTCTGGAAAGGGCTAGAGTCTCCATTTTTGCGCGCTGGTCGAAGTCTCGGGGCCCTCTGTCAGAATCCAGAGTTTCAAGAAGATCGGAGGGGGTCAAAATTTCGGCCAAAAACGACAGTGTTACCCCTTATGTTTTTTTTTTTCAGGTCAAAACTTTGACGTCTGATATCTCGGCTCTGGAAGGGTCTAGAGCCTCCATTTTTGCGTGCTGGTCGAAGTCTCGTGGCCCTCTGTCAGAATCCTGAGTTTCAAGAAGATCGGAGGGGGGTCAAAATTTCGGCCAAAAACGACAGTGTTACCCCTTATGTTTTTTTTCCAGGTCAAAACTTTGACGTCCGATATCTCGGCTCTGGAAGGGTCTAGAGCCTCCATTTTTGCGCGCTGGTCGAAGTCTCGTGGCCCTCTGTCAGAATCCAGAGTTTCAAGAAGATCGGAGGGGGTCAAAATTTCGGCCAAAAACGACAGTGTTACCCCTTATGTTTTTTTTTTCAGGTCAAAACTTTGACGTCCGATATCTCGGCTCTGGAAGGGTCTAGAGCCTCCATTTTTGCGCGCTGGTCGAAGTCTCGTGGCCCTCTGTCAGAATCCAGAGTTTCAAGAAGATCGGAGGGGGTCAAAATTTCGGCCAAAAACGACAGTGTTACCCCTTATGTTTTTTTTTTCAGGTCAAAACTTTGACGTCCGATATCTCGGCTCTGGAAGGGTCTAGAGCCTCCATTTTTGCGCGCTGGTCGAAGTCTCGTGGCCCTCTGTCAGAATCCAGAGTTTCAAGAAGATCGGAGGGGGTCAAAATTTCGGCCAAAAACGACAGTGTTACCGCTTATGTTTTTTTTCAGGTCAAAACTTTGACGTCCGATATCTCGGCTCTGGAATGGTCTAGAGCCTCCATTTTTGCGCGCTGGTCGAAGTCTCGTGGCCCTCTGTCAGAATCCAGAGTTTCAAGAAGATCGGAGGGGGTCAAAATTTCGGCCAAAAACGACAGTGTTACCCCTTATGTTTTTTTTTTCAGGTCAAAACTTTGACGTCTGATATCTCGGCTCTGGAAGGGTCTAGAGCCTCCATTTTTGCGCGCTGGTCGAAGTCTCGTGGCCCTCTGTCAGAATCCAGAGTTTCAAGAAGATCGGAGGGGGTCAAAATTTCGGCCAAAAACGACAGTGTTACCCCTTATGCTTTTTTTTCCAGGTCAAAACTTTGACGTCTGATATCTCGGCTCTGGAAGGGTCTAGAGCCTCCATTTTTGCGCGCTGGTCGAAGTCTCGTGGCCCTCTGTCAGAATCCAGAGTTTCAAGAAGATCGGAGGGGGTCAAAATTTCGGCCAAAAACGACAGTGTTACCCCTTATGTTTTTTTTTCAGGTCAAAACTTTGACGTCTCATATCTCGGCTCTGGAAGGGTCTAGAGCCTCCATTTTTGCGCGCTGGTCGAAGTCTCGTGGCCCTCTGTCAGAATCCAGAGTTTCAAGAAGATCGGAGGGGGTCAAAATTTCGGCCAAAAACGACAGTGTTACCCCTTATGTTTTTTTTTCAGGTCAAAACTTTGACGTCCGATATCTCGGCTCTGGAAGGGTCTAGAGCCTCCATTTTTGCGCGCTGGTCGAAGTCTCGTGGCCCTCTGTCAGAATCCAGAATTTCAAGAAGATCGGAGGGGGTCAAAATTTCGGCCAAAAACGACAGTGTTACCCCTTATGTTTTTTTTTCAGGTCAAAACTTTGACGTCTGATATCTCGGCTCTGGAAGGGTCTAGAGCCTCCATTTTTGCGCGCTGGTCGAAGTCTCGTGGCCCTCTGTCAGAATCCAGAGTTTCAAGAAGATCAGACGGGGTCAAAATTTCGGCCAAAAACGACAGTGTTACCCCTTATATTTTTTTTTTCAGGTCAAAACTTTGACGTCCGATATCTCGGCTCTGGAAGGGTCTAGAGCCTCCATTTTTGCGCGCTGGTCGAAGTCTCGTGGCCCTCTGTCAGAATCCAGAGTTTCAAGAAGATCGGAGGGGGTCAAAATTTAGGCCAAAAACGACAGTGTTACCCCTTATGTTTTTTTTTTTAGGTCAAAACTTTGACGTCTGATATCTCGGCTCTGGAAGGGTCTAGAGCCTCCATTTTTGCGCGCTGGTCGAAGTCTCGTGGCCCTCTGTCAGAATCCAGAGTTTCAAGAAGATCGGAGGGGGTCAAAATTTCAGCCAAAAACGACAGTGTTACCGCTTATGCTTTTTTTTCCAGGTCAAAACTTTGACGTCTGATATCTCGGCTCTGGAAGGGTCTAGAGCCTCCATTTTTGCGCGTTGGTCGAAGTCTCGTGGCCCTCTGTCAGAATCCAGAGTTTCAAGAAGATCGGAGGGGGTCAAAATTTCGGCCAAAAACGACAGTGTTACCCCTTATGTTTTTTTTTCAGGTCAAAACTTTGTCGTCCGATATCTCGGCTCTGGAAGGGTCTAGAGCCTCCATTTTTGCGTGCTGGCCGAAGTCTCGTGGCCCTCTGTCAGAATCCAGAGTTTCAAGAAGATCGGAGGGGGTCAAAATTTCGGCCAAAAACGACAGTGTTACCCCTTATGTTTTTTTTTTCAGGTCAAAACTTTGACGTCCGATATCTCGGCTCTGGAAGGGTCTAGAGCCTCCATTTTTGCGCGCTGGTCGAAGTCTCGTGGCCCTCTGTCAGAATCCAGAGTTTCAAGAAGATCGGAGGGGGTCAAAATTTCGGCCAAAAACGACAGTGTTACCCCTTATGTTTTTTTTTTCAGGTCAAAACTTTGACGTCCGATATCTCGGCTCTGGAAGGGTCTAGAGCCTCCATTTTTGCGCGCTGGTCGAAGTCTCGTGGCCCTCTGTCAGAATCCAGAGTTTCAAGAAGATCAGAGGGGGTCAAAATTTCGGCCAAAAACGACAGTGTTACCCCTTATGTTTTTTTTTCAGGTCAAAACTTTGACGTCCGATATCTCGGCTCTGGAAGGGTCTAGAGCCTCCATTTTTGCGCGCTGGTCGAAGTCTCGTGGCCCTCTGTCAGAATCTAGAGTTTCAAGAAGATCGG
Source organism: Cyprinella venusta (assembly GCA_038021265.1). NCBI lineage: Eukaryota > Metazoa > Chordata > Actinopteri > Cypriniformes > Leuciscidae > Cyprinella > Cyprinella venusta. Next base: position 49,227,724 of record CM075863.1, on the reverse strand, counting down.
AGGGGGTCAAAATTTCGGCCAAAAACGACAGTGTTACCGCTTATGCTTTTTTTTCCAGGTCAAAACTTTGACGTCTGATATCTCGGCTCTGGAAGGGTCTAGAGCCTCCATTTTTGCGCGTTGGTCGAAGTCTCGTGGCCCTCTGTCAGAATCCAGAGTTTCAAGAAGATCGGAGGGGGTCAAAATTTCGGCCAAAAACGACAGTGTTACCCCTTATGTTTTTTTTTCAGGTCAAAACTTTGACGTCCGATATCTCGGCTCTGGAAGGGTCTAGAGCCTCCATTTTTGCGTGCTGGTCGAAGTCTCGTGGCCCTCTGTCAGAATCCAGAGTTTCAAGAAGATCGGAGGGGGTAAAAATTTCGGCCAAAAACGACAGTGTAACCCCTTATGTTTTTTTTCCAGGTCAAAACTTTGACGTCCGATATCTCGGCTCTGGAAGGGTCTAGAGCCTCCATTTTTGCGCGCTGGTCGAAGTCTCGTGGCCCTCTGTCAGAATCCAGAGTTTCAAGAAGATCGGAGGGGGTCAAAATTTCGGCCAAAAACGACAGTGTTACCCCTTATATTTTTTTTTTCAGGTCAAAACTTTGACGTCTGATATCTCGGCTCTGGAAGGGTCTAGAGCCTCCATTTTTGCGCGCTGGTCGAAGTCTCGTGGCCCTCTGTCAGAATCCAGAGTTTCAAGAAGATCGGAGGGGGTCAAAATTTCGGCCAAAAACGACAGTGTAACCCCTTATGGTTTTTTTTCAGGTCAAAACTTTGACCTCCGATATCTCGGCTCTGGAAGGGTCTAGAGCCTCCATTTTTGCGCGCTGGTCGAAGTCTCGTGGCCCTCTGTCAGAATCCAGAGTTTCAAGAAGATCGGAGGGGGTCAAAATTTCGGCCAAAAACGACAGTGTTACCCCTTATGTTTTTTTTCAGGTCAAAACTTTGACGTCTGATATCTCGGCTCTGGAAGGGTCTAGAGCCTCCATTTTTGCGCGCTGGTCGAAGTCTCGTGGCCCTCTGTCAGAATCCAGAGTTTCAAGAAGATCGGAGGGGGTCAAAATTTCGGCCAAAAACGACAGTGTTACCCCTTATGTTTTTTTTTTCAGGTCAAAACTTTGACGTCCGATATCTCGGCTCTGGAAGGGTCTAGAGCCTCCATTTTTGCGCGCTGGTCGAAGTCTCGTGGCCCTCTGTCAGAATCCAGAGTTTCAAGAAGATCAGAGGGGGTCAAAATTTCGGCCAAAAACGACAGTGTTACCCCTTATGTTTTTTTTTCAGGTCAAAACTTTGACGTCCGATATCTCGGCTCTGGAAGGGTCTAGAGCCTCCATTTTTGCGCGCTGGTCGAAGTCTCGTGGCCCTCTGTCAGAATCCAGAGTTTCAAGAAGATCGGAGGGGGTCAAAATTTCGACCAAAAACGACAGTGTTACCCCTTATGTTTTTTTTTTCAGGTCAAAACTTTGACGTCTGATATCTCGGCTCTGGAAGGGTCTAGAGCCTCCATTTTTGCGCGCTGGTCGAAGTCTCGTGGCCCTCTGTCAGAATCCAGAGTTTCAAGAAGATCGGAGGGGGTCAAAATTTCGGCCAAAAACGACAGTGTTACCGCTTATGCTTTTTTTTCCAGGTCAAAACTTTGACGTCTGATATCTCGGCTCTGGAAGGGTCTAGAGCCTCCATTTTTGCGCGTTGGTCGAAGTCTCGTGGCCCTCTGTCAGAATCCAGAGTTTCAAGAAGATCGGAGGGGGTCAAAATTTCGGCCAAAAACGACAGTGTTACCCCTTATGTTTTTTTTTCAGGTCAAAACTTTGACGTCCGATATCTCGGCTCTGGAAGGGTCTAGAGCCTCCATTTTTGCGTGCTGGTCGAAGTCTCGTGGCCCTCTGTCAGAATCCAGAGTTTCAAGAAGATCGGAGGGGGTAAAAATTTCGGCCAAAAACGACAGTGTAACCCCTTATGTTTTTTTTCCAGGTCAAAACTTTGACGTCCGATATCTCGGCTCTGGAAGGGTCTAGAGCCTCCATTTTTGCGCGCTGGTCGAAGTCTCGTGGCCCTCTGTCAGAATCCAGAGTTTCAAGAAGATCGGAGGGGGTCAAAATTTCGGCCAAAAACGACAGTGTTACCCCTTATGTTTTTTTTTTTCAGGTCAAAACTTTGACGTCTGATATCTCGGCTCTGGAAGGGTCTAGAGCCTCCATTTTTGCGCGCTGGTCGAAGTCTCGTGGCCCTCTGTCAGAATCCAGAGTTTCAAGAAGATCGGAGGGGGTCAAAATTTCGGCCAAAAACGACAGTGTTACCCCTTATGGTTTTTTTTCAGGTCAAAACTTTGACCTCCGATATCTCGGCTCTGGAAGGGTCTAGAGCCTCCATTTTTGCGCGCTGGTCGAAGTCTCGTGGCCCTCTGTCAGAATCCAGAGTTTCAAGAAGATCGGAGGGGGTCAAAATTTCGGCCAAAAACGACAGTGTTACCCCTTATGTTTTTTTTCAGGTCAAAACTTTGACGTCTGATATCTCGGCTCTGGAAGGGTCTAGAGCCTCCATTTTTGCGCGCTGGTCGAAGTCTCGTGGCCCTCTGTCAGAATCCAGAGTTTCAAGAAGATCGGAGGGGGTCAAAATTTCGGCCAAAAACGACAGTGTTACCCCTTATGTTTTTTTTTTTCAGGTCAAAACTTTGACGTCCGATATCTCGGCTCTGGAAGGGTCTAGAGCCTCCATTTTTGCGCGCTGGTCGAAGTCTCATGGCCCTCTGTCAGAATCCAGAGTTTCAAGAAGATCGGAGGGGGTCAAAATTTCGGCCAAAAACGACAGTGTTACCCCTTATGTTTTTTTTTCAGGTCAAAACTTTGACGTCTGATATCTCGGCTCTGGAAGGGTCTAGAGCCTCCATTTTTGCGCGCTGGTCGAAGTCTCGTGGCCCTCTGTCAGAATCCAGAGTTTCAAGAAGATCGGAGGGGGTCAAAATTTCGGCCAAAAACGACAGTGTTACCCCTTATGTTTTTTTTTTTCAGGTCAAAACTTTGACGTCCGATATCTCGGCTCTGGAAGGGTCTAGAGCCTCCATTTTTGCGCGCTGGTCGAAGTCTCGTGGCCCTCTGTCAGAATCCAGAGTTTCAAGAAGATCGGAGGGGGTCAAAATTTCGGCCAAAAACGACAGTTTTACCCCTTATGTTTTTTTTCAGGTCAAAACTTTGACGTCCGATATCTCGGCTCTGGAAGGGTCTAGAGCCTCCATTTTTGCGCGCTGGTCGGAGTCTCGTGGCCCTCTGTCAGAATCCAGAGTTTCAAGAAGATCGGAGGGGGTCAAAATTTCGGCCAAAAACGACAGTGTTACCGCTTATGTTTTTTTTTCGGGTCAAAACTTTGACGTCCGATATCTCGGCTCTGGAAGGGTCTAGAGCCTCCATTTTTGCGCGCTGGTCGAAGTCTCGTGGCCCTCTGTCAGAATCCAGAGTTTCAAGAAGATCGGAGGGGGTCAAAATTTCGGCCAAAAACGACAGTGTTACCCCTTATGTTTTTTTTTTCAGGTCAAAACTTTGACGTCTGATATCTCGGCTCTGGAAGGGTCTAGAGCCTCCATTTTTGCGCGCTGGTCGAAGCCTCGTGGCCCTCTGTCAGAATCCAGAGTTTCAAGAAGATCGGAGGGGGTCAAAATTTCGGCCAAAAACGACAGTGTTACCCCTTATGTTTTTTTTTCATGTCAAAACTTTGACGTCCGATATCTCGGCTCTGGAAAGGGCTAGAGCCTCCATTTTTGCGCGCTGGTCGAAGTCTCGGGGCCCTCTGTCAGAATCCAGAGTTTCAAGAAGATCGGAGGGGGTCAAAATTTCGGCCAAAAACGACAGTGTTACCCCTTATGTTTTTTTTTCAGGTCAAAACTTTGACGTCTGATATCTCGGCTCTGGAAGGGTCTAGAGCCTCCATTTTTGCGCGCTGGTCGAAGTCTCGTGGCCCTCTGTCAGAATCCAGAGTTTCAAGAAGATCGGAGGGGGTCAAAATTTCGGCCAAAAACGACAGTGTTACCCCTTATGTTTTTTTTTCATGTCAAAACTTTGACGTCCGATATCTCGGCTCTGGAAAGGGCTAGAGCCTCCATTTTTGCGCGCTGGTCGAAGTCTCGGGGCCCTCTGTCAGAATCCAGAGTTTCAAGAAGATCGGAGGGGGTCAAAATTTCGGCCAAAAACGACAGTGTTACCCCTTATGTTTTTTTTTCAGGTCAAAACTTTGACGTCTGATATCTCGGCTCTGGAAGGGTCTAGAGCCTCCATTTTTGCGCGCTGGTCGAAGTCTCGTGGCCCTCTGTCAGAATCCAGAGTTTCAAGAAGATTGGAGGGGGTCAAAATTTCGGCCAAAAACGACAGTGTTACCCCTTATGTTTTTTTTCCAGGTCAAAACTTTGACATCCGATATCTCGGCTCTGGAAGGGTCTAGAGCCTCCATTTTTGCGCGCTGGTCGAAGTCTCGTGGCCCTCTGTCAGAATCCAGAGTTTCAAGAAGATCGGAGGGGGTCAAAATTTCGGCCAAAAACGACAGTGTTACCCCTTATGTTTTTTTTTCAGGTCAAAACTTTGACGTCCGATATCTCGGCTCTGGAAGGGTCTAGAGCCTCCATTTTTGCGCGCTGGTCGAAGTCTCGTGGCCCCCTGTCAGAATCCAGAGTTTCAAGAAGATCGGAGGGGGTCAAAATTTCAGCCAAAAACGACAGTGTTACCCCTTATGTTTTTTTTTTTTCAGGTCAAAACTTTGACGTCCGATATCTCGGCTCTGGAAGGGTCTAGAGCCTCCATTTTTGCTCGCTGGTCGAAGTCTCGTGGCCCTCTGTCAGAATCCAGAGTTTCAAGAAGATCGGAGGGGGTCAAAATTTCGGCCAAAAACGACAGTGTTACCCCTTCTGTTTTTTTTTTTTCAGGTCAAAACTTTGACGTCTGATATCTCGGCTCTGGAAGGGTCTAGAGCCTCCATTTTTGCGCGCTGGTCGAAGTCTCGTGGCCTTCTGTCAGAATCCAGAGTTTCAAGAAGATCGGAGGGGGTCAAAATTTCAGCCAAAAACGACAGTGTTACCGCTTATGCTTTTTTTTCCAGGTCAAAACTTTGACGTCTGATATCTCGGCTCTGGAAGGGTCTAGAGCCTCCATTTTTGCGCGTTGGTCGAAGTCTCGTGGCCCTCTGTCAGAATCCAGAGTTTCAAGAAGATCGGAGGGGGTCAAAATTTCGGCCAAAAACGACAGTGTTATCCCTTATGTTTTTTTTTTCAGGTCAAAACTTTGTTGTCCGATATCTCGGCTCTGGAAGGGTCTAGAGCCTCCATTTTTGCGTGCTGGTCGAAGTCTCGTGGCCCTCTGTCAGAATCCAGAGTTTCAAGAAGATCGGAGGGGGTCAAAATTTCGGCCAAAAACGACAGTGTTACCCCTTATGTTTTTTTTTTCAGGTCAAAACTTTGACGTCCGATATCTCGGCTCTGGAAGGGTCTAGAGCCTCCATTTTTGCGCGCTGGTCGAAGTCTCGTGGCCCTCTGTCAGAATCCAGAGTTTCAAGAAGATCGGAGGGGGTCAAAATTTCGGCCAAAAACGACAGTGTTACCCCTTATGTTTTTTTTTTCAGGTCAAAACTTTGACGTCTGATATCTCGGCTCTGGAAGGGTCTAGAGCCTCCATTTTTGCGCGCTGGTCGAAGTCTCGTGGCCCTCTGTCAGAATCCAGAGTTTCAAGAAGATCGGAGGGGGTCAAAATTTCGGCCAAAAACGACAGTGTTACCCCTTATGTTTTTTTTTTTCAGGTCAAAACTTTGTCGTCCGATATCTCGGCTCTGGAAGGGTCTAGAGCCTCCATTTTTGCGTGCTGGTCGAAGTCTCGTGGCCCTCTGTCAGAATCCAGAGTTTCAAGAAGATCGGAGGGGGTCAAAATTTCGGCCAAAAACGACAGTGTTACCCCTTATGTTTTTTTTTTCAGGTCAAAACTTTGACGTCCGATATCTCGGCTCTGGAAGGGTCTAGAGCCTCCATTTTTGCGCGCTGGTCGAAGTCTCGTGGCCCTCTGTCAGAATCCAGAGTTTCAAGAAGATCGGAGGGGGTCAAAATTTCGGCCAAAAACGACAGTGTTACCCCTTATGTTTTTTTTTTTCAGGTCAAAACTTTGACGTCTGATATCTCGGCTCTGGAAGGGTCTAGAGCCTCCATTTTTGCGCGCTGGTCGAAGTCTCGTGGCCCTCTGTCAGAATCCAGAGTTTCAAGAAGATCAGAGGGGGTCAAAATTTCGGCCAAAAACGACAGTGTTACCCCTTATGTTTTTTTTTCAGGTCAAAACTTTGACGTCCGATATCTCGGCTCTGGAAGGGTCTAGAGCCTCCATTTTTGCGCGCTGGTCGAAGTCTCGTAGCCCTCTGTCAGAATCCAGAGTTTCAAGAAGATCGGAGGGGGTCAAAATTTCGGCCAAAAACGACAGTGTTACCCCTTATGTTTTTTTTTTCAGGTCAAAACTTTGACGTCTGATATCTCGGCTCTGGAAGGGTCTAGAGCCTCCATTTTTGCGCGCTGGTCGAAGTCTCGTGGCCCTCTGTCAGAATCCAGAGTTTCAAGAAGATCGGAGGGGGTCAAAATTTCGGCCAAAAACGACAGTGTTACCGCTTATGCTTTTTTTTCCAGGTCAAAACTTTGACGTCTGATATCTCGGCTCTGGAAGGGTCTAGAGCCTCCATTTTTGCGCGTTGGTCGAAGTCTCGTGGCCCTCTGTCAGAATCCAGAGTTTCAAGAAGATCGGAGGGGGTCAAAATTTCGGCCAAAAACGACAGTGTTACCCCTTATGTTTTTTTTTCAGGTCAAAACTTTGACGTCCGATATCTCGGCTCTGGAAGGGTCTAGAGCCTCCATTTTTGCGTGCTGGTCGAAGTCTCGTGGCCCTCTGTCAGAATCCAGAGTTTCAAGAAGATCGGATGGGGTAAAAATTTCGGCCAAAAACGACAGTGTAACCCCTTATGTTTTTTTTCCAGGTCAAAACTTTGACGTCCGATATCTCGGCTCTGGAAGGGTCTAGAGCCTCCATTTTTGCGCGCTGGTCGAAGTCTCGTGGCCCTCTGTCAGAATCCAGAGTTTCAAGAAGATCGGAGGGGGTCAAAATTTCGGCCAAAAACGACAGTGTTACCCCTTATGTTTTTTTTTTTTCAGGTCAAAACTTTGACGTCTGATATCTCGGCTCTGGAAGGGTCTAGAGCCTCCATTTTTGCGCGCTGGTCGAAGTCTCGTGGCCCTCTGTCAGAATCCAGAGTTTCAAGAAGATCGGAGGGGGTCAAAATTTCGGCCAAAAACGACAGTGTTACCCCTTATGGTTTTTTTTCAGGTCAAAACTTTGACGTCCGATATCTCGGCCCTGGAAGGGTCTAGAGCCTCCATTTTTGCGCGCTGGTCGAAGTCTCGTGGCCCTCTGTCAGAATCCAGAGTTTCAAGAAGATCGGAGGGGGTCAAAATTTCGGCCAAAAACGACAGTGTTACCCCTTATGTTTTTTTTTTCAGGTCAAAACTTTGACGTCCGATATCTCGGCTCTGGAAGGGTCTAGAGCCTCCATTTTTGCGCGCTGGTCGAAGTCTCGTGGCCCTCTGTCAGAATCCAGAGTTTCAAGAAGATCGGAGGGGGTCAAAATTTCGGCCAAAAACGACAGTGTTACCCCTTATGTTTTTTTTTTTTAGGTCAAAACTTTGTCGTCCGATATCTCGGCTCTGGAAGGGTCTAGAGCCTCCATTTTTGCGTGCTGGTCGAAGTCTCGTGGCCCTCTGTCAGAATCCAGAGTTTCAAGAAGATCGGAGGGGGTCAAAATTTCGGCCAAAAACGACAGTGTTACCCCTTATGTTTTTTTTTTCAGGTCAAAACTTTGACGTCCGATATCTCGGCTCTGGAAGGGTCTAGAGCCTCCATTTTTGCGCGCTGGTCGAAGTCTCGTGGCCCTCTGTCAGAATCCAGAGTTTCAAGAAGATCGGAGGGGGTCAAAATTTCGGCCAAAAACGACAGTGTTACCCCTTATGTTTTTTTTTTTCAGGTCAAAACTTTGACGTCTGATATCTCGGCTCTGGAAGGGTCTAGAGCCTCCATTTTTGCGCGCTGGTCGAAGTCTCGTGGCCCTCTGTCAGAATCCAGAGTTTCAAGAAGATCAGAGGGGGTCAAAATTTCGGCCAAAAACGACAGTGTTACCCCTTATGTTTTTTTTTCAGGTCAAAACTTTGACGTCCGATATCTCGGCTCTGGAAGGGTCTAGAGCCTCCATTTTTGCGCGCTGGTCGAAGTCTCGTAGCCCTCTGTCAGAATCCAGAGTTTCAAGAAGATCGGAGGGGGTCAAAATTTTGGCCAAAAACGACAGTGTTACCCCTTATGCTTTTTTTTCCAGGTCAAAACTTTGACGTCTGATATCTCGGCTCTGGAAGGGTCTAGAGCCTCCATTTTTGCGCGTTGGTCGAAGTCTCGTGGCCCTCTGTCAGAATCCAGAGTTTCAAGAAGATCGGAGGGGGTCAAAATTTCGGCCAAAAACGACAGTGTTACCCCTTATGTTTTTTTTTCAGGTCAAAACTTTGACGTCCGATATCTCGGCTCTGGAAGGGTCTAGAGCCTCCATTTTTGCGTGCTGGTCGAAGTCTCGTGGCCCTCTGTCAGAATCCAGAGTTTCAAGAAGATCGGATGGGGTAAAAATTTCGGCCAAAAACGACAGTGTAACCCCTTATGTTTTTTTTCCAGGTCAAAACTTTGACGTCCGATATCTCGGCTCTGGAAGGGTCTAGAGCCTCCATTTTTGCGCGCTGGTCGAAGTCTCGTGGCCCTCTGTCAGAATCCAGAGTTTCAAGAAGATCGGAGGGGGTCAAAATTTCGGCCAAAAACGACAGTGTTACCCCTTATGTTTTTTTTTCAGGTCAAAACTTTGACGTCTGATATCTCGGCTCTGGAAGGGTCTAGAGCCTCCAATTTTGCGCGCTGGTCGAAGTCTCGTGGCCCTCTGTCAGAATCCAGAGTTTCAAGAAGATCAGAGGGGGTCAAAATTTCGGCCAAAAACGACAGTGTTACCCCTTATGTTTTTTTTTTCAGGTCAAAACTTTGACGTCCGATATCTCGGCTCTGGAAGGGTCTAGAGCCTCCATTTTTGCGCGCTGGTCGAAGTCTCGTGGCCCTCTGTCAGAATCCAGAGTTTCAAGAAGATCGGAGGGGGTCAAAATTTCGGCCAAAAACGACAGTGTTACCCCTTATGTTTTTTTTTTCAGGTCAAAACTTTGTCGTCCGATATCTCGGCTCTGGAAGGGTCTAGAGCCTCCATTTTTGCGTGCTGGTCGAAGTCTCGTGGCCCTCTGTCAGAATCCAGAGTTTCAAGAAGATCGGAGGGGGTCAAAATTTCGGCCAAAAACGACAGTGTTACCCCTTATGTTTTTTTTTTCAGGTCAAAACTTTGACGTCCGATATCTCGGCTCTGGAAGGGTCTAGAGCCTCCATTTTTGCGCGCTGGTCGAAGTCTCGTGGCCCTCTGTCAGAATCCAGAGTTTCAAGAAGATCGGAGGGGGTCAAAATTTCGGCCAAAAACGACAGTGTTACCCCTTATGTTTTTTTTTTTCAGGTCAAAACTTTGACGTCTGATATCTCGGCTCTGGAAGGGTCTAGAGCCTCCATTTTTGCGCGCTGGTCGAAGTCTCGTGGCCCTCTGTCAGAATCCAGAGTTTCAAGAAGATCAGAGGGGGTCAAAATTTCGGCCAAAAACGACAGTGTTACCCCTTATGTTTTTTTTTCAGGTCAAAACTTTGACGTCCGATATCTCGGCTCTGGAAGGGTCTAGAGCCTCCATTTTTGCGCGCTGGTCGAAGTCTCGTGGCCCTCTGTCAGAATCCAGAGTTTCAAGAAGATCGGAGGGGGTCAAAATTTCGGCCAAAAACGACAGTGTTACCCCTTATGTTTTTTTTTCAGGTCAAAACTTTGACGTCCGATATCTCGGCTCTGGAAGGGTCTAGAGCCTCCATTTTTGCGTGCTGGTCGAAGTCTCGTGGCCCTCTGTCAGAATCCAGAGTTTCAAGAAGATCGGATGGGGTAAAAATTTCGGCCAAAAACGACAGTGTAACCCCTTATGTTTTTTTTCCAGGTCAAAACTTTGACGTCCGATATCTCGGCTCTGGAAGGGTCTAGAGCCTCCATTTTTGCGCGCTGGTCGAAGTCTCGTGGCCCTCTGTCAGAATCCAGAGTTTCAAGAAGATCGGAGGGGGTCAAAATTTCGGCCAAAAACGACAGTGTTACCCCTTATGTTTTTTTTTTTTCAGGTCAAAACTTTGACGTCTGATATCTCGGCTCTGGAAGGGTCTAGAGCCTCCATTTTTGCGCGCTGGTCGAAGTCTCGTGGCCCTCTGTCAGAATCCAGAGTTTCAAGAAGATCGGAGGGGGTCAAAATTTCGGCCAAAAACGACAGTGTTACCCCTTATGGTTTTTTTTCAGGTCAAAACTTTGACGTCCGATATCTCGGCCCTGGAAGGGTCTAGAGCCTCCATTTTTGCGCGCTGGTCGAAGTCTCGTGGCCCTCTGTCAGAATCCAGAGTTTCAAGAAGATCGGAGGGGGTCAAAATTTCGGCCAAAAACGACAGTGTTACCCCTTATGTTTTTTTTTTCAGGTCAAAACTTTGACGTCTGATATCTCGGCTCTGGAAGGGTCTAGAGCCTCCATTTTTGCGCGCTGGTCGAAGTCTCGTGGCCCTCTGTCAGAATCCAGAGTTTCAAGAAGATCGGAGGGGGTCAAAATTTCGGCCAAAAACGACAGTGTTACCCCTTATGTTTTTTTTTTCAGGTCAAAACTTTGACGTCCGATATCTCGGCTCTGGAAGGGTCTAGAGCCTCCATTTTTGCGCGCTGGTCGAAGTCTCGTGGCCCTCTGTCAGAATCCAGAGTTTCAAGAAGATCGGAGGGGGTCAAAATTTCGGCCAAAAACGACAGTGTTACCCCTTATGTTTTTTTTTCAGGTCAAAACTTTGACGTCTGATATCTCGGCTCTGGAAGGGTCTAGAGCCTCCATTTTTGCGCGCTGGTCGAAGTCTCGTGGCCCTCTGTCAGAATCCAGAGTTTCAAGAAGATCGGAGGGGGTCAAAATTTCGGCCAAAAACGACAGTGTTACCCCTTATGTTTTTTTTTCAGGTCAAAACTTTGACGTCCGATATCTCGGCTCTGGATGGGTCTAGAGCCTCCATTTTTGCGCGCTGGTCGAAGTCTCGTGGCCCTCTGTCAGAATCCAGAGTTTCAAGAAGATCGGAGGGGGTCAAAATTTCGGCCAAAAACGACAGTTTTACCCCTTATGTTTTTTTTCAGGTCAAAACTTTGACGTCCGATATCTCGGCTCTGGAAGGGTCTAGAGCCTCCATTTTTGCGCGCTGGTCGAAGTCTCGTGGCCCTCTGTCAGAATCCAGAGTTTCAAGAAGATCGGAGGGGGTCAAAATTTCGGCCAAAAACGACAGTGTTACCGCTTATGTTTTTTTTTCGGGTCAAAACTTTGACGTCCGATATCTCGGCTCTGGAAGGGTCTAGAGCCTCCATTTTTGCGCGCTGGTCGAAGTCTCGTGGCCTTCTGTCAGAATCCAGAGTTTCAAGAAGATCGGAGGGGGTCAAAATTTCGGCCAAAAACGACAGTGTTACCCCTTATGTTTTTTTTTTCAGGTCAAAACTTTGACGTCTGATATCTCGGCTCTGGAAGGGTCTAGAGCCTCCATTTTTGCGCGCTGGTCGAAGCCTCGTGGCCCTTTGTCAGAATCCAGAGTTTCAAGAAGATCGGAGGGGGTCAAAATTTCGGCCAAAAACGACAGTGTTACCCCTTATGTTTTTTTTTCATGTCAAAACTTTGACATCCGATATCTCGGCTCTGGAAAGGGCTAGAGCCTCCATTTTTGCGCGCTGGTCGAAGTCTCGGGGCCCTCTGTCAGAATCCAGAGTTTCAAGAAGATCGGAGGGGGTCAAAATTTCGGCCAAAAACGACAGTGTTACCCCTTATGTTTTTTTTCAGGTCAAAACTTTGACGTCTGATATCTCGGCTCTGGAAGGGTCTAGAGCCTCCATTTTTGCGCGCTGGTCGAAGTCTCGTGGCCCTCTGTCAGAATCCAGAGTTTCAAGAAGATCGGAGGGGGTCAAAATTTCGGCCAAAAACGACAGTGTTACCCCTTATGTTTTTTTTCCAGGTCAAAACTTTGACATCCGATATCTCGGCTCTGGAAGGGTCTAGAGCCTCCATTTTTGCGCGCTGGTCGAAGTCTCGTGGCCCTCTGTCAGAATCCAGAGTTTCAAGAAGATCGGAGGGGGTCAAAATTTCGGCCAAAAACGACAGTGTTACCCCTTATGTTTTTTTTTAGGGTCAAAACTTTGACGTCCGATATCTCGGCTCTGGAAGGGTCTAGAGCCTCCATTTTTGCGCGCTGGTCGAAGTCTCGTGGCCCTCTGTCAGAATCCAGAGTTTCAAGAAGATCGGAGGGGGTCAAAATTTCAGCCAAAAACGACAGTGTTACCCCTTATGTTTTTTTTTTCAGGTCAAAACTTTGACGTCCGATATCTCGGCTCTGGAAGGGTCTAGAGCCTCCATTTTTGCGCGCTGGTCGAAGTCTCGTGGCCCTCTGTCAGAATCCAGAGTTTCAAGAAGATCGGAGGGGGTCAAAATTTCGGCCAAAAACGACAGTGTTACCCCTTATGTTTTTTTTTCAGGTCAAAACTTTGACGTCCGATATCTCGGCTCTGGAAGGGTCTAGAGCCTCCATTTTTGCGTGCTGGTCGAAGTCTCGTGGCCCTCTGTCAGAATCCAGAGTTTCAAGAAGATCGGAGGGGGTCAAAATTTCGGCCAAAAACGACAGTGTTACCCCTTATGTTTTTTTTTCAGGTCAAAACTTTGACGTCCGATATCTCGGCTCTGGAAGGGTCTAGAGCCTCCATTTTTGCGCGCTGGTCGAAGTCTCGTGGCCCTCTGTCAGAATCCAGAGTTTCAAGAAGATCGGAGGGGGTCAAAATTTCGGCCAAAAACGACAGTGTTACCCCTTATGTTTTTTTTTCAGGTCAAAACTTTGACGTCCGATATCTCGGCTCTGGAAGGGTCTAGAGCCTCCATTTTTGCGCGCTGGTCGAAGTCTCGTGGCCTTCTGTCAGAATCCAGAGTTTCAAGAAGATCGGAGGGGGTCAAAATTTCGGCCAAAAACGACAGTGTTACCCCTTATGTTTTTTTTCGGGTCAAAACTTTGACGTCCGATATCTCGGCTCTGGAAGGGTCTAGAGCCTCCATTTTTGCGCGCTGGTCGAAGTCTCGTGGCCCTCTGTCAGAATCCAGAGTTTCAAGAAGATCGGAGGGGGTCAAAATTTCGGCCAAAAACGACTGTGTTACCCCTTATGTTTTTTTTTTCAGGTCAAAACTTTGACGTCTGATATCTCGGCTCTGGAAGGGTCTAGAGCCTCCATTTTTGCGCGCTGGTGGAAGCCTCGTGGCCCTCTGTCAGAATCCAGAGTTTCAAGAAGATCGGATGGGGTAAAAATTTCGGCCAAAAACGACAGTGTAACCCCTTATGTTTTTTTTCCAGGTCAAAACTTTGACGTCCGATATCTCGGCTCTGGAAGGGTCTAGAGCCTCCATTTTTGCGCGCTGGTCGAAGTCTCGTGGCCCTCTGTCAGAATCCAGAGTTTCAAGAAGATCGGAGGGGGTCAAAATTTCGGCCAAAAACGACAGTGTTACCCCTTATGTTTTTTTTTTTTCAGGTCAAAACTTTGACGTCTGATATCTCGGCTCTGGAAGGGTCTAGAGCCTCCATTTTTGCGCGCTGGTCGAAGTCTCGTGGCCCTCTGTCAGAATCCAGAGTTTCAAGAAGATCGGAGGGGGTCAAAATTTCGGCCAAAAACGACAGTGTTACCCCTTATGGTTTTTTTTCAGGTCAAAACTTTGACGTCCGATATCTCGGCCCTGGAAGGGTCTAGAGCCTCCATTTTTGCGCGCTGGTCGAAGTCTCGTGGCCCTCTGTCAGAATCCAGAGTTTCAAGAAGATCGGAGGGGGTCAAAATTTCGGCCAAAAACGACAGTGTTACCCCTTATGTTTTTTTTTCAGGTCAAAACTTTGACGTCTGATATCTCGGCTCTGGAAGGGTCTAGAGCCTCCATTTTTGCGCGCTGGTCGAAGTCTCGTGGCCCTCTGTCAGAATCCAGAGTTTCAAGAAGATCGGAGGGGGTCAAAATTTCGGCCAAAAACGACAGTGTTACCCCTTATGTTTTTTTTTTCAGGTCAAAACTTTGACGTCCGATATCTCGGCTCTGGAAGGGTCTAGAGCCTCCATTTTTGCGCGCTGGTCGAAGTCTCGTGGCCCTCTGTCAGAATCCAGAGTTTCAAGAAGATCGGAGGGGGTCAAAATTTCGGCCAAAAACGACAGTGTTACCCCTTATGTTTTTTTTTCAGGTCAAAACTTTGACGTCTGATATCTCGGCTCTGGAAGGGTCTAGAGCCTCCATTTTTGCGCGCTGGTCGAAGTCTCGTGGCCCTCTGTCAGAATCCAGAGTTTCAAGAAGATCGGAGGGGGTCAAAATTTCGGCCAAAAACGACAGTGTTACCCCTTATGTTTTTTTTTCAGGTCAAAACTTTGACGTCCGATATCTCGGCTCTGGATGGGTCTAGAGCCTCCATTTTTGCGCGCTGGTCGAAGTCTCGTGGCCCTCTGTCAGAATCCAGAGTTTCAAGAAGATCGGAGGGGGTCAAAATTTCGGCCAAAAACGACAGTTTTACCCCTTATGTTTTTTTTCAGGTCAAAACTTTGACGTCCGATATCTCGGCTCTGGAAGGGTCTAGAGCCTCCATTTTTGCGCGCTGGTCGAAGTCTCGTGGCCCTCTGTCAGAATCCAGAGTTTCAAGAAGATCGGAGGGGGTCAAAATTTCGGCCAAAAACGACAGTGTTACCGCTTATGTTTTTTTTTCGGGTCAAAACTTTGACGTCCGATATCTCGGCTCTGGAAGGGTCTAGAGCCTCCATTTTTGCGCGCTGGTCGAAGTCTCGTGGCCCTCTGTCAGAATCCAGAGTTTCAAGAAGATCGGAGGGGGTCAAAATTTCGGCCAAAAACGACAGTGTTACCCCTTATGTTTTTTTTTTCAGGTCAAAACTTTGACGTCTGATATCTCGGCTCTGGAAGGGTCTAGAGCCTCCATTTTTGCGCGCTGGTCGAAGCCTCGTGGCCCTTTGTCAGAATCCAGAGTTTCAAGAAGATCGGAGGGGGTCAAAATTTCGGCCAAAAACGACAGTGTTACCCCTTATGTTTTTTTTTCATGTCAAAACTTTGACATCCGATATCTCGGCTCTGGAAAGGGCTAGAGCCTCCATTTTTGCGCGCTGGTCGAAGTCTCGGGGCCCTCTGTCAGAATCCAGAGTTTCAAGAAGATCGGAGGGGGTCAAAATTTCGGCCAAAAACGACAGTGTTACCCCTTATGTTTTTTTTCAGGTCAAAACTTTGACGTCTGATATCTCGGCTCTGGAAGGGTCTAGAGCCTCCATTTTTGCGCGCTGGTCGAAGTCTCGTGGCCCTCTGTCAGAATCCAGAGTTTCAAGAAGATCGGAGGGGGTCAAAATTTCGGCCAAAAACGACAGTGTTACCCCTTATGTTTTTTTTCCAGGTCAAAACTTTGACATCCGATATCTCGGCTGTGGAAGGGTCTAGAGCCTCCATTTTTGCGCGCTGGTCGAAGTCTCGTGGCCCTCTGTCAGAATCCAGAGTTTCAAGAAGATCGGAGGGGGTCAAAATTTCGGCCAAAAACGACAGTGTTACCCCTTATGTTTTTTTTTAGGGTCAAAACTTTGACGTCCGATATCTCGGCTCTGGAAGGGTCTAGAGCCTCCATTTTTGCGCGCTGGTCGAAGTCTCGTGGCCCTCTGTCAGAATCCAGAGTTTCAAGAAGATCGGAGGGGGTCAAAATTTCAGCCAAAAACGACAGTGTTACCCCTTATGTTTTTTTTTCAGGTCAAAATTTTGACGTCCGATATCTCGGCTCTGGAAGGGTCTAGAGCCTCCATTTTTGCGCGCTGGTCGAAGTCTCGTGGCCCTCTGTCAGAATCCAGAGTTTCAAGAAGATCGGAGGGGGTCAAAATTTCGGCCAAAAACGACAGTGTTACCCCTTATGTTTTTTTTTCATTTCAAAACTTTGACGTCCGATATCTCGGCTCTGGAAGGGTCTAGAGCCTCCATTTTTGCGTGCTGGTCGAAGTCTCGTGGCCCTCTGTCAGAATCCAGAGTTTCAAGAAGATCGGAGGGGGTCAAAATTTCGGCCAAAAACGACAGTGTTACCCCTTATGTTTTTTTTTCAGGTCAAAACTTTGACGTCCGATATCTCGGCTCTGGAAGGGTCTAGAGCCTCCATTTTTGCGCGCTGGTCGAAGTCTCGTGGCCCTCTGTCAGAATCCAGAGTTTCAAGAAGATCGGAGGGGGTCAAAATTTCGGTCAAAAACGACAGTGTTACCCCTTATGTTTTTTTTTCAGGTCAAAACTTTGACGTCCGATATCTCGGCTCTGGAAGGGTCTAGAGCCTCCATTTTTGCGCGCTGGTCGAAGTCTCGTGGCCTTCTGTCAGAATCCAGAGTTTCAAGAAGATCGGAGGGGGTCAAAATTTCGGCCAAAAACGACAGTGTTACCCCTTATGTTTTTTTTCGGGTCAAAACTTTGACGTCCGATATCTCGGCTCTGGAAGGGTCTAGAGCCTCCATTTTTGCGCGCTGGTCGAAGTCTCGTGGCCCTCTGTCAGAATCCAGAGTTTCAAGAAGATCGGAGGGGGTCAAAATTTCGGCCAAAAACGACTGTGTTACCCCTTATGTTTTTTTTTTCAGGTCAAAACTTTGACGTCTGATATCTCGGCTCTGGAAGGGTCTAGAGCCTCCATTTTTGCGCGCTGGTGGAAGCCTCGTGGCCCTCTGTCAGAATCCAGAGTTTCAAGAAGATCGGAGGGGGTCAAAATTTCGGCCAAAAACGACAGTGTTACCCCTTATGTTTTTTTTTTCATGTCAAAACTTTGACGTCCGATATCTCGGCTCTGGAAAGGGCTAGAGCCTCCATTTTTGCGCGCTGGTCGAAGTCTCAGGGCCCTCTGTCAGAATCCAGAGTTTCAAGAAGATCAGAGGGGGTCAAAATTTCGGCCAAAAACGACAGTGTTACCCCTTATGTTTTTTTTTCAGGTCAAAACTTTGACGTCTGATATCTCGGCTCTGGAAGGGTCTAGAGCCTCCATTTTTGCGCGCTGGTCGAAGTCTCGTGGCCCTCTGTCAGAATCCAGAGTTTCAAGAAGATCGGAGGGGGTCAAAATTTCGGCCAAAAACGACAGTGTTACCCCTTATGTTTTTTTTCCAGGTCAAACTTTGACATCCGATATCTCGGCTCTGGAAGGGTCTAGAGCCTCCATTTTTGCGCGCTGGTCGAAGTCTCGTGGCCCTCTGTCAGAATCCAGAGTTTCAAGAAGATCGGAGGGGGTCAAAATTTCGGCCAAAAACGACAGTGTTACCCCTTATGTTTTTTTTCAGGTCAAAACTTTGACGTCCGATATCTCGGCTCTGGAAGGGTCTAGAGCCTCCATTTTTGCGCGCTGGTCGAAGTCTCGTGGCCCTCTGTCAGAATCCAGAGTTTCAAGAAGATCGGAGGGGGTCAAAATTTCGGCCAAAAACGACAGTGTTACCCCTTATGTTTTTTTTCAGGTCAAAACTTTGACGTCCGACATCTCGGCTCTGGAAGGGTCTAGAGCCTCCATTTTTGCGCGCTGGTCGAAGTCTCGTGGCCCTCTGTCAGAATCCAGAGTTTCAAGAAGATCAGAGGGGGTCAAAATTTCGGCCAAAAACGACAGTGTTACCCCTTATGTTTTTTTTTTCAGGTCAAAACTTTGACGTCCGATATCTCGGCTCTGATAGGGTCTAAAGCCTCCATTTTTTGCGCGCTGGTCGAAGTCTCGTGGCCCTCTGTCAGAATCCAGAGTTTCAAGAAGATCGGAGGGGGTCAAAATTTCGGCCAAAAACGACAGTGTTACCCCTTATGTTTTTTTTTTTCAGGTCAAAACTTTGACGTCTGATATCTCGGCTCTGGAAGGGTCTAGAGCCTCCATTTTTGCGCGCTGGTCGAAGTCTCGTGGCCCTCTGTCAGAATCCAGAGTTTCAAGATGATCGGAGGGGGTCAAAATTTCGGCCAAAAACGACAGTGTTACCCCTTATGTTTTTTTTTCAGGTCAAAACTTTGACGTCCGATATCTCGGCTCTGGAAGGGTCTAGAGCCTCCA
This sequence comes from Cyprinella venusta, assembly GCA_038021265.1. Classification (NCBI taxonomy): domain Eukaryota; kingdom Metazoa; phylum Chordata; class Actinopteri; order Cypriniformes; family Leuciscidae; genus Cyprinella; species Cyprinella venusta. The sequence goes on along the minus strand of CM075863.1, from coordinate 49,209,504 downwards.
TTTTTGCGCGCTGGTCGAAGTCTCGTGGCCCTCTGTCAGAATCCAGAGTTTCAAGAAGATCGGAGGGGGTCAAAATTTCGGCCAAAAACGACAGTGTTACCCCTTATGCTTTTTTTTCCAGGTCAAAACTTTGACGTCTGATATCTCGGCTCTGGAAGGGTCTAGAGCCTCCATTTTTGCGCGCTGGTCGAAGTCTCGTGGCCCTCTGTCAGAATCCAGAGTTTCAAGAAGATCGGAGGGGGTCAAAATTTCGGCCAAAAACAACAGTGTTACCCCTTATGTTTTTTTTTCAGGTCAAAACTTTGACGTCCGATATCTCGGCTCTGGAAGGGTCTAGAGCCTCCATTTTTGCGCGCTGGTCGAAGTCTCGTGGCCCTCTGTCAGAATCCAGAGTTTCAAGAAGATCGGAGGGGGTCAAAATTTCGGCCAAAAACGACAGTGTTACCCCTTATGTTTTTTTTTTTTCAGGTCAAAACTTTGACGTCTGATATCTCGGCTCTGGAAGGGTCTAGAGCCTCCATTTTTGCGCGCTGGTCGAAGTCTCGTGGCCCTCTGTCAGAATCCAGAGTTTCAAGAAGATCGGAGGGGGTCAAAATTTCGGCCAAAAACGACAGTGTTACCCCTTATGCTTTTTTTTCCAGGTCAAAACTTTGACGTCTGATATCTCGGCTCTGGAAGGGTCTAGAGCCTCCATTTTTGCGCGCTGGTCGAAGTCTCGTGGCCCTCTGTCAGAATCCAGAGTTTCAAGAAGATCGGAGGGGGTCAAAATTTCGGCCAAAAACGACAGTGTTACCCCTTATGTTTTTTTTTCAGGTCAAAACTTTAACGTCCGATATCTCGGCTCTGGAAGGGTCTAGAGCCTCCATTTTTGCGCGCTGGTCGAAGTCTCGTGGCCCTCTGTCAGAATCCAGAGTTTCAAGAAGATCGGAGGGGGTCAAAATTTCGGCCAAAAACGACAGTGTTACCCCTTATGTTTTTTTTTTCAGGTCAAAACTTTGACGTCCGATATCTCGGCTCTGCAAGGGTCTAAAACCTCCATTTTTGCGCGCTGGTCGAAGTCTCGTGGCCCTCTGTCAGAATCCAGAGTTTCAAGAAGATCGGGGGGGGGGTCAAAATTTCGGCCAAAAACGACAGTGTTACCCCTTATGTTTTTTTTTTTCAGGTCAAAACTTTGACGTCTGATATCTCGGCTCTGGAAGGGTCTAGAGCCTCCATTTTTGCGCGCTGGTCGAAGTCTCGTGGCCCTCTGTCAGAATCCAGAGTTTCAAGAAGATCGGAGGGGGTCAAAATTTCGGCCAAAAACGACAGTGTTACCCCTTATGGTTTTTTTTCAGGTCAAAAGTTTGACGTCCGATATCTCGGCTCTGGAAGGGTCTAGAGCCTCCATTTTTGCGCGCTGGTCGAAGTCTCGTTGCCCTCTGTCAGAATCCAGAGTTTCAAGAAGATCGGAGGGGGTCAAAATTTCGGCCAAAAACGACAGTGTTACCCCTTATGTTTTTTTTTTCAGGTCAAAACTTTGACGTCTGATATCTCGGCTCTGGAAGGGTCTAGAGCCTCCATTTTTGCGCGCTGGTTGAAGTCTCGTGGCCCTCTGTCAGAATCCAGAGTTTCAAGAAGATCAGAGGGGGTCAAAATTTCGGCCAAAAACGACAGTGTTACCCCTTATGTTTTTTTTTCAGGTCAAAACTTTGACGTCCGATATCTCGGCTCTGAAAGGGTCTAGAGCCTCCATTTTTGCGCGCTGGTCGAAGTCTCGTGGCCCTCTGTCAGAATCCAGAGTTTCAAGAAGATCGGAGGGGGTCAAAATTTCGGCCAAAAACGACAGTGTTACCCCTTATGTTTTTTTTTTTTCAGGTCAAAACTTTGACGTCTGATATCTCGGCTCTGGAAGGGTCTAGAGCCTCCATTTTTGCGCGCTGGTCGAAGTCTCGTGGCCCTCTGTCAGAATCCAGAGTTTCAAGAAGATCGGAGGGGGTCAAAATTTCGGCCAAAAACGACAGTGTTACCGCTTATGCTTTTTTTTCCAGGTCAAAACTTTGACGTCTGATATCTCGGCTCTGGAAGGGTCTAGAGCCTCCATTTTTGCGCGTTGGTCGAAGTCTCGTGGCCCTCTGTCAGAATCCAGAGTTTCAAGAAGATCGGAGGGGGTCAAAATTTCGGCCAAAAAAGACAGTGTTACCCCTTATGTTTTTTTTTCAGGTCAAAACTTTGTCGTCCGATATCTCGGCTCTGGAAGGGTCTAGAGCCTCCATTTTTGCGTGCTGGTCGAAGTCTCGTGGCCCTCTGTCAGAATCCAGAGTTTCAAGAAGATCGGAGGGGGTCAAAATTTCGGCCAAAAACGACAGTGTTACCCCTTATGTTTTTATTTTCAGGTCAAAACTTTGACGTCCGATATCTCGGCTCTGGAAGGGTCTAGAGCCTCCATTTTTGCGCGTTGGTCGAAGTCTCGTGGCCCTCTGTCAGAATCCAGAGTTTCAAGAAGATCGGAGGGGGTCAAAATTTCGGCCAAAAACGACAGTGTTACCCCTTATGTTTTTTTTTCAGGTCAAAACTTTGACGTCCGATATCTCGGCTCTGGAAGGGTCTAGAGCCTCCATTTTTGCGTGCTGGTCGAAGTCTCGTGGCCCTCTGTCAGAATCCAGAGTTTCAAGAAGATCGGAGGGGGTCAAAATTTCGGCCAAAAACGACAGTGTTACCCCTTATGTTTTTTTTTTCAGGTCAAAACTTTGACGTCCGATATCTCGGCTCTGGAAGGGTCTAGAGCCTCCATTTTTGCGCGCTGGTCGAAGTCTCGTGGCCCTCTGTCAGAATCCAGAGTTTCAAGAAGATCGGAGGGGGTCAAAATTTCGGCCAAAAACGACAGTGTTACCCCTTATGTTTTTTTTTTTTCAGGTCAAAACTTTGACGTCTGATATCTCGGCTCTGGAAGGGTCTAGAGCCTCCATTTTTGCGTGCTGGTCGAAGTCTCGTGGCCCTCTGTCAGAATCCAGAGTTTCAAGAAGATCGGAGGGGGTCAAAATTTCGGCCAAAAACGACAGTGTTACCCCTTATGTTTTTTTTTTCAGGTCAAAACTTTGACGTCCGATATCTCGGCTCTGGAAGGGTCTAAAGCCTCCATTTTTGCGCGCTGGTCGAAGTCTCGTGGCCCTCTGTCAGAATCCAGAGTTTCAAGAAGATCGGAGGGGGTCAAAATTTCGGCCAAAAACGACAGTGTTACCCCTTATGTTTTTTTTTTCAGGTCAAAACTTTGACGTCTGATATCTCGGCTCTGGAAGGGTCTAGAGCCTCCATTTTTGCGCGCTGGTCGAAGTCTCGTGGCCCTCTGTCAGAATCCAGAGTTTCAAGAAGATCGGAGGGGGTCAAAATTTCGGCCAAAAACGACAGTGTTACCCCTTATGTTTTTTTTTCAGGTCAAAACTTTGACGTCCGATATCTCGGCTCTGGAAGGGTCTAGAGCCTCCATTTTTGCGCGCTGGTCGAAGTCTCGTGGCCCTCTGTCAGAATCCAGAGTTTCAAGAAGATCGGAGGGGGTCAAAATTTCGGCCAAAAACGACAGTGTTACCCCTTATGTTTTTTTTCAGGTCAAAACTTTGACGTCCGATATCTCGGCTCTGGAAGGGTCTAGAGCCTCCATTTTTGCGCGCTGGTCGAAGTCTCGTGGCCCTCTGTCAGAATCCAGAGTTTCAAGAAGATCGGAGGGGGTCAAAATTTCGGCCAAAAACGACAGTGTTACCCCTTATGTTTTTTTTCAGGTCAAAACTTTGACGTCCGATATCTCGGCTCTGGAAGGGTCTAGAGCCTCCATTTTTGCGCGCTGGTCGAAGTCTCGTGGCCCTCTGTCAGAATCCAGAGTTTCAAGAAGATCGGAGGGGGTCAAAATTTCGGCCAAAAACGACAGTGTTACCCCTTATGTTTTTTTTCAGGTCAAAACTTTGACGTCCGATATCTCGGCTCTGGAAGGGTCTAGAGCCTCCATTTTTGCGCGCTGGTCGAAGTCTCGTGGCCCTCTGTCAGAATCCAGAGTTTCAAGAAGATCGGAGGGGGTCAAAATTTCGGCCAAAAACGACAGTGTTACCCCTTATGTTTTTTTTTTTCAGGTCAAAACTTTGACGTCCGATATCTCGGCTCTGGAAGGGTCTAGAGCCTCCATTTTTGCGCGCTTGTCGAAGTCTCGTGGCCCTCTGTCAGAATCCAGAGTTTCAAGAAGATCGGAGGGGGTCAAAATTTCGGCCAAAAACGACAGTGTTACCCCTTATGTTTTTTTTCAGGTCAAAACTTTGACGTCCGATATCTCGGCTCTGGAAGGGTCTAGAGCCTCCATTTTTGCGCGCTGGTCGAAGTCTCGTGGCCCTCTGTCAGAATCCAAAGTTTCAAGAAGATCGGAGGGGGTCAAAATTTCGGCCAAAAACGACAGTGTTACCCCTTATGTTTTTTTTTTCGGGTCAAAACTTTGACGTCCGATATCTCGGCTCTGGAAGGGTCTAGAGCCTCCATTTTTGCGCGCTGGTCGAAGTCTCGTGGCCCTCTGTCAGAATCCAGAGTTTCAAGAAGATCGGAGGGGGTCAAAATTTCGGCCAAAAACGACAGTGTTACCCCTTATGTTTTTTTTTCGGGTCAAAACTTTGACGTCCGATATCTCGGCTCTGGAAGGGTCTAGAGCCTCCATTTTTGCGCGCTGGTCGAAGTCTCGTGGCCCTCTGTCAGAATCCAGAGTTTCAAGAAGATCGGAGGGGGTCAAAATTTCGGCCAAAAACGACAGTGTTACCCCTTATGTTTTTTTTTTCAGGTCAAAACTTTGACGTCCGATATCTCGGCTCTGGAAGGGTCTAGAGCCTCCATTTTTGCGCGCTGGTCGAAGTCTCGTGGCCCTCTGTCAGAATCCAGAGTTTCAAGAAGATCGGAGGGGGTCAAAATTTCGGCCAAAAATGACAGTGTTACCCCTTATGTTTTTTTTTCAGGTCAAAACTTTGACGTCCGATATCTCGGCTCTGGAAGGGTCTAGAGCCTCCATTTTTGCGCGCTGGTCGAAGTCTCGTGGCCCTCTGTCAGAATCCAGAGTTTCAAGAAGATCGGAGGGGGTCAAAATTTCGGCCAAAAACGACAGTGTTACCCCTTATGTTTTTTTTTCGGGTCAAAACTTTGACGTCCGATATCTCGGCTCTGGAAGGGTCTAGAGCCTCCATTTTTGCGCGCTGGTCGAAGTCTCGTGGCCCTCTGTCAGAATCCAAAGTTTCAAGAAGATCGGAGGGGGTCAAAATTTCGGCCAAAAACAACAGTGTTACCCCTTATGTTTTTTTTTTCGGGTCAAAACTTTGACGTCCGATATCTCGGCTCTGGAAGGGTCTAGAGCCTCCATTTTTGCGCGCTGGTCGAAGTCTCGTGGCCCTCTGTCAGAATCCAGAGTTTCAAGAAGATCGGAGGGGGTCAAAATTTCGGCCAAAAACGACAGTGTTACCCCTTATGTTTTTTTTCAGGTCAAAACTTTGACGTCCGATATCTCGGCTCTGGAAGGGTCTAGAGCCTCCATTTTTGCGCGCTGGTCGAAGTCTCGTGGCCCTCTGTCAGAATCCAAAGTTTCAAGAAGATCGGAGGGGGTCAAAATTTCGGCCAAAAACGACAGTGTTACCCCTTATGTTTTTTTTTTCGGGTCAAAACTTTGACGTCCGATATCTCGGCTCTGGAAGGGTCTAGAGCCTCCATTTTTGCGCGCTGGTCGAAGTCTCGTGGCCCTCTGTCAGAATCCAGAGTTTCAAGAAGATCGGAGGGGGTCAAAATTTCGGCCAAAAACGACAGTGTTACCCCTTATGTTTTTTTTTCGGGTCAAAACTTTGACGTCCGATATCTCGGCTCTGGAAGGGTCTAGAGCCTCCATTTTTGCGCGCTGGTCGAAGTCTCGTGGCCCTCTGTCAGAATCCAGAGTTTCAAGAAGATCGGAGGGGGTCAAAATTTCGGCCAAAAACGACAGTGTTACCCCTTATGTTTTTTTTTTCAGGTCAAAACTTTGACGTCCGATATCTCGGCTCTGGAAGGGTCTAGAGCCTCCATTTTTGCGCGCTGGTCGAAGTCTCGTGGCCCTCTGTCAGAATCCAGAGTTTCAAGAAGATCGGAGGGGGTCAAAATTTCGGCCAAAAATGACAGTGTTACCCCTTATGTTTTTTTTTCAGGTCAAAACTTTGACGTCCGATATCTCGGCTCTGGAAGGGTCTAGAGCCTCCATTTTTGCGCGCTGGTCGAAGTCTCGTGGCCCTCTGTCAGAATCCAGAGTTTCAAGAAGATCGGAGGGGGTCAAAATTTCGGCCAAAAACGACAGTGTTACCCCTTATGTTTTTTTTTCGGGTCAAAACTTTGACGTCCGATATCTCGGCTCTGGAAGGGTCTAGAGCCTCCATTTTTGCGCGCTGGTAGAAGTCTCGTGGCCCTCTGTCAGAATCCAGAGTTTCAAGAAGATCGGAGGGGGTCAAAATTTCGGCCAAAAACGACAGTGTTACCCCTTATGTTTTTTTTCAGGTCAAAACTTTGACGTCTGATATCTCGGCTCTGGAAGGGTCTAGAGCCTCCATTTTTGCGCGCTGGTCGAAGCCTCGTGGCCCTCTGTCAGAATCCAGAGTTTCAAGAAGATCGGAGGGGGTCAAAATTTCGGCCAAAAACGACAGTGTTACCCCTTATGTTTTTTTTTTTCATGTCAAAACTTTGACGTCCGATATCTCGGCTCTGGAAAGGGCTAGAGCCTCCATTTTTGCGCGCTGGTCGAAGTCTCGGGGCCCTCTGTCAGAATCCAGAGTTTCAAGAAGATCGGAGGGGGTCAAAATTTCGGCCAAAAACGACAGTGTTACCCCTTATGTTTTTTTTTCAGGTCAAAACTTTGACGTCTGATATCTCGGCTCTGGAAGGGTCTAGAGCCTCCATTTTTGCGCGCTGGTCGAAGTCTCGTGGCCCTCTGTCAGAATCCAGAGTTTCAAGAAGATCAGAGGGGGTCAAAATTTCGGCCAAAAACGACAGTGTTACCCCTTATGTTTTTTTTCCAGGTCAAAACTTTGACATCCGATATCTCGGCTCTGGAAGGGTCTAGAGCCTCCATTTTTGCGCGCTGGTCGAAGTCTCGTGGCCCTCTGTCAGAATCCAGAGTTTCAAGAAGATCGGAGGGGGTCAAAATTTCGGCCAAAAACGACAGTGTTACCCCTTATGTTTTTTTTTCAGGTCAAAACTTTGACGTCCGATATCTCGGCTCTGGAAGGGTCTAGAGCCTCCATTTTTGCGCGCTGGTCGAAGTCTCGTGGCCCTCTGTCAGAATCCAGAGTTTCAAGAAGATCGGAGGGGGTCAAAATTTCGGCCAAAAACGACAGTGTTACCCCTTATGTTTTTTTTTTCAGGTCAAAACTTTGACGTCTGATATCTCGGCTCTGGAAGGGTCTAGAGCCTCCATTTTTGCGCGCTGGTCGAAGTCTCGTGGCCCTCTGTCAGAATCCAGAGTTTCAAGAAGATCGGAGGGGGTCAAAATTTTGGCCAAAAACGACAGTGTTACCCCTTATGTTTTTTTTTCAGGTCAAAACTTTGACGTCCGATATCTCGGCTCTGGAAGGGTCTAGAGCCTCCATTTTTGCGCGCTGGTCGAAGTCTCGTGGCCCTCTGTCAGAATCCAGAGTTTCAAGAAGATCGGAGGGGGTCAAAATTTCGGCCAAAAACGACAGTGTTACCCCTTATGTTTTTTTTTCGGGTCAAAACTTTGACGTCCGATATCTCGGCTCTGGAAGGGTCTAGAGCCTCCATTTTTGCGCGCTGGTCGAAGTCTCGTGGCCCTCTGTCAGAATCCAGAGTTTCAAGAAGATCGGAGGGGGTCAAAATTTCGGCCAAAAACGACAGTGTTACCCCTTATGTTTTTTTTCAGGTCAAAACTTTGACGTCTGATATCTCGGCTCTGGAAGGGTCTAGAGCCTCCATTTTTGCGCGCTGGTCGAAGCCTCGTGGCCCTCTGTCAGAATCCAGAGTTTCAAGAAGATCGGAGGGGGTCAAAATTTCGGCCAAAAACGACAGTGTTACCCCTTATGTTTTTTTTTTTCATGTCAAAACTTTGACGTCCGATATCTCGGCTCTGGAAAGGGCTAGAGCCTCCATTTTTGCGCGCTGGTCGAAGTCTCGGGGCCCTCTGTCAGAATCCAGAGTTTCAAGAAGATCGGAGGGGGTCAAAATTTCGGCCAAAAACGACAGTGTTACCCCTTATGTTTTTTTTTCAGGTCAAAACTTTGACGTCTGATATCTCGGCTCTGGAAGGGTCTAGAGCCTCCATTTTTGCGCGCTGGTCGAAGTCTCGTGGCCCTCTGTCAGAATCCAGAGTTTCAAGAAGATCAGAGGGGGTCAAAATTTCGGCCAAAAACGACAGTGTTACCCCTTATGTTTTTTTTCCAGGTCAAAACTTTGACATCCGATATCTCGGCTCTGGAAGGGTCTAGAGCCTCCATTTTTGCGCGCTGGTCGAAGTCTCGTGGCCCTCTGTCAGAATCCAGAGTTTCAAGAAGATCGGAGGGGGTCAAAATTTCGGCCAAAAACGACAGTGTTACCCCTTATGTTTTTTTTTCAGGTCAAAACTTTGACGTCCGATATCTCGGCTCTGGAAGGGTCTAGAGCCTCCATTTTTGCGCGCTGGTCGAAGTCTCGTGGCCCTCTGTCAGAATCCAGAGTTTCAAGAAGATCGGAGGGGGTCAAAATTTCGGCCAAAAACGACAGTGTTACCCCTTATGTTTTTTTTTTCAGGTCAAAACTTTGACGTCTGATATCTCGGCTCTGGAAGGGTCTAGAGCCTCCATTTTTGCGCGCTGGTCGAAGTCTCGTGGCCCTCTGTCAGAATCCAGAGTTTCAAGAAGATCGGAGGGGGTCAAAATTTTGGCCAAAAACGACAGTGTTACCCCTTATGTTTTTTTTTCAGGTCAAAACTTTGACGTCCGATATCTCGGCTCTGGAAGGGTCTAGAGCCTCCATTTTTGCGCGCTGGTCGAAGTCTCGTGGCCCTCTGTCAGAATCCAGAGTTTCAAGAAGATCGGAGGGGGTCAAAATTTCGGCCAAAAACGACAGTGTTACCCCTTATGTTTTTTTTTTTTCAGGTCAAAACTTTGACGTCCGATATCTCGGCTCTGGAAGGGTCTAGAGCCTCCATTTTTGCGAGCTGGTCGAAGTCTCGTGGCCCTCTGTCAGAATCCAGAGTTTCAAGAAGATCGGAGGGGGTCAAAATTTCGGCCAAAAACGACAGTGTTACCCCTTATGTTTTTTTTTCAGGTCAAAACTTTGACGTCCGATATCTCGGCTCTGGAAGGGTCTAGAGCCTCCATTTTTGCGCGCTGGTCGAAGTCTCGTGGCCCTCTGTCAGAATCCAGAGTTTCAAGAAGATCGGAGGGGGTCAAAATTTCGGCCAAAAACGACAGTGTTACCCCTTATGGTTTTTTTTTCGGGTCAAAACTTTGACGTCCGATATCTCGGCTCTGGAAGGGTCTAAAGCCTCCATTTTTGCGCGCTGGTCGAAGTCTCGTGGCCCTCTGTCAGAATCCAGAGTTTCAAGAAGATCGGAGGGGGTCAAAATTTCGGCCAAAAACGACAGTGTTACCCCTTATGTTTTTTTTTCGGGTCAAAACTTTGACGTCAGATATCTCGGCTCTGGAAGGGTCTAGAGCCTCCATTTTTGCGCGCTGGTCGAAGTCTCGTGGCCCTCTGTCAGAATCCAGAGTTTCAAGAAGATCGGAGGGGGTCAAAATTTCGGCCAAAAACGACAGTGTTACCCCTTATGGTTTTTTTTCAGGTCAAAACTTTGACGTCTGATATCTCGGCTCTGGAAGGGTCTAGAGCCTCCATTTTTGCGCGCTGGTCGAAGCCTCGTGGCCCTCTGTCAGAATCCAGAGTTTCAAGAAGATCGGAGGGGGTCAAAATTTCGGCCAAAAACGACAGTGTTACCCCTTATGTTTTTTTTTCATGTCAAAACTTTGACGTCCGATATCTCGGCTCTGGAAAGGCCTAGAGCCTCCATTTTTGCGCGCTGGTCGAAGTCTCGGGGCCCTCTGTCAGAATCCAGAGTTTCAAGAAGATCGGAGGGGGTCAAAATTTCGGCCAAAAACGACAGTGTTACCCCTTATGTTTTTTTTTCAGGTCAAAACTTTGACGTCTGATATCTCGGCTCTGGAAGGGTCTAGAGCCTCCATTTTTGCGCGCTGGTCGAAGTCTCGTGGCCCTCTGTCAGAATCCAGAGTTTCAAGAAGATCAGAGGGGGTCAAAATTTCGGCCAAAAACGACAGTGTTACCCCTTATGTTTTTTTTCCAGGTCAAAACTTTGACATCCGATATCTCGGCTCTGGAAGGGTCTAGAGCCTCCATTTTTGCGCGCTGGTCGAAGTCTCGTGGCCCTCTGTCAGAATCCAGAGTTTCAAGAAGATCGGAGGGGGTCAAAATTTCGGCCAAAAACGACAGTGTTACCCCTTATGTTTTTTTTTCAGGTCAAAACTTTGACGTCCGATATCTCGGCTCTGGAAGGGTCTAGAGCCTCCATTTTTGCGCGCTGGTCGAAGTCTCGTGGCCCTCTGTCAGAATCCAGAGTTTCAAGAAGATCGGAGGGGGTCAAAATTTCGGTCAAAAACGACAGTGTTACCCCTTATGTTTTTTTTTTTCAGGTCAAAACTTTGACGTCCGATATCTCGGCTCTGGAAGGGTCTAGAGCCTCCATTTTTGCGCGCTGGTCGAAGTCTCGTGGCCCTCTGTCAGAATCCAGAGTTTCAAGAAGATCGGAGGGGGTCAAAATTTCGGCCAAAAACGACAGTGTTACCCCTTATGTTTTTTTTTTCAGGTCAAAACTTTGACGTCCGATATCTCGGCTCTGGAAGGGTCTAGAGCCTCCATTTTTGCGCGCTGGTCGAAGTCTCGTGGCCCTCTGTCAGAATCCAGAGTTTCAAGAAGATCGGAGGGGGTCAAAATTTCGGCCAAAAACGACAGTGTTACCCCTTATGTTTTTTTTCAGGTCAAAAGTTTGACGTCCGATATCTCGGCTCTGGAAGGGTCTAGAGCCTCCATTTTTGCGCGCTGGTCGAAGTCTCGTGGCCCTCTGTCAGAATCCAGAGTTTCAAGAAGATCAGAGGGGGTCAAAATTTCGGCCAAAAACGACAGTGTTACCCCTTATGTTTTTTTTTCAGGTCAAAACTTTGACGTCCGATATCTCGGCTCTGGAAGGGTCTAGAGCCTCCATTTTTGCGCGCTGGTCGAAGTCTCGTGGCCCTTTGTCAGAATCCAGAGTTTCAAGAAGATCGGAGGGGGTCAAAATTTCGGCCAAAAACGACAGTGTTACCCCTTATGGTTTTTTTTCAGGTCAAAACTTTGACGTCTGATATCTCGGCTCTGGAAGGGTCTAGAGCCTCCATTTTTGCGCGCTGGTCGAAGCCTCGTGGCCCTCTGTCAGAATCCAGAGTTTCAAGAAGATCGGAGGGGGTCAAAATTTCGGCCAAAAACGACAGTGTTACCCCTTATGTTTTTTTTTCATGTCAAAACTTTGACGTCCGATATCTCGGCTCTGGAAAGGCCTAGAGCCTCCATTTTTGCGCGCTGGTCGAAGTCTCGGGGCCCTCTGTCAGAATCCAGAGTTTCAAGAAGATCGGAGGGGGTCAAAATTTCGGCCAAAAACGACAGTGTTACCCCTTATGTTTTTTTTTCAGGTCAAAACTTTGACGTCTGATATCTCGGCTCTGGAAGGGTCTAGAGCCTCCATTTTTGCGCGCTGGTCGAAGTCTCGTGGCCCTCTGTCAGAATCCAGAGTTTCAAGAAGATCGGAGGGGGTCAAAATTTCGGCCAAAAACGACAGTGTTACCCCTTATGTTTTTTTTTTCAGGTCAAAACTTTGACGTCCGATATCTCGGCTCTGGAAGGGTCTAGAGCCTCCATTTTTGCGCGCTGGTCGAAGTCTCGTGGCCCTCTGTCAGAATCCAGAGTTTCAAGAAGATCGGAGGGGGTCAAAATTTCGGCCAAAAACGACAGTGTTACCCCTTATGTTTTTTTTCAGGTCAAAACTTTGACGTCCGATATCTCGGCTCTGGAAGGGTCTAGAGCCTCCATTTTTGCGCGCTGGTCGAAGTCTCGTGGCCCTCTGTCAGAATCCAGAGTTTCAAGAAGATCAGAGGGGGTCAAAATTTCGGCCAAAAACGACAGTGTTACCCCTTATGTTTTTTTTTCAGGTCAAAACTTTGACGTCCGATATCTCGGCTCTGGAAGGGTCTAGAGCCTCCATTTTTGCGCGCTGGTCGAAGTATCGTGGCCCTCTGTCAGAATCCAGAGTTTCAAGAAGATCGGAGGGGGTCAAAATTTCGGCCAAAAACGACAGTGTTACCCCTTATGTTTTTTTTTTTCAGGTCAAAACTTTGACGTCTGATATCTCGGCTCTGGAAGGGTCTAGAGCCTCCATTTTTGCGCGCTGGTCGAAGTCTCGTGGCCCTCTGTCAGAATCCAGAGTTTCAAGAAGATCGGAGGGGGTCAAAATTTCGGCCAAAAACGACAGTGTTACCCCTTATGCTTTTTTTTCCAGGTCAAAACTTTGACGTCTGATATCTCGGCTCTGGAAGGGTCTAGAGCCTCCATTTTTGCGCGCTGGTCGAAGTCTCGTGGCCCTCTGTCAGAATCCAGAGTTTCAAGAAGATCGGAGGGGGTCAAAATTTCGGCCAAAAACGACAGTGTTACCCCTTATGTTTTTTTTTCAGGTCAAAACTTTGACGTCCGATATCTCGGCTCTGGAAGGGTCTAGAGCCTCCATTTTTGCGCGCTGGTCGAAGTCTCGTGGCCCTCTGTCAGAATCCAGAGTTTCAAGAAGATCGGAGGGGGTCAAAATTTCGGCCAAAAACGACAGTGTTACCCCTTATGTTTTTTTTCAGGTCAAAACTTTGACGTCCGATATCTCGGCTCTGGAAGGGTCTAGAGCCTCCATTTCTGCGCGCTGGTCGAAGTCTCGTGGCCCTCTGTCAGAATCCAGAGTTTCAAGAAGATCAGAGGGGGTCAAAATTTCGGCCAAAAACGACAGTGTTACCCCTTATGTTTTTTTTTCAGGTCAAAACTTTGACGTCCGATATCTCGGCTCTGGAAGGGTCTAGAGCCTCCATTTTTGCGCGCTGGTCGAAGTCTCGTGGCCCTTTGTCAGAATCCAGAGTTTCAAGAAGATCGGAGGGGGTCAAAATTTCGGCCAAAAACGACAGTGTTACCCCTTATGGTTTTTTTTCAGGTCAAAACTTTGACGTCTGATATCTCGGCTCTGGAAGGGTCTAGAGCCTCCATTTTTGCGCGCTGGTCGAAGCCTCGTGGCCCTCTGTCAGAATCCAGAGTTTCAAGAAGATCGGAGGGGGTCAAAATTTCGGCCAAAAACGACAGTGTTACCCCTTATGTTTTTTTTTCATGTCAAAACTTTGACGTCCGATATCTCGGCTCTGGAAAGGCCTAGAGCCTCCATTTTTGCGCGCTGGTCGAAGTCTCGGGGCGCTCTGTCAGAATCCAGAGTTTCAAGAAGATCGGAGGGGGTCAAAATTTCGGCCAAAAACGACAGTGTTACCCCTTATGTTTTTTTTTCAGGTCAAAACTTTGACGTCTGATATCTCGGCTCTGGAAGGGTCTAGAGCCTCCATTTTTGCGCGCTGGTCGAAGTCTCGTGGCCCTCTGTCAGAATCCAGAGTTTCAAGAAGATCGGAGGGGGTCAAAATTTCGGCCAAAAACGACAGTGTTACCCCTTATGTTTTTTTTTTCAGGTCAAAACTTTGACGTCCGATATCTCGGCTCTGGAAGGGTCTAGAGCCTCCATTTTTGCGCGCTGGTCGAAGTCTCGTGGCCCTCTGTCAGAATCCAGAGTTTCAAGAAGATCGGAGGGGGTCAAAATTTCGGCCAAAAACGACAGTGTTACCCCTTATGTTTTTTTTCAGGTCAAAACTTTGACGTCCGATATCTCGGCTCTGGAAGGGTCTAGAGCCTCCATTTTTGCGCGCTGGTCGAAGTCTCGTGGCCCTCTGTCAGAATCCAGAGTTTCAAGAAGATCAGAGGGGGTCAAAATTTCGGCCAAAAACGACAGTGTTACCCCTTATGTTTTTTTTTCAGGTCAAAACTTTGACGTCCGATATCTCGGCTCTGGAAGGGTCTAGAGCCTCCATTTTTGCGCGCTGGTCGAAGTCTCGTGGCCCTCTGTCAGAATCCAGAGTTTCAAGAAGATCGGAGGGGGTCAAAATTTCGGCCAAAAACGACAGTGTTACCCCTTATGTTTTTTTTTTCAGGTCAAAACTTTGACGTCTGATATCTCGGCTCTGGAAGGGTCTAGAGCCTCCATTTTTGCGCGCTGGTCGAAGTCTCGTGGCCCTCTGTCAGAATCCAGAGTTTCAAGAAGATCGGAGGGGGTCAAAATTTCGGCCAAAAACGACAGTGTTACCCCTTATGCTTTTTTTTCCAGGTCAAAACTTTGACGTCTGATATCTCGGCTCTGGAAGGGTCTAGAGCCTCCATTTTTGCGCGCTGGTCGAAGTCTCGTGGCCCTCTGTCAGAATCCAGAGTTTCAAGAAGATCGGAGGGGGTCAAAATTTCGGCCAAAAACGACAGTGTTACCCCTTATGTTTTTTTTTCAGGTCAAAACTTTGACGTCCGATATCTCGGCTCTGGAAGGGTCTAGAGCCTCCATTTTTGCGCGCTGGTCGAAGTCTCGTGGCCCTCTGTCAGAATCCAGAGTTTCAAGAAGATCGGAGGGGGTCAAAATTTCGGCCAAAAACGACAGTGTTACCCCTTATGTTTTTTTTTCAGGTCAAAACTTTGACGTCCGATATCTCGGCTCTGGAAGGGTCTAGAGCCTCCATTTTTGCGCGCTGGTCGAAGACTCGTGGCCCTCTGTCAGAATCCAGAGTTTCAAGAAGATCGGAGGGGGTCAAAATTTCGGCCAAAAACGACAGTGTTACCCCTTATGTTTTTTTTTCAGGTCAAAACTTTGACGTCTGATATCTCGGCTCTGGAAGGGTCTAGAGCCTCCATTTTTGCGCGCTGGTCGAAGTCTCGTGGCCCTCTGTCAGAATCCAGAGTTTCAAGAAGATCAGAGGGGGTCAAAATTTCGGCCAAAAACGACAGTGTTACCCCTTATGTTTTTTTTTTCAGGTCAAAACTTTGACGTCCGATATCTCGGCTCTGGAAGGGTCTAGAGCCTCCATTTTTGCGCGCTGGTCGAAGTCTCGTGGCCCTCTGTCAGAATCCAGAGTTTCAAGAAGATCGGAGGGGGTCAAAATTTCGGCCAAAAACGACAGTGTTACCCCTTATGTTTTTTTTTTTTCAGGTCAAAACTTTGACGTCTGATATCTCGGCTCTGGAAGGGTCTAGAGCCTCCATTTTTGCGCGCTGGTCGAAGTCTCGTGGCCCTCTGTCAGAATCCAGAGTTTCAAGAAGATCGGAGGGGGTCAAAATTTCGGCCAAAAACGACAGTGTTACCCCTTATGTTTTTTTTTCAGGTCAAAACTTTGACGTCCGATATCTCGGCTCTGGAAGGGTCTAGAGCCTCCATTTTTGCGCGCTGGTCGAAGTCTCGTGGCCCTCTGTCAGAATCCAGAGTTTCAAGAAGATCGGAGGGGGTCAAAATTTCGGCCAAAAACGACAGTGTTACCCCTTATGTTTTTTTTTTTCAGGTCAAAACTTTGACGTCCGATATCTCGGCTCTGGAAGGGTCTAGAGCCTCCATTTTTGCGAGCTGGTCGAAGTCTCGTGGCCCTCTGTCAGAATCCAGAGTTTCAAGAAGATCGGAGGGGGTCAAAATTTCGGCCAAAAACGACAGTGTTACCCCTTATGTTTTTTTTTCAGGTCAAAACTTTGACGTCCGATATCTCGGCTCTGGAAGGGTCTAGAGCCTCCATTTTTGCGCGCTGGTCGAAGTCTCGTGGCGCTCTGTCAGAATCCAGAGTTTCAAGAAGATCGGAGGGGGTCAAAATTTCGGCCAAAAACGACAGTGTTACCCCTTATGTTTTTTTTTTCGGGTCAAAACTTTGACGTCCGATATCTCGGCTCTGGAAGGGTCTAGAGCCTCCATTTTTGCGCGCTGGTCGAAGTCTCGTGGCCCTCTGTCAGAATCCAGAGTTTCAAGAAGATCGGAGGGGGTCAAAATTTCGGCCAAAAACGACAGTGTTACCCCTTATGTTTTTTTTTCGGGTCAAAACTTTGACGTCAGATATCTCGGCTCTGGAAGGGTCTAGAGCCTCCATTTTTGCGCGCTGGTCGAAGTCTCGTGGCCCTCTGTCAGAATCCAGAGTTTCAAGAAGATCGGAGGGGGTCAAAATTTCGGCCAAAAACGACAGTGTTACCCCTTATGTTTTTTTTTCAGGTCAAAACTTTGACGTCCGATATCTCGGCTCTGGAAGGGTCTAGAGCCTCCATTTTTGCGCGCTGGTCGAAGTCTCGTGGCCCTCTGTCAGAATCCAGAGTTTCAAGAAGATCGGAGGGGGTCAAAATTTCGGCCAAAAACGACAGTGTTACCTCTTATGTTTTTTTTCAGGTCAAAACTTTGACGTCCGATATCTCGGCTCTGGAAGGGTCTAGAGCCTCCATTTTTGCGCGCTGGTCGAAGTCTCGTGGCCCTCTGTCAGAATCCAGAGTTTCAAGAAGATCGGAGGGGGTCAAAATTTCAGCCAAAAACGACAGTGTTACCCCTTATGTTTTTTTTTTCAGGTCAAAACTTTGACGTCTGATATCTCGGCTCTGGAAGGGTCTAGAGCCTCCATTTTTGCGCGCTGGTCGAAGTCTCGTGGCCCTCTGTCAGAATCCAGAGTTTCAAGAAGATCGGAGGGCGTCAAAATTTCGGCCAAAAACGACAGTGTTACCCCTTATGCTTTTTTTTTCCAGGTCAAAACTTTGACGTCCGATATCTCGGCTCTGGAAGGGTCTAGAGCCTCCATTTTTGCGCGCTGGTCGAAGTCTCGTGGCCCTCTGTCAGAATCCAGAGTTTCAAGAAGATCGGAGGGGGTCAAAATTTCGGCCAAAAACGACAGTGTTACCCCTTATGTTTTTTTTTTTCAGGTCAAAACTTTGACGTCCGATATCTCGGCTCTGGAAGGGTCTAGAGCCTCCATTTTTGCGCGCTGGTCGAAGTCTCGTGGCCCTCTGTCAGAATCCAGAGTTTCAAGAAGATCGGAGGGGGTCAAAATTTCGGCCAAAAACGACAGTGTTACCCCTTATGTTTTTTTTTTCAGGTCAAAACTTTGACGTCTGATATCTCGGCTCTGGAAGGGTCTAGAGCCTCCATTTTTGCGCGCTGGTCGAAGTCTCGTGGCCCTCTGTCAGAATCCAGAGTTTCAAGAAGATCGGAGGGGGTCAAAATTTCGGCCAAAAACGACAGTGTTACCCCTTATGTTTTTTTTTTCAGGTCAAAAGTTTGACGTCCGATATCTCGGCTCTGGAAGGGTCTAGAGCCTCCATTTTTGCGCGCTGGTCGAAGTCTCGTTGCCCTCTGTCAGAATCCAGAGTTTCAAGAAGATCGGAGGGGGTCAAAATTTCGGCCAAAAACGACAGTGTTACCCCTTATGTTTTTTTTTCAGGTCAAAACTTTGACGTCTGATATCTCGGCTCTGGAAGGGTCTAGAGCCTCCATTTTTGCGCGCTGGTCGAAGTCTCGTGGCCCTCTGTCAGAATCCAGAGTTTCAAGAAGATCAGAGGGGGTCAAAATTTCGGCCAAAAACGACAGTGTTACCCCTTATGTTTTTTTTTTCAGGTCAAAACTTTGACGTCCGATATCTCGGCTCTGGAAGGGTCTAGAGCCTCCATTTTTGCGCGCTGGTCGAAGTCTCGTGGCCCTCTGTCATAATCCAGAGTTTCAAGAAGATCGGAGGGGGTCAAAATTTCGGCCAAAAACGACAGTGTTACCCCTTATGTTTTTTTTTTTCAGGTCAAAACTTTGACGTCTGATATCTCGGCTCTGGAAGGGTCTAGAGCCTCCATTTTTGCGCGCTGGTCGAAGTCTCGTGGCCCTCTGTCAGAATCCAGAGTTTCAAGAAGATCGGAGGGGGTCAAAATTTCGGCCAAAAACGACAGTGTTACCCCTTATGTTTTTTTTTCAGGTCAAAACTTTGACGTCCGATATCTCGGCTCTGGAAGGGTCTAGAGCCTCCATTTTTGCGCGCTGGTCGAAGTCTCGTGGCCCTCTGTCAGAATCCAGAGTTTCAAGAAGATCGGAGGGGGTCAAAATTTCGGCCAAAAACGACAGTGTTACCCCTTATGTTTTTTTTTCATGTCAAAACTTTGACGTCCGATATCTCGGCTCTGGAAAGGCCTAGAGCCTCCATTTTTGCGCGCTGGTCGAAGTCTCGTGGCCCTCTGTCAGAATCCAGAGTTTCAAGAAGATCGGAGGGGGTCAAAATTTCGGCCAAAAACGACAGTGTTACCCCTTATGTTTTTTTTTTCAGGTCAAAACTTTGACGTCCGATATCTCGGCTCTGGAAGGGTCTAGAGCCTCCATTTTTGCGCGCTGGTCGAAGTCTCGTGGCCCTCTGTCAGAATCCAGAGTTTCAAGAAGATCGGAGGGGGTCAAAATTTCGGCCAAAATCGACAGTGTTACCTCTTATGTTTTTTTTCAGGTCAAAACTTTGACGTCCGATATCTCGGCTCTGGAAGGGTCTAGAGCCTCCATTTTTGCGCGCTGGTCGAAGTCTCGTGGCCCTCTGTCAGAATCCAGAGTTTCAAGAAGATCGGAGGGGGTCAAAATTTCAGCCAAAAACGACAGTGTTATCCCTTATGTTTTTTTTTTCAGGTCAAAACTTTGACGTCTGATATCTCGGCTCTGGAAGGGTCTAGAGCCTCCATTTTTGCGCGCTGGTCGAAGTCTCGTGGCCCTCTGTCAGAATCCAGAGTTTCAAGAAGATCGGAGGGCGTCAAAATTTCGGCCAAAAACGACAGTGTTACCCCTTATGCTTTTTTTTTCCAGGTCAAAACTTTGACGTCCGATATCTCGGCTCTGGAAGGGTCTAGAGCCTCCATTTTTGCGCGCTGGTCGAAGTCTCGTGGCCCTCTGTCAGAATCCAGAGTTTCAAGAAGATCGGAGGGGGTCAAAATTTCGGCCAAAAACGACAGTGTTACCCCTTATGTTTTTTTTTTCAGGTCAAAACTTTGACGTCCGATATCTCGGCTCTGGAAGGGTCTAGAGCCTCCATTTTTGCGCGCTGGTCGAAGTCTCGTGGCCCTCTGTCAGAATCCAGAGTTTCAAGAAGATCGGAGGGGGTCAAAATTTCGGCCAAAAACGACAGTGTTACCCCTTATGTTTTTTTTTTCAGGTCAAAACTTTGACGTCTGATATCTCGGCTCTGGAAGGGTCTAGAGCCTCCATTTTTGCGCGCTGGTCGAAGTCTCGTGGCCCTCTGTCAGAATCCAGAGTTTCAAGAAGATCGGAGGGGGTCAAAATTTCGGCCAAAAACGACAGTGTTACCCCTTATGTTTTTTTTTTCAGGTCAAAAGTTTGACGTCCGATATCTCGGCTCTGGAAGGGTCTAGAGCCTCCATTTTTGCGCGCTGGTCGAAGTCTCGTTGCCCTCTGTCAGAATCCAGAGTTTCAAGAAGATCGGAGGGGGTCAAAATTTCGGCCAAAAACGACAGTGTTACCCCTTATGTTTTTTTTTCAGGTCAAAACTTTGACGTCTGATATCTCGGCTCTGGAAGGGTCTAGAGCCTCCATTTTTGCGCGCTGGTCGAAGTCTCGTGGCCCTCTGTCAGAATCCAGAGTTTCAAGAAGATCAGAGGGGGTCAAAATTTCGGCCAAAAACGACAGTGTTACCCCTTATGTTTTTTTTTTCAGGTCAAAACTTTGACGTCCGATATCTCGGCTCTGGAAGGGTCTAGAGCCTCCATTTTTGCGCGCTGGTCGAAGTCTCGTGGCCCTCTGTCAGAATCCAGAGTTTCAAGAAGATCGGAGGGGGTCAAAATTTCGGCCAAAAACGACAGTGTTACCCCTTATGTTTTTTTTTTTTCAGGTCAAAACTTTGACGTCTGATATCTCGGCTCTGGAAGGGTCTAGAGCCTCCATTTTTGCGCGCTGGTCGAAGTCTCGTGGCCCTCTGTCAGAATCCAGAGTTTCAAGAAGATCGGAGGGGGTCAAAATTTCGGCCAAAAACGACAGTGTTACCCCTTATGTTTTTTTTTCAGGTCAAAACTTTGACGTCCGATATCTCGGCTCTGGAAGGGTCTAGAGCCTCCATTTTTGCGCGCTGGTCGAAGTCTCGTGGCCCTCTGTCAGAATCCAGAGTTTCAAGAAGATCGGAGGGGGTCAAAATTTCGGCCAAAAACGACAGTGTTACCCCTTATGTTTTTTTTTTCAGGTCAAAAGTTTGACGTCCGATATCTCGGCTCTGGAAGGGTCTAGAGCCTCCATTTTTGCGCGCTGGTCGAAGTCTCGTTGCCCTCTGTCAGAATCCAGAGTTTCAAGAAGATCGGAGGGGGTCAAAATTTCGGCCAAAAACGACAGTGTTACCCATTATGTTTTTTTTTCAGGTCAAAACTTTGACGTCTGATATCTCGGCTCTGGAAGGGTCTAGAGCCTCCATTTTTGCGCGCTGGTCGAAGTCTCGTGGCCCTCTGTCAGAATCCAGAGTTTCAAGAAGATCAGAGGGGGTCAAAATTTCGGCCAAAAACGACAGTGTTACCCCTTATGTTTTTTTTTTCAGGTCAAAACTTTGACGTCCGATATCTCGGCTCTGGAAGGGTCTAGAGCCTCCATTTTTGCGCGCTGGTCGAAGTCTCGTGGCCCTCTGTCAGAATCCAGAGTTTCAAGAAGATCGGAGGGGGTCAAAATTTCGGCCAAAAACGACAGTGTTACCCCTTATGTTTTTTTTTTTCAGGTCAAAACTTTGACGTCTGATATCTCGGCTCTGGAAGGGTCTAGAGCCTCCATTTTTGCGCGCTGGTCGAAGTCTCGTGGCCCTCTGTCAGAATCCAGAGTTTCAAGAAGATCGGAGGGGGTCAAAATTTCGGCCAAAAACGACAGTGTTACCCCTTATGTTTTTTTTTCAGGTCAAAACTTTGACGTCCGATATCTCGGCTCTGGAAGGGTCTAGAGCCTCCATTTTTGCGCGCTGGTCGAAGTCTCGTGGCCCTCTGTCAGAATCCAGAGTTTCAAGAAGATCGGAGGGGGTCAAAATTTCGGCCAAAAACGACAGTGTTACCCCTTATGTTTTTTTTTCATGTCAAAACTTTGACGTCCGATATCTCGGCTCTGGAAAGGCCTAGAGCCTCCATTTTTGCGCGCTGGTCGAAGTCTCGGGGCCCTCTGTCAGAATCCAGAGTTTCAAGAAGATCGGAGGGGGTCAAAATTTCGGCCAAAAACGACAGTGTTACCCCTTATGTTTTTTTTTCAGGTCAAAACTTTGACGTCCGATATCTCGGCTCTGGAAGGGTCTAGAGCCTCCATTTTTGCGCGCTGGTCGAAGTCTCGTGGCCCTCTGTCAGAATCCAGAGTTTCAAGAAGATCGGAGGGGGTCAAAATTTCAGCCAAAAACGACAGTGTTATCCCTTATGTTTTTTTTTTCAGGTCAAAACTTTGACGTCTGATATCTCGGCTCTGGAAGGGTCTAGAGCCTCCATTTTTGCGCGCTGGTCGAAGTCTCGTGGCCCTCTGTCAGAATCCAGAGTTTCAAGAAGATCGGAGGGCGTCAAAATTTCGGCCAAAAACGACAGTGTTACCCCTTATGCTTTTTTTTTCCAGGTCAAAACTTTGACGTCCGATATCTCAGCTCTGGAAGGGTCTAGAGCCTCCATTTTTGCGCGCTGGTCGAAGTCTCGTGGCCCTCTGTCAGAATCCAGAGTTTCAAGAAGATCGGAGGGGGTCAAAATTTCGGCCAAAAACGACAGTGTTACCCCTTATGTTTTTTTTTTTTCAGGTCAAAACTTTGACGTCTGATATCTCGGCTCTGGAAGGGTCTAGAGCCTCCATTTTTGCGCGCTGGTCGAAGTCTCGTGGCCCTCTGTCAGAATCCAGAGTTTCAAGAAGATCGGAGGGGGTCAAAATTTCGGCCAAAAACGACAGTGTTACCCCTTATGTTTTTTTTTCAGGTCAAAACTTTGACGTCCGATATCTCGGCTCTGGAAGGGTCTAGAGCCTCCATTTTTGCGCGCTGGTCGAAGTCTCGTGGCCCTCTGTCAGAATCCAGAGTTTCAAGAAGATCGGAGGGGGTCAAAATTTCGGCCAAAAACGACAGTGTTACCCCTTATGTTTTTTTTTTCAGGTCAAAACTTTGATGTCCGATATCTCGGCTCTGGAAGGGTCTAGAGCCTCCATTTTTGCGAGCTGGTCGAAGTCTCGTGGCCCTCTGTCAGAATCCAGAGTTTCAAGAAGATCGGAGGGGGTCAAAATTTCGGCCAAAAACGACAGTGTTACCCCTTATGTTTTTTTTTCAGGTCAAAACTTTGACGTCCGATATCTCGGCTCTGGAAGGGTCTAGAGCCTCCATTTTTGCGCGCTGGTCGAAGTCTCGTGGCCCTCTGTCAGAATCCAGAGTTTCAAGAAGATCGGAGGGGGTCAAAATTTCGGCCAAAAACGACAGTGTTACCCCTTATGGTTTTTTTTCAGGTCAAAACTTTGACGTCTGATATCTCGGCTCTGGAAGGGTCTAGAGCCTCCATTTTTGCGCGCTGGTCGAAGCCTCGTGGCCCTCTGTCAGAATCCAGAGTTTCAAGAAGATCGGAGGGGGTCAAAATTTCGGCCAAAAACGACAGTGTTACCCCTTATGTTTTTTTTTCATGTCAAAACTTTGACGTCCGATATCTCGGCTCTGGAAAGGCCTAGAGCCTCCATTTTTGCGCGCTGGTCGAAGTCTCGGGGCCCTCTGTCAGAATCCAGAGTTTCAAGAAGATCGGAGGGGGTCAAAATTTCAGCCAAAAACGACAGTGTTACCCCTTATGTTTTTTTTCCAGGTCAAAACTTTGACATCCGATATCTCGGCTCTGGAAGGGTCTAGAGCCTCCATTTTTGCGCGCTGGTCGAAGTCTCGTGGCCCTCTGTCAGAATCCAGAGTTTCAAGAAGATCGGAGGGGGTCAAAATTTCGGCCAAAAACGACAGTGTTACCCCTTATGTTTTTTTTTTCAGGTCAAAACTTTGACGTCCGATATCTCGGCTCTGGAAGGGTCTAGAGCCTCCATTTTTGCGCGCTGGTCGAAGTCTCGTGGCCCTCTGTCAGAATCCAGAGTTTCAAGAAGATCGGAGGGGGTCAAAATTTCGGTCAAAAACGACAGTGTTACCCCTTATGTTTTTTTTTTTTCAGGTCAAAACTTTGACGTCCGATATCTCGGCTCTGGAAGGGTCTAGAGCCTCCATTTTTGCGCGCTGGTCGAAGTCTCGTGGCCCTCTGTCAGAATCCAGAGTTTCAAGAAGATCGGAGGGGGTCAAAATTTCGGCCAAAAACGACAGTGTTACCCCTTATGTTTTTTTTTTCAGGTCAAAACTTTGACGTCCGATATCTCGGCTCTGGAAGGGTCTAGAGCCTCCATTTTTGCGCGCTGGTCGAAGTCTCGTGGCCCTCTGTCAGAATCCAGAGTTTCAAGAAGATCGGAGGGGGTCAAAATTTCGGCCAAAAACGACAGTGTTACCCCTTATGTTTTTTTTCAGGTCAAAACTTTGACGTCCGATATCTCGGCTCTGGAAGGGTCTAGAGCCTCCATTTTTGCGCGCTGGTCGAAGTCTCGTGGCCCTCTGTCAGAATCCAGAGTTTCAAGAAGATCAGAGGGGGTCAAAATTTCGGCCAAAAACGACAGTGTTACCCCTTATGTTTTTTTTTCAGGTCAAAACTTTGACGTCCGATATCTCGGCTCTGGAAGGGTCTAGAGCCTCCATTTTTGCGCGCTGGTCGAAGTCTCGTGGCCCTCTGTCAGAATCCAGAGTTTCAAGAAGATCGGAGGGGGTCAAAATTTCGGCCAAAAACGACAGTGTTACCCCTTATGTTTTTTTTTTCAGGTCAAAACTTTGACGTCTGATATCTCGGCTCTGGAAGGGTCTAGAGCCTCCATTTTTGCGCGCTGGTCGAAGTCTCGTGGCCCTCTGTCAGAATCCAGAGTTTCAAGAAGATCGGAGGGGGTCAAAATTTCGGCCAAAAACGACAGTGTTACCCCTTATGCTTTTTTTTCCAGGTCAAAACTTTGACGTCTGATATCTCGGCTCTGGAAGGGTCTAGAGCCTCCATTTTTGCGCGCTGGTCGAAGTCTCGTGGCCCTCTGTCAGAATCCAGAGTTTCAAGAAGATCGGAGGGGGTCAAAATTTCGGCCAAAAACGACAGTGTTACCCCTTATGTTTTTTTTTCAGGTCAAAACTTTGACGTCCGATATCTCGGCTCTGGAAGGGTCTAGAGCCTCCATTTTTGCGCGCTGGTCGAAGTCTCGTGGCCCTCTGTCAGAATCCAGAGTTTCAAGAAGATCGGAGGGGGTCAAAATTTCGGCCAAAAACGACAGTGTTACCCCTTATGTTTTTTTTTTCAGGTCAAAACTTTGACGTCCGATATCTCGGCTCTGGAAGGGTCTAGAGCCTCCATTTTTGCGCGCTGGTCGAAGTCTCGTGGCCCTCTGTCAGAATCCAGAGTTTCAAGAAGATCGGAGGGGGTCAAAATTTCGGCCAAAAACGACAGTGTTACCTCTTATGTTTTTTTTCAGGTCAAAACTGTGACGTCCGATATCTCGGCTCTGGAAGGGTCTAGAGCCTCCATTTTTGCGCGCTGGTCGAAGTCTCGTGGCCCTCTGTCAGAATCCAGAGTTTCAAGAAGATCGGAGGGGGTCAAAATTTCAGCCAAAAACGACAGTGTTACCCCTTATGTTTTTTTTTTCAGGTCAAAACTTTGACGTCTGATATCTCGGCTCTGGAAGGGTCTAGAGCCTCCATTTTTGCGCGCTGGTCGAAGTCTCGTGGCCCTCTGTCAGAATCCAGAGTTTCAAGAAGATCGGAGGGCGTCAAAATTTCGGCCAAAAACGACAGTGTTACCCCTTATGCTTTTTTTTTCCAGGTCAAAACTTTGACGTCCGATATCTCGGCTCTGGAAGGGTCTAGAGCCTCCATTTTTGCGCGCTGTTCGAAGTCTCGTGGCCCTCTGTCAGAATCCAGAGTTTCAAGAAGATCGGAGGGGGTCAAAATTTCGGCCAAAAACGACAGTGTTACCCCTTATGTTTTTTTTTTTTCAGGTCAAAACTTTGACGTCCGATATCTCGGCTCTGGAAGGGTCTAGAGCCTCCATTTTTGCGCGCTGGTCGAAGTCTCGTGGCCCTCTGTCAGAATCCAGAGTTTCAAGAAGATCGGAGGGGGTCAAAATTTCGGCCAAAAACGACAGTGTTACCCCTTATGTTTTTTTTTTCAGGTCAAAACTTTGACGTCTGATATCTCGGCTCTGGAAGGGTCTAGAGCCTCCATTTTTGCGCGCTGGTCGAAGTCTCGTGGCCCTCTGTCAGAATCCAGAGTTTCAAGAAGATCGGAGGGGGTCAAAATTTCGGCCAAAAACGACAGTGTTACCCCTTATGTTTTTTTTTCAGGTCAAAAGTTTGACGTCTGATATCTCGGCTCTGGAAGGGTCTAGAGCCTCCATTTTTGCGCGCTGGTCGAAGTCTCGTTGCCCTCTGTCAGAATCCAGAGTTTCAAGAAGATCGGAGGGGGTCAAAATTTCGGCCAAAAACGACAGTGTTACCCCTTATGTTTTTTTTTCAGGTCAAAACTTTGACGTCTGATATCTCGGCTCTGGAAGGGTCTAGAGCCTCCATTTTTGCGCGCTGGTCGAAGTCTCGTGGCCCTCTGTCAGAATCCAGAGTTTCAAGAAGATCAGAGGGGGTCAAAATTTCGGCCAAAAACGACAGTGTTACCCCTTATGTTTTTTTTTTCAGGTCAAAACTTTGACGTCCGATATCTCGGCTCTGGAAGGGTCTAGAGCCTCCATTTTTGCGCGCTGGTCGAAGTCTCGTGGCCCTCTGTCAGAATCCAGAGTTTCAAGAAGATCGGAGGGGGTCAAAATTTCGGCCAAAAACGACAGTGTTACCCCTTATGTTTTTTTTTTTTCAGGTCAAAACTTTGACGTCTGATATCTCGGCTCTGGAAGGGTCTAGAGCCTCCATTTTTGCGCGCTGGTCGAAGTCTCGTGGCCCTCTGTCAGAATCCAGAGTTTCAAGAAGATCGGAGGGGGTCAAAATTTCGGCCAAAAACGACAGTGTTACCGCTTATGCTTTTTTTTCCAGGTCAAAACTTTGACGTCTGATATCTCGGCTCTGGAAGGGTCTAGAGCCTCCATTTTTGCGCGTTGGTCGAAGTCTCGTGGCCCTCTGTCAGAATCCAGAGTTTCAAGAAGATCGGAGGGGGTCAAAATTTCGGCCAAAAACGACAGTGTTACCCCTTATGTTTTTTTTTCAGGTCAAAACTTTGTCGTCCGATATCTCGGCTCTGGAAGGGTCTAGAGCCTCCATTTTTGCGTGCTGGTCGAAGTCTCGTGGCCCTCTGTCAGAATCCAGAGTTTCAAGAAGATCGGAGGGGGTCAAAATTTCGGCCAAAAACGACAGTGTTACCCCTTATGTTTTTTTTTTCAGGTCAAAACTTTGACGTCCGATATCTCGGCTCTGGAAGGGTCTAGAGCCTCCATTTTTGCGCGCTGGTCGAAGTCTCGTGGCCGTCTGTCAGAATCCAGAGTTTCAAGAAGATCGGAGGGGGTCAAAATTTCGGCCAAAAACGACAGTGTTACCCCTTATGTTTTTTTTTTTCAGGTCAAAACTTTGACGTCCGATATCTCGGCTCTGGAAGGGTCTAGAGCCTCCATTTTTGCGCGCTGGTCGAAGTCTCGTGGCCCTCTGTCAGAATCCAGAGTTTCAAGAAGATCGGAGGGGGTCAAAATTTCGGCCAAAAACGACAGTGTTACCCCTTATGTTTTTTTTTTCAGGTCAAAACTTTGACGTCTGATATCTCGGCTCTGGAAGGGTCTAGAGCCTCCATTTTTGCGCGCTGGTCGAAGTCTCGTGGCCCTCTGTCAGAATCCAGAGTTTCAAGAAGATCGGAGGGGGTCAAAATTTCGGCCAAAAATGACAGTGTTACCCCTTATGTTTTTTTTTTTCAGGTCAAAAGTTTGACGTCCGATATCTCGGCTCTGGAAGGGTCTAGAGCCTCCATTTTTGCGCGCTGGTCGAAGTCTCGTTGCCCTCTGTCAGAATCCAGAGTTTCAAGAAGATCGGAGGGGGTCAAAATTTCGGCCAAAAACGACAGTGTTACCCCTTATGTTTTTTTTTCAGGTCAAAACTTTGACGTCTGATATCTCGGCTCTGGAAGGGTCTAGAGCCTCCATTTTTGCGCGCTGGTCGAAGTCTCGTGGCCCTCTGTCAGAATCCAGAGTTTCAAGAAGATCAGAGGGGGTCAAAATTTCGGCCAAAAACGACAGTGTTACCCCTTATGTTTTTTTTTTCAGGTCAAAACTTTGACGTCCGATATCTCGGCTCTGGAAGGGTCTAGAGCCTCCATTTTTGCGCGCTGGTCGAAGTCTCGTGGCCCTCTGTCAGAATCCAGAGTTTCAAGAAGATCGGAGGGGGTCAAAATTTCGGCCAAAAACGACAGTGTTACCCCTTATGTTTTTTTTTTCAGGTCAAAACTTTGACGTCTGATATCTCGGCTCTGGAAGGGTCTAGAGCCTCCATTTTTGCGCGCTGGTCGAAGTCTCGTGGCCCTCTGTCAGAATCCAGAGTTTCAAGAAGATCGGAGGGGGTCAAAATTTCGGCCAAAAACGACAGTGTTACCGCTTATGCTTTTTTTTCCAGGTCAAAACTTTGACGTCTGATATCTCGGCTCTGGAAGGATCTAGAGCCTCCATTTTTGCGCGTTGGTCGAAGTCTCGTGGCCCTCTGTCAGAATCCAGAGTTTCAAGAAGATCGGAGGGGGTCAAAATTTCGGCCAAAAACGACAGTGTTACCCCTTATGTTTTTTTTTCAGGTCAAAACTTTGTCGTCCGATATCTCGGCTCTGGAAGGGTCTAGAGCCTCCATTTTTGCGTGCTGGTCGAAGTCTCGTGGCCCTCTGTCAGAATCCAGAGTTTCAAGAAGATCGGAGGGGGTCAAAATTTCGGCCAAAAACGACAGTGTTACCCCTTATGTTTTTTTTTTCAGGTCAAAACTTTGACGTCCGATATCTCGGCTCTGGAAGGGTCTAGAGCCTCCATTTTTGCGCGCTGGTCGAAGTCTCGTGGCCGTCTGTCAGAATCCAGAGTTTCAAGAAGATCGGAGGGGGTCAAAATTTCGGCCAAAAACGACAGTGTTACCCCTTATGGTTTTTTTTTCAGGTCAAAACTTTGACGTCTGATATCTCGGCTCTGGAAGGGTCTAGAGCCTCCATTTTTGCGCGCTGGTCGAAGCCTCGTGGCCCTCTGTCAGAATCCAGAGTTTCAAGAAGATCGGAGGGGGTCAAAATTTCGGCCAAAAACGACAGTGTTACCCCTTATGTTTTTTTTTCATGTCAAAACTTTGACGTCCGATATCTCGGCTCTGGAAAGGCCTAGAGCCTCCATTTTTGCGCGCTGGTCGAAGTCTCGGGGCCCTCTGTCAGAATCCAGAGTTTCAAGAAGATCGGAGGGGGTCAAAATTTCGGCCAAAAACGACAGTGTTACCCCTTATGTTTTTTTTTCAGGTCAAAACTTTGACGTCCGATATCTCGGCTCTGGAAGGGTCTAGAGCCTCCATTTTTGCGCGCTGGTCGAAGTCTCGTGGCCCTCTGTCAGAATCCAGAGTTTCAAGAAGATCGGAGGGGGTCAAAATTTCAGCCAAAAACGACAGTGTTACCCCTTATGTTTTTTTTCCAGGTCAAAACTTTGACATCCGATATCTCGGCTCTGGAAGGGTCTAGAGCCTCCATTTTTGCGCGCTGGTCGAAGTCTCGTGGCCCTCTGTCAGAATCCAGAGTTTCAAGAAGATCGGAGGGGGTCAAAATTTCGGCCAAAAACGACAGTGTTACCCCTTATGTTTTTTTTTTCAGGTCAAAACTTTGACGTCCGATATCTCGGCTCTGGAAGGGTCTAGAGCCTCCATTTTTGCGCGCTGGTCGAAGTCTCGTGGCCCTCTGTCAGAATCCAGAGTTTCAAGAAGATCGGAGGGGGTCAAAATTTCGGCCAAAAACGACAGTGTTACCCCTTATGTTTTTTTTCAGGTCAAAACTTTGACGTCCGATATCTCGGCTCTGGAAGGGTCTAGAGCCTCCATTTTTGCGCGCTGGTCGAAGTCTCGTGGCCCTCTGTCAGAATCCAGAGTTTCAAGAAGATCAGAGGGGGTCAAAATTTCGGCCAAAAACGACAGTGTTACCCCTTATGTTTTTTTTTCAGGTCAAAACTTTGACGTCCGATATCTCGGCTCTGGAAGGGTCTAGAGCCTCCATTTTTGCGCGCTGGTCGAAGTCTCGTGGCCCTCTGTCAGAATCCAGAGTTTCAAGAAGATCGGAGGGGGTCAAAATTTCGGCCAAAAACG
The DNA here is from genome assembly GCA_038021265.1 of Cyprinella venusta. Taxonomy (NCBI): domain Eukaryota; kingdom Metazoa; phylum Chordata; class Actinopteri; order Cypriniformes; family Leuciscidae; genus Cyprinella; species Cyprinella venusta. Next base: position 49,180,070 of record CM075863.1, on the reverse strand, counting down.
ACAGTGTTACCCCTTATGTTTTTTTTTTCAGGTCAAAACTTTGACGTCTGATATCTCGGCTCTGGAAGGGTCTAGAGCCTCCATTTTTGCGCGCTGGTCGAAGTCTCGTGGCCCTCTGTCAGAATCCAGAGTTTCAAGAAGATCGGAGGGGGTCAAAATTTCGGCCAAAAACGACAGTGTTACCCCTTATGCTTTTTTTTCCAGGTCAAAACTTTGACGTCTGATATCTCGGCTCTGGAAGGGTCTAGAGCCTCCATTTTTGCGCGCTGGTCGAAGTCTCGTGGCCCTCTGTCAGAATCCAGAGTTTCAAGAAGATCGGAGGGGGTCAAAATTTCATTCGGCCAAAAACGACAGTGTTACCCCTTATGTTTTTTTTTCAGGTCAAAACTTTGACGTCCGATATCTCGGCTCTGGAAGGGTCTAGAGCCTCCATTTTTGCGCGCTGGTCGAAGTCTCGTGGCCCCTCTGTCAGAATCCAGAGTTTCAAGAAGATCGGAGGGGGTCAAAATTTCGGCCAAAAACGACAGTGTTACCCCTTATGTTTTTTTTTTCAGGTCAAAACTTTGACGTCCGATATCTCGGCTCTGGAAGGGTCTAGAGCCTCCATTTTTTGCGCGCTGGTCGAAGTCTCGTGGCCCTCTGTCAGAATCCAGAGTTTCAAGAAGATCGGAGGGGGTCAAAATTTCGGCCAAAAACGACAGTGTTACCTCTTATGTTTTTTTTCAGGTCAAAACTGTGACGTCCGATATCTCGGCTCTGGAAGGGTCTAGAGCCTCCATTTTTGCGCGCTGGTCGAAGTCTCGTGGCCCTCTGTCAGAATCCAGAGTTTCAAGAAGATCGGAGGGGGTCAAAATTTCGGCCAAAAACGACAGTGTTACCCCTTATGTTTTTTTTTTTTCAGGTCAAAACTTTGACGTCCGATATCTCGGCTCTGGAAGGGTCTAGAGCCTCCATTTTTGCGCGCTGGTCGAAGTCTCGTGGCCCTCTGTCAGAATCCAGAGTTTCAAGAAGATCGGAGGGGGTCAAAATTTCGGCCAAAAACGACAGTGTTACCCCTTATGTTTTTTTTTTCAGGTCAAAACTTTGACGTCTGATATCTCGGCTCTGGAAGGGTCTAGAGCCTCCATTTTTGCGCGCTGGTCGAAGTCTCGTGGCCCTCTGTCAGAATCCAGAGTTTCAAGAAGATCGGAGGGGGTCAAAATTTCGGCCAAAAACGACAGTGTTACCCCTTATGTTTTTTTTTTCAGGTCAAAAGTTTGACGTCTGATATCTCGGCTCTGGAAGGGTCTAGAGCCTCCATTTTTGCGCGCTGGTCGAAGTCTCGTTGCCCTCTGTCAGAATCCAGAGTTTCAAGAAGATCGGAGGGGGTCAAAATTTCGGCCAAAAACGACAGTGTTACCCCTTATGTTTTTTTTTCAGGTCAAAACTTTGACGTCTGATATCTCGGCTCTGGAAGGGTCTAGAGCCTCCATTTTTGCGCGCTGGTCGAAGTCTCGTGGCCCTCTGTCAGAATCCAGAGTTTCAAGAAGATCAGAGGGGGTCAAAATTTCGGCCAAAAACGATAGTGTTACCCCCTTATGTTTTTTTTTTCAGGTCAAAACTTTGACGTCCGATATCTCGGCTCTGGAAGGGTCTAGAGCCTCCATTTTTGCGCGCTGGTCGAAGTCTCGTGGCCCTCTGTCAGAATCCAGAGTTTCAAGAAGATCGGAGGGGGTCAAAATTTCGGCCAAAAACGACAGTGTTACCCCTTATGTTTTTTTTTTTCAGGTCAAAACTTTGACGTCTGATATCTCGGCTCTGGAAGGGTCTAGAGCCTCCATTTTTGCGCGCTGGTCGAAGTCTCGTGGCCCTCTGTCAGAATCCCAGAGTTTCAAGAAGATCGGAGGGGGTCAAAATTTCGGCCAAAAACGACAGTGTTACCGCTTATGCTTTTTTTTCCAGGTCAAAACTTTGACGTCTGATATCTCGGCTCTGGAAGGGTCTAGAGCCTCCATTTTTGCGCGTTGGTCGAAGTCTCGTGGCCCTCTGTCAGAATCCAGAGTTTCAAGAAGATCGGAGGGGGTCAAAATTTCGGCCAAAAACGACAGTGTTACCCCTTATGTTTTTTTTTCAGGTCAAAACTTTGTCGTCCGATATCTCGGCTCTGGAAGGGTCTAGAGCCTCCATTTTTGCGTGCTGGTCGAAGTCTCGTGGCCCTCTGTCAGAATCCAGAGTTTCAAGAAGATCGGAGGGGGTCAAAATTTCGGCCAAAAACGACAGTGTTACCCCCTTATGTTTTTTTTTTCAGGTCAAAACTTTGACGTCCGATATCTCGGCTCTGGAAGGGTCTAGAGCCTCCATTTTTGCGCGCTGGTCGAAGTCTCGTGGCCCTCTGTCAGAATCCCAGAGTTTCAAGAAGATCGGAGGGGGTCAAAATTTCGGCCAAAAATGACAGTGTTACCGCTTATGCTTTTTTTTCCAGGTCAAAACTTTGACGTCTGATATCTCGGCTCTGGAAGGGTCTAGAGCCTCCATTTTTGCGCGTTGGTCGAAGTCTCGTGGCCCTCTGTCAGAATCCAGAGTTTCAAGAAGATCGGAGGGGGTCAAATTTCGGCCAAAACGACAGTGTTACCCCTTATGTTTTTTTTTCAGGTCAAAACTTTGTCGTCCGATATCTCGGCTCTGGAAGGGTCTAGAGCCTCCCATTTTTGCGTGCTGGTCGAAGTCTCGTGGCCCTCTGTCAGAATCCAGAGTTTCAAGAAGATCGGAGGGGGTCAAAATTTCGGGCCAAAACGACAGTGTTACCCCTTATGTTTTTTTTTCAGGTCAAAACTTTGACGTCCGATATCTCGGCTCTGGAAGGGTCTAGAGCCTCCATTTTTGCGCGCTGGTCGAAGTCTCGTGGCCGTCTGTCAGAATCCAGAGTTTCAAGAAGATCGGAGGGGGTCAAAATTTCGGCCAAAAACGACAGTGTTACCCCTTATGTTTTTTTTTTTTCAGGTCAAAACTTTGACGTCCGATATCTCGGCTCTGGAAGGGTCTAGAGCCTCCATTTTTGCGCGCTGGTCGAAGTCTCGTGCCCTCTGTCAGAATCCAGAGTTTCAAGAAGATCGGAGGGGGTCAAAATTTCGGCCAAAAACGACAGTGTTACCCCTTATGTTTTTTTTTTCAGGTCAAAACTTTGACGTCTGATATCTCGGCTCTGGAAGGGTCTAGAGCCTCCATTTTTGCGCGCTGGTCGAAGTCTCGTGGCCCTCTGTCAGAATCCAGAGTTTCAAGAAGATCGGAGGGGGTCAAAATTTCGGCCAAAAATGACAGTGTTACCCCTTATGTTTTTTTTTTTCAGGTCAAAAGTTTGACGTCCGATATCTCGGCTCTGGAAGGGTCTAGAGCCTCCATTTTTGCGCGCTGGTCGAAGTCTCGTTGCCCTCTGTCAGAATCCAGAGTTTCAAGAAGATCGGAGGGGGGTCAAAATTTCGGCCAAAAACGACAGTGTTACCCCTTATGTTTTTTTTTCAGGTCAAAACTTTGACGTCTGATATCTCGGCTCTGGAAGGGTCTAGAGCCTCCATTTTTGCGCGCTGGTCGAAGTCTCGTGGCCCTCTGTCAGAATCCAGAGTTTCAAGAAGATCAGAGGGGGTCAAAATTTCGGCCAAAAACGACAGTGTTACCCCTTATGTTTTTTTTTTCAGGTCAAAACTTTGACGTCCGATATCTCGGCTCTGGAAGGGTCTAGAGCCTCCATTTTTGCGCGCTGGTCGAAGTCTCGTGGCCCTCTGTCAGAATCCAGAGTTTCAAGAAGATCGGAGGGGGTCAAAATTTCGGCCAAAAACGACAGTGTTACCCCTTATGTTTTTTTTTTCAGGTCAAAACTTTGACGTCTGATATCTCGGCTCTGGAAGGGTCTAGAGCCTCCATTTTTGCGCGCTGGTCGAAGTCTCGTGGCCCTCTGTCAGAATCCAGAGTTTCAAGAAGATCGGAGGGGGTCAAAATTTCGGCCAAAAACGACAGTGTTACCGCTTATGCTTTTTTTTCCAGGTCAAAACTTTGACGTCTGATATCTCGGCTCTGGAAGGGTCTAGAGCCTCCATTTTGCGCGTTGGTCGAAGTCTCGTGGCCCTCTGTCAGAATCCAGAGTTTCAAGAAGATCGGTAGGGGGTCAAAATTTCGGCCAAAAACGACAGTGTTACCCCTTATGTTTTTTTTTTCAGGTCAAAACTTTGTCGTCCGATATCTCGGCTCTGGAAGGGTCTAGAGCCTCCATTTTTGCGTGCTGGTCGAAGTCTCGTGGCCCTCTGTCAGAATCCAGAGTTTCAAGAAGATCGGAGGGGGTCAAAATTTCGGCCAAAAACGACAGTGTTACCCCTTATGTTTTTTTTTCAGGTCAAAACTTTGACGTCCGATATCTCGGCTCTGGAAGGGTCTAGAGCCTCCATTTTTGGCGCGCTGGTCGAAGTCTCGTGGCCCTCTGTCAGAATCCAGAGTTTCAAGAAGATCGGAGGGGGGTCAAAATTTCGGCCAAAAACGACAGTGTTACCCCTTATGTTTTTTTTTCAGGTCAAAACTTTGACGTCTGATATCTCGGCTCTGGAAGGGTCTA